>BPLQ01011925.1:0-467500 GCA_021605075.1 Caerostris darwini | reverse complement strand
AGATTGCTTTTCCCTTTGGGAAAATCCAAATTCCTCGGATTCATATGCGGACTCGTTATGCGGATTTTGTTCTTAGAATTTATTATGAAGTATAAATGTAGTTTTACTCTAACAAAGAAAATTGGAATTATTTTTCTAACAAGGTCAAAAAATGTATGAAAAAGAAGTAATAATGAAATTTTAACGAATGTTTCATGAACATGTCAAATACAGTGGGTACAAAAAGTATTTGCACATTTACATTTTTGCTTGCAAATCATAAAATTAAGCATTAAAAAATACAAAAATTGATATTGCCAAAGTAGAATAAGTTTAATCACCTAAATTAAATAAAAAAATACAATAATATAAATAACAATTTTTTTTTTGCAACAAAATTAAAATATCTCGTATCAAAAAAGTATTTGCACGCCCGCATGAATACAAAAGAAATATAATATATAAGAAAATTTCAAATAACTAATATTTAGTATGCATTCCATTAGCATCTATTACTGCTTGTAATCTTGCTGGCATTGATTTAATTAAATTTTCTTTAACAGTAGGGTCAATATTTGACCACTCTTCAATAAGAGCTTGTTTAAATGCAGATTTGCTTGAAATCTTCTTTTTTCTTACTTTTAAATTCAAAGAATTCCCCAAATTTTCCAAAGGATTTAAGTCTAGTGATTGTGGTGGAGTAGCAAGTCCGGTACATTATAAAGCAACCACATTCGTGTTATACCGGCAGTTTGCTTGGAATCACTGTCTTGCTGAAAATAGTACGAATTACTGATACCCAATTTTATTGCACTTTGTGGCAAGTTATCTCGCAACACATCAATATAGGTTCGAGCTGTCATATTCCCATCAATGAAACACAAATTACCAACTCCTTTGCTAGCCATGCACCCCCAAACCATAACAGAACCTCCTCCATGTTTAACTGTAGGTAATACATTTTTAGTATGGAAAGCAGTGCAAGGCTTTCTCCAAACTAATTTGCTGCCATCTGATTTAAAGATATTGAACTTACTCTCGTCGGAGAATATGACATTTTTCCAGAAATCAATTGGCTTATTGATATATTTCTCAGCAAATTCGAGTCTCTTCAGTTTATTTCGTTCATTTATAAAAGGTCTTTTCCTTGGAGATCTCCCATAAATTTGTGCATCGAATACTTCGGGCACTAATTTGAACTCCAGATGTTGAAGCGACGTCATTGGCTAATGTTATCGCACTAACAAATGGATTTTTTGATGCCTCTCTTATAATTTTTCGCTTAATTCGCTGTGAAAGTTTCTTTGGGCGTCCAGAACGCAAGTTATTTTATGTAGATCCTCTTTCTGTGTGACGTTTTATAATGTACCGAACAGTAGAAAAGCAAACATTTACTTTTTTACCTATTTCTCGATAACTTAGGCCATTTTCACGAAGAGAAACAATTTTTTCTCGCAACGAGATCGGCGATTCAGATTTCTTAGGTGACATCACAAATTGAAATCAACTGATAAAGTATCGACACTACCTCCCTTTATAGTCGTCTTACGTATGTTATTTACTGCGGGATGACTATCAGATAATTAGCAAAAAAATTCAAATTTCCTAAAGTTGAGTTGAGTGTGCAAATACTTTTTTGACGTAAGATATTTTAATTTTATTGAAAAAATTTGTTTTTACTTGTACTATTGTATTTTTTAAAATTAGTTTAGATGAATAAGGTTATTGTGTTTTTAAAATGCCCATTTTTGTACTCTTTAATGCATTTTTTTATGAATTGTAAACAAAACTGTATGCGTGCAAATACTTTTTGTACCCACTGTATAATAAAAAAATTCCAGTCCAGTGATTAATATCAAATTTATTGAAGAACACAAATGAGCAGAAGTCTAATTTTTTTCAAACTATCAATTAAATTAGTTTTATACTAATCGTTTTTAACTTACTTAATTATTGTATCCAACTTAAATTAGAACACTTTAAATTTCGATATGCTCGTCAATTATTAAAAATGCCCGATTCGTGGCTCAGTGGTAAAGTGAGTCCGCTAGTGATCATTAGTGCTGAGGTTCAATATGATGGTGGCTTTATTATAGCACCTTTTCAAAAAACGTAGAGACTCGATGGCGTTTGGATGTTTAGAATCTTGCCTCGTAATTTGGACTACCTGGTGGAAGTTTTCCGGGTTTTCACCCATACGATACGCAAATGTGCGGGATAGTTCCCCCTAAAAGTCCTCCCGGTAGGCACTGAGGACAAGGAGTCAAGTCAGACTTCTACCTAAAGGGTCCTTTTCACAACAGAAGCTTCTGTACATTCTGTTGTCCTGCATATGCATATCGTATGGGAGAAACCCTACCAGGTAGTACGATTCACGAGGAAAGATGATGCACATTATAAAAGGCATCGATCTTTTTGAAACAACAAAGCCGTCAGCGGATTGAACCTCCGCCGTGATGCTCACTAGTGGCGCACGCTGCCACTGAGCTACAAGTCGGGCGGGATAAAATTTAAAATTTTTCACTCGAAATATTATAATAATATGCAAAAACTCTTTATAATGATATTATTCCAAAAAAATAACTATTAACATGATATTATTCCAAAAAATAAAATACAAACAATGAGAAAATGTATGTTGTTTTAGTCGTGTCCCTCATGGAAGTAGAGAAGAGGGGTGCAGCTGCTGTTCTGATGGAACACCCGTAGGTAGAAGTCTGACTTCTGTTCCGTGTCGATCTTAAAGTCATAGGAGACCGGGACCTACGGCTTAAAGTGGATTCCGAACCACTACAAACATTCATGGCACCGCCGGACTCGAATCCGAAACCTGTGGCCCCGAGCTCTAGACACTCGGCCATTCAGGACCATATATATATAAATTATGTGTGTGTATTAATGTATACGTTACATTTTATGTTATTAATGTATACCATATATATATATATATATATATATATATATATATATATATATATATATATATATAAATTACGTTTACACGTTTAGAAATATAAGCTGGTGTGCATTAATAAATTTGTAAAGCTCATGAATTTATACAAAAACCAAAATGCAGCTTAAAAAAGGAAGAAATAAATTCTACTTTTAAACATGTCGTGAGGGAAATTACTTTACAGCTGGACACGCGCGCAAAAAAAATAACAATAAGCTTTAAAAAAAAAAAAAAAAAAAAAGAGAATTCTCGCAAGAGAAATTGCGAAAGAAACACAAATGACGCGAGACTGTAGTACGTAGGCACTAAATACCCCTGCGAAAAGAACAAGATTTAAGTAGAGCTCTTCACGTCACACTTTCCACTCGCAGATAAAACGAAGAAGAAACGTCTCTGTTGACAGAAGGCTTTAAAGCTGCGAAAGAAGAAGAAATTTTCAAAAACTCGCTGCAGAGAGATGAACTCCTCGAGAGAGAGAGAGGCCAGTGCTTCAAGAAAATTCTGAGAGAGAGATGATCTCGGCTGCAACTTTCTTTGAAGGAATTGCTCCACACTTCAGGAGACGCTAATAGGTCGCAACTTTAAAACGACCCTAAACAGATTCAGTAGCAGACGGTGTAAGTAGTAAGTAGCGCGTCTAGCGAGCCGTTCGCAAAATGAAAATAATTCAAGAGGATGCTTCAGGATGTTGAATTCCTGAGGGTGTGTTAATTTGACGAGGTTGTCTTTTAGTGGACGGAAAATAAAAGTGGCGATCTTTTAATTATGTAACATGGATGTAATGGGTTGGACTTTGTGTTTGAGAAAATGTTAAGGAAATTGCCTAAATTAAATGCTCCTAATTATCGATGAGAGTGATGTTCTGTGTTTTTAACTTTTTTTTTAATGTAATGAGTGGTTATTTGTGAATCAATAAGGAATTTAAATTAGGAAAATTTGTAAAGCACAGCAAAAAAAAAAGTTACATTTTTATTTTAATTGAGATTCTGGTAAACTGAATTAAAATTCCGAATCAAGCGTACTTCAATGTCATCTAATATATTTAAATACTAAATGTCCATTTTTTTAGCTATCGCATAAGCGTAGAAATATACTTTGACATCATTACTGGGTTCTAAAAATTGAAGACATTCATCAATATATTTCGTGTGGGTCCGGGTTAGAATATCACCACTGCAGCCCACGCATGTCATAAAAGGCGACTAAAATGGGTACCCAATGCCCGGGGGTATAATAGGGTAGGGAAGAGCCAGACTTTGTCCCAAGTCTTTGAGCCACAAGGTCTAGGATAAAAAGAAGTTGTTTTTTTACCCTTTATCATCAGTCGTCGTTTTAAGACACATAAGTTCATGGATTTAGTCTAGATGTTACTGTCGGTCAAGTGGGATAAGAAACAACAACAAATACTAAATGTATTTTAAATGAATATTTTCTCTTTATTCCTGATTTCAGAACTAGCCAGATAAACAGATGAAAAAAAATAAAATCCCATCACTAAGAAAGAGCTGTGCTAGATGAACGAATTTAGGGAGACATGTAGCACATCTAAAGTATGGCATCGATTCAAATTTCGCGCTAGACGAATAATGGTGGAGGGAGTAGCGCCACTTTTAAATAGGTATCACGTTTGTTTTAAATAGGCGATCGTGAGAGTTATTTATCTTCCGAGATTAGGCATTATGTACTAGATTTGAGTAAAAAATGCCTCTAAGGAAACGGAAAAAGGAGTATCAGCAGCTTATTGAGTTTGAAAGAAGCTGCGTAATAGCGCTACGAGAAGTTGAATCTTCTTTTAGTGATATTGCAGAAAGAATAGGCAGGGATGTATTCATTGTGCATGATCGTTCGCCGTAGACCTCCACGGAAAGGTACTACTCCAAAAAGATCGGACTATGAAAAGCGCACAAGTCACTACTGAGAGGAGTAACTACTGTATATGCTGCATGTCTGTAGCGCTACGTACTGCATCTGCAGCAGAAATTCGACTTTTGTTGGCACAGAGTGACATAACAAACACGAAAAATTTAATTAATTGAGGGAAAGCAACGAGCCAGACGCTCTGTAATATTCCCGCCACTAATTCTAAATCATCGTCATATCTGGTTTTAGTGGTGTCAAGCTAGAGCTCACTGGAAGGCGAAGTGTTGTGTTCTCAGATGGTTTGGTTTGGTTTGTCGCTCTACGGTCATCTTTTGCGCACGAGGGCTAAACAGACCGGGACCTACAGTTCAAAGTGGATTCCGAACCACTACAAACATCCATGGCACCGCCGGAACTCGAACTCGAAACCTGTAGTACCGAGCGCCAGAGCACTGGTCACTCGGCCGTGTTCTCAGATGAGAACCGTTCCTGTCTTGGTGCCAGTGACTGCCGTCTGTTGTGTAAAATGAGGCCAGGTGGGCGCTTGTAATAAATGTGTCTGCCTCGTAGACAATATGGACTAGCACTTAGAAATCATGGTCTGGGGAACAATTTCCTATGACACCACGAGAATTCTCGCCATTATCCCTTGATAGCAAATTTGTACATCCGACTGATTGGGCTACAATGTTTGATCTCTATTCCAGTGGTCGTATATCAAGATTATAATAGTCGTCCCCATACAGTTGCCGTAGCACAATGTTATCTATAGAGTGTCGGCATATCGCCTTAACCACATCTTTCTCCCATCGAGCACGTCTAAGGCATTATTGGACGATGAATAAAGCGTCATTCACAACCATCAAGGACCACTGCGTATTTGTTTGACCAAGTGCCACAGGCATGCAACTATACAACACAATACATGTACGTTTGCTGACTTGCATTCAAAATCGTGGAGATCAAAGTGATTAATAACGTATCACTATTTTATATTTAAAATGGCTCTTTTCGCGCATACTTTAAGCCTGTGATCTTGAAACTTTAATAAATATGTTTGAATGTAACGTTTTGTATAACAAATATGTCTAATAACTATAATCTAATAAAAAATTTTATATAGTTTTTCATTACACATCTATTTACATTTTCATTAAAATACACAATGCTCTCGTAATTTTGATATTTTTGTTATTAATATTGACAGTTTGTTGTTGTTGTTTCTTATGCCACTTGGTACAGCAACATCTAGATCAAATCCACAAACCCATGAGTTGAAGGAAATGGGGATGTTGTGATGGAGCACTCCTAGAAGTCTGACATGACTCCGTGACTTTTTTTTACGAGACAGGGATGTCAGCCCTACACCCAAAGTTCGACACTCATATTATACCGGGAACTACTGCTTAAAGTGGATTCTCAAAAACTATAAACATCCATGAGACCGACGGGACTCGAACCCGAAACCTGTGGCACAGAGCACCAGAGCGCTATTCACTCGGCTATTCGGGTCCATTGACAGTTTTCAAATATCTACACAAAAAAAACATTTATGCATGCAGATAAATGTCAAATACCACCACCAACTTCTAAAAGAGACTATGAACAAACTATTTTATTAAACCCCCCATCGGGCCATCGGGTATCCAAAATAAGTCAGCGATATCAAATTGAATCGTGGAACACAACCCCCTCCATGCATTAATTACTGCAGAATATCCCCCATTCAGAGGTCATTCCGAGTGTCCGAAACTCCTTCAGCCGAGGTCTAATTTTAGACTTGGTGGGCTGCAGCAACCACTCCAACGTTGCACAAACGAACCTAAACCCGAATCATATATATATCGAGAGAGACAGGGGGATTCTTCGAGTATCTCTCTCAGAGGGCCCTGCGTAAATTACAAAGGAACTAATCGATTTCCAATTGCGTGACGCGCTCCTTTTCCGAAACGCTGTAGGCTTGTCCCATTCACTTGTGTAACACCCCTACCCCCTACCACCTCATTCACTCCGAACCATTCGATGAAAGGTCACTTCGAGCCAAACAAGTGGCTATTTCGCAACTCCCCGCATTCCACATACTGCTCTCTGTTTCGGGTCTTAAAATAATCGGATGACATTTTGTAAAACCGGATTAAAATTCTGGTCTCGTGCATTGAGTGATATTAACGGCGTCATCTATTTTCGGTGTGTTTGGGCATTAAAAATAGCTGCATAAAAATAATGCAGAGGGATATTTTTGGCGCTGATGAATGTTTGCTGCATGGCATCGATATTGGATTTTTATAGGTTTTTTTTTTAAGCAGGACGTGATTTATTAAAAGATATATATAATGGTCAAATATAATTCTAAATAATGTAATAAATATGTTTGAACTTGAAATTTTAGTATAACAAATATGTCTAATAACTATAATCTAAAGTTAAAAAAATCTTATTAGAATTCTTACATAGTTCTTCATTACACATTTATTTACATTTGCATTAAAACACACAATGCTCTTGCAATTTTGATAGTTTTGTTATTAGTATCGACAATTTTGTTGTTGTTGTTTCTTATGCCGTTTGGTCGACAGCAACATCTAGACCAAACCCACGAACCCGTAAGGTCCTGTGGTTGAAGGTAAAAATTGCAGCTTCTGTTGTAAAGATAGAAATCTGACCGTAGATAGAAATCTGATTTGTGTCCGTGATTTTTTTTTTACGAGGTAGGAACATCATCCTTACACCCAACAACCTTCCATCCTTATTAGACTGGGAACTACGGTTTAAAGTGGATTCTCAACAATAAAACTATCTATGGGACCGCCGGGACTGGAACCCGAAATCTATGGCACCGAGTGCCAGAGCGCTAATCACATCTGCCATTCATGTTCATTGACAGTTTTTAAATATCTATACAAAATACATTTTTATATATGAAGATAAATATTAAATACCATCAACAACTTCTAAAAGACACTACGAACAACCATTTTATTCAACACTAGATACACTAGATAAATATTAAATACCATCAACAACTTCTAAAAGACATTACGAACAACCATTTTATTAAACACTCCCATTGGCCACCGGGTATCCAAAATAAGTCACCGATATCAAATTAAATCGGGAAACACAACCTCCTCCGTGCATTAATTACTCCAAACTATCCCCCATTCAGAGGTCATTCCAAGTGTCCGAAACTCCTTCAGCCGAGGTCTCATTTTAGACTTGGTGAGCTGCAGCAACCACTCCAATGTCGTATACCCAAATCATAGATTATTATTTGCGCGCCAGTCGCCTAATATATATATAGAGAGAGGGAGGGGGCATGTTTCGAGTATCTCTCTCAGAGGGCCCTGCGTAAATTACAAAGGAACTAATCGATTTCCAATCGCGTGACGCGTTCCTTTTCAGAAACGCTGTAGGCTTGTCCCGTTCACTTGTCTAAACCCCCTACACCCCCCTCATCCCCTAGCTCACTCCAAACCATTCGATAAAAGGACATTTCGAGGCAAACAAGTGGCTATTTCGCAACTCCCCGCAGTCCACATACCGGCTCTGTTTCGGGTCTTAAAATAATCGAATGGCATTTGGTAAACCGGATTAAAATTCTTGTCTCGTGCATCGAAAATATATTAACGGCTTCGTCTATTTTCAGTGTGTTTGGGCTTTAAAAATAGCTGTATAAAATAATGCAGTGGGATATTTGTGTCTGATGAATGTTTGCTGCATGACATCGATATTAGATTTTTATTGGGTTTTTTTTTAATCAGACATGGTTAATTAAAAGATAAAATCATATATAAAGGACAAATAAAGTTTTAAATAATGTATTGAATATCAATTTTCATTAATACTAGCATGCATTTTTTAAAAGGCAAATAGTGAGCTTTAAGTTTAAATGACATTTTCATACCCGAAGTCATTTATTTAAATTTAAGAGCAGTCATTTAAATGTTTTAGATAACATATAAGTGTATTTAATAATAATTTGACTCCACTAGTGTTTTTCTCTGGTAAAACTATGAGAAAAAAAACTTTTTTTTTTACATACAGGATTGTCCTGGAAATTTGTTAAAATATTTTAAAAAATCATTAAAAAAAATGAAAAAAAAAATTCAATATTTAAATGGAATTTACGACAAGTAACTACAAATTAAAGGGAAGATTTGTAATACATACAAACTTTGTACACATACACACACCATATATATATAATTGTTATAAATTATTATATTTACAATTCAGCCATTCACTTACAAGAAGTTAAAGAGTTAAAGTTGGAATAAGATTTTCAGAATAAGACAAGATATTTTTTTAGAATTGGTTGGTTGGTAGCTCTACGGTCATCTTGTGCACACGAGGGCTAAACAGACCGGGTCCAACAGTTTAAAGTGGATTCTCAATCACTATAAACACCTATGGGATCGCCGGGTCTCGAACTCGAAACCTGTGGTACCGAACACCACAGCGCTAGTCACTCGGCCATTCAGGTCCATTGACAGTTTTCAAATATCTATACAAAATATACTTTTATATATGCAGATAAATATTAAATACCACCCCCAACTTCTAAAGGAACAACATGAACAACTATTCTTATTAAACCTCCATTGGCCATCGGGTATTCCAAAATAAGTCAGCGATATCAAATTAAATCGTGGAAAACACAACCCCCCGTGCATTAATTACTCCAGAATATCCCCCATTCAGAGCTCATTCCGAGTGTCCGAAACTCCTTCAGCCGAGGTCTCATTTTAGACTTGGTGCGTTTGCAGCAACCACTCCAGTGTCGCACAGACGAACCTAAACCCGAATCATAGATTATTATTTGCGCGCCAGTCGCTCAATATATATGGAGAGAAGGGCATGTTTCGAGTATCTCTCTCTCTCAGAGGGCCCTGCGTAAATTACAAAGGAACTAATCGATTTCCAATTGCGTGACGCGTTCCTTTTCCCAAAACACTGTAGGCTTGTCCTACCCACTTGTCTAAACCCCCTACCCCCTCGTTCACTCCGAACCATTCGATAAAAGGTCATTTCGAGCCAAACAAGTGGCTACTTCGCAACTCCCCGCAGTCCACATACTGCTCTCTGTTTCGGGTCTTAAAATAATCGGATGACATTTTGTAACCCGGATTAAAATTCTAGTCTCGTGCATCGAGAGATATTAACATCTTCGTCTATTTTCGGTGTGTTTGGGCATTAAAAATAGCTGCATAAAAATAATGCAGTGGGATATTTGTGGCTGATGAATGTTTGCTGCATGACATCGATATTAGATTTTTATTGGGTTTTTTTTAAAACAGGGCATGATTTATTAAAATATGTATATAATGGCCAAATATAGTTCCAAATAAGGTAATAAATATAATAAAAATCAATTTACCATTAAATCGATGTGAAAAAAAATATCAAAGTTTTAATTATCCCTTCAACATTAATATTTTTTTTTAAATTTTTTTCTTTAATCCATGTATGTATTTTTCCTTCGCATGCATTTTCAAGAAGAAGAATGAGCTCTTAATTCAAATACAATTTTCGTAATTGAAGTCAAGTATTTAAATTTAAGATGAGCAATTAAAATGATTTCCATAACATGCAAGTGTATTTAATAATTTTAACCGACCACTGGCTTTCTCCGGTAAAACTATGATTGAAAAAAAAAATTTTTTTTGTGAAATACTTAAAAAATTCTTTAAAAAAAATTGTCCGGCAAAGTTGTGAAATATTTTAAAAATACTTTAAATAAATGAAAGAAATTAAACATTTAAATGGAATTTGAGTCAAGTAAAAATTAAAGTATCAATAAATTAATGTAATGCACACACACATACACACATACATATATATAGATATATATATATACATTATTTTTATGAAATCTTGTATTTTCCATTCAGGCATTCTCTCACAAGAGGTTATACTTGGAATAAGACGTTATTGTGAGAAAATGGCGCACACTTTCCAGAGAGTAAAAAGCTACTAGAAATTTTTTTTATGCCAACACCATTTCGTGCCCCATATTTTTTCATTTAAAATGTGATAATGCTTTTTTATTTGAAGACACATGGTTAAAAGCATTCAAGATTTTAATTCTGTCTTATTTTTGATTGTAGAGCCACAGTAAAATTTAAAATTTAAACACTTTAAACTGTTATTCCAATGTGAAACATCTGACCTCAATGCATTTATTGTATGCATAATATTAATAAATTTCATATAGAGAAAATCAGTGCAAAATATAAATTAGCTTTAAATGACCTTTAAAATACTTCAAATTGTTTGTCATTATATATATCATTAAGAATGAAGAACAAAAGTAACACTCTGTTGAACCCAAACAATAAATGTACAAATTTTTTTATTATTCCAAAGAAAGTATTGAAAAGGAATTAAATCACTTTACAATGAAATGAAGAAAAGTCTTTTTTGTGAGCAGAAGTGATTAATGTCAAGTCGGAGGAAAATAAAAGTGTAAAAAACTTCATTAATCTTGAAAGGAGGGAATGTTTTTTAAAAAGTGGGAATGTAAGCAGCAGCACAGGCGTCCACTGATCAGTAGACAACTTCAATGAAAGGCATCCTATTAACATTCACTGGCAGATTAAAGTAGTTGTTGAGATTAAAATGTAACACAAAAGAATGGAAAACAAAAATAAGATTATAATTGGTTGATAAATGCGAAGAAAGAAGTTTTTTACTCAAAAACAATTTTTTTTTGTAAGCACGAAATCCGATCACGAAATAATGAATAGCATTAAAAATAATAATCGGAAATTAACACAATTCGACAAAAATTATAGCTTCATTATCTGTTACTTATTTTATTTTTTATCTAGCCAAATGAAAAACAGATTCGTTTTTCTGTTGCGATGTCTTCATATAGTAGACGAATGAATCAGTTTGGAAATTCCTGTAGATAATGAAAGCAAAACGAGGGGCTTGGGCGCTCGGTACCACAGGTTTCCCGGCGGTGCCATGGATGTTTGCACCCTCTGTGTAGTGCTAAGTGAGTAATGTCGGTGCAGCGCTTGCCTTAAGGCATCCAAGGCAACTGTCTAAGTGTTTGCCAGCTGCATTAGAAAGAAAGCAAAATGAAAGAAATGAAATCGAGCAGTAGATTGAATAAATAAAACTATGCAACTACATTTCAAAGCTAACATTTTTATTTAGTTTACGAGCTGCAAGTTTTTTTTTTTTACAATTTAGTTCCGGATTTTTTATATCTACAATTCTGTTTAAATTAATTCACATACTAACGATTAAAACTGTCTACTTATAACGTGGCAAATGATGGCTATCCAAATATAAAAGAGGCTAAAGTAATTATGATTATTTATCTGAGTAATTCAGTAACTTCTTGAAAGGAAATTTAATTTCAAACTTTTGACATGAACATTTCATCATAAATTTAATAATCTTAATAGAAAATTTAATTAATTCTCACATAAAATTATTCTGTCATATAGTTTCAGATACGATACAAAGTATACATATATAAGAAACTAAATTACTTTACTTTCGAAATAATATAATTATTCTTCTACTTTTTCAGTAATTCATTAAAGAAACAACATCAATAACAAGGTGAACATTATCCGTTTTGGTCACCATTATTCAGTTAAAAAGTTACGCATATTACAAAATCAGTCATTGATTAAGAATTTTTATTGCATTATCTGCTTTCGCTGACTACTTACCACTTGGTCAGTTTTTAATTTTTTTTTCTCAAATGCCGGTTAATTTCAGCTGACATGATTCGTCGTGGAACGGTATATGAATTACGAATTCAACGTTTCTTAAGTTTTGTTTTGTTTCAAGCTCTACGGTCATTTCTTTTTTTTCAATTCATTCTATTAGCTCACACTCTCCCTATATATATATCTTGTTCAAATATTCAACCTTTCATAAAATACTTTTTATTCATCCATTCAAGTACAAATACATTTTTTTTAACTTGTAGTGGATGATACTGGATATTAATGCAGTTTTTTCAAATATTAATTCATTCATTAAATTTAGTTAATTAATTTTAGATTTAACTTGCATAAATCTACCAATAGATGGCGCCAGATAAATTAAAAAAAATTAATGAAAATTATTTATAAAGGACTTTCTGCAATCGAGTGAAAAAAAAAGTAGGAATTGACTTTAAAATTTTTTTTTATATTACTTGTTTTTTTTTCGCACAATTTAGGCTAATTAGACTGGGACCTACATTTTAACGTGGATCCGAACCTCAAACGAACATCGTCCCCACCAAGATTCGAACCTGAAGCCTGTGGTACCAAAGGCCAGAGCTCTAGCCAATTGGCCATTAGACCGCTTAAGGTTTCTTAGAATGTTCTGCGTAGGACCTGTAAATCTGGACGCATTTTGTGCTGTTGCGATTAGAAACGAATACTCCAAAGGAGAAAATCCCAGGAAAACACTCCCCTCACATATTGTTTAACGGAAGGACATTCCGCTCTATGAATTTATGACACTTATTTCCAATATAGACACAAGAACTTCTGGTTAAGCGCCCTGATTCAGAATTCTTTTTTCAATTAGTGCGCTCCCGTACTACCTCAAGCGCACACAATAAACCGTTGGTAAATTAGAACTGGCCATATTACAAAAAGAGGTTAACGACCATTTTTTTTCTCTTGGATATTAGAAGAAGGTTTTTAGTGAATCCTCAGGGAAGAAAGCGCGACTAAAAAAAGATAAACTTAATGAAAAAGGAAATTAAGTTAAGTAAGAGTGAAGTGAAAAAAAAAATGAATACTAACTATAAACTAATTATAACACCTGTATGTTTTTTTAGATTCTCTTTTAAGTGCATTCTATTTTATTTTGCTTCTTTACAATATTTATTCATTATAACTGCATTAATATAAGGAATTGGAGTTTTTTGGGAGGGAGGGGAGGGAACTGATTTATTTCATTAGGATTGGAATGAATTAATTTTATTCCAATTCATTTTAATGTGGAAAATTGATTTCAGATACGAGCATTTTTACTTAAAAGTTCAGGCAGAGAATGAATTAAACTTGTATCTTAAAGTGCTTCTTCTTCATTGCCGCAACAGCACCACGAAGTGTCAAGGCCATCTGCCTACTGGCAAGTTTAGAGACAGGTGATATTTTCTTTTTTTAAGGGGTAGGGTTGACAGTCCTACGCCCAATCATCATATTAGACATATTACTCATATTAGACCAGGGGCCTGAATTACCGAGTGTCTAGCGCCCTGGCGCTCGGTGCCACAGGTTTCAGGTTTGAGTCCCGGCGGTGGCATGGATGCTTGTAGTGATTCGGAATCCACTTTAAACCGTAGATCGCGGTCTCGTATGACTGTAAGAGCGTCAATGAGCCTACTCAGACTTCTCACCCACATCATTCCCAAACCGTAAAGGGGCAACTCAGTGATGTGGTGTGGTGTAGTAGTAGTAGTCATAGTAGACCAGAATCTACGGTTTAAAGTGGATTGAGAACCCCTAAAAACAACTATGGCACAACCGGGACTCGTACCTGTGGCAACGAGCGCCAGTCACTCGGCCATCAGGCCTCCCGACCCTTTTTGATTAGAAATAATTTAATAATTTATTTAATTGTAATAATTTATTAACTTTTAATTTATTTATTTTAATTTAGAGACTTCGAAACCAGCTCCTACCTTTTGGTTAAAAAAAAAAGGAAGGAAACATTCCTGTAACAAAATTTATACTTTAATCACAGCAGCTTTAAATTTCTTTGAACAAGAATAGAGCACGACATTCCTAAATTTAGCCAAAATAAAACACCCGCCCTATTGCTCCCTGGGCGAGAACTATGACACCCAGTGCACCACAGCAACGGAAGAAACACAACTATAAATCTCTCTCGCAACGAGGCGAAATAAACCGGCGTACGAAAAAGGCCGGGACTCGAATCACCCGTCACAGGGTTCTAAATGGCATTCTTGTTTCTTGACTGTTATCAACGAGAAACCTTTTTTTTTTTTTCTGCAGCTCAGACTCTTACGGTCCGCGGGACTGCAGAAGGGGACTTATGTGCTAGCACCGAAAGAAATATATTTCTCCGGCAAATGGGAGGAAAACCCGAAAAGGGAAAATATTCAGAAGTAAAAAGGAAACACACAGTGACATTTTTATTTTTCCCTTTTCTTTTCAGGGATGCAGAAAAAGCTTCTTGTACTCAATAAAAGAGGAAAATGGCAAAAAATATTTTCCTCAGAGTGAAAAGGGGTGCTGAGCTGGCGTGGTGCCAAGAGTACGACGAAGCGAATTCAAAGGCAAGAATAACACATCTTCGACGAACTTTATTATATAAAAAAAAAATAATATTCCTTTTCCTCGAAACCGAATCAATGATTTTTCGTTATTTTTTGGAATCGGGGAAGAACCTCTCCTTCGATTCCTTATTTGTCTATTTCCCCTTCCCCCCTCCACACAAAAAAAAAAGATAAAAAGAAACATGCTTTATTATAAAATGTTCCCAAAAAATCATGATTTTATTTATTTTGGTTTACGATTTTAAATGATTATAGCTTATTCAATATTATTTAGTAATTCAATTGGTTTGATGTGTCGCTCTGCGGTCCTCTTGTGTAAACTTTAGGCTAACTAGACCGGGACCTGCAGTTTAACGTGGATTCCGTCCTCCCAACAAACACCCACGCCACGGCCAAGATTCGAACCTGAAGCTTTCGTTACAAACGACCAGAGTGCTAGCCAGTTGGCCATAATTTATATTGAAGTACGATCTGTATATTGGAGGAAAAGCAGCTACAAAAATACACTTATTAAAGGAATAAATATTTTATGTTACTTTAAATTTAGTGATCATTTCAAGAATTTTATAATTAAAAAAATAAATAATTTTATTTTTATTTAAATATACCAGTTACCATACAGGATTACCATCATCATCGTTATTATCTGTGGCGCAACAGCCCCATGGTGGGCTAAGGCTGTCTGTCTACTGGCAGATTTCGGGACTTGAGATGTTTTTCTTTCTTACTGGGTATAGTCACCTCTACGACCAATGATCTACTGATCTACTGGGGGTCTACTGTTTAAAGTGGATTTCGAAACACTAATAAACATCCATAACACCGACGGTACTCGAACGCGAAACCTGTGGCACCTATCAGACTAGCAGGCCTTATTTTAATGTACTGCTTTACTTACATATCATGACTCTTTTTGATTAGAAATAATAAAAAAATTTATAATTGTAATAATTTATTAGCTTGTAATTTATTTATTTTACTTTAGAAACTTCAAAACCAGCAGTTATTTTTCAATTCCTCCTATTAGCACACACTCTCCCTATATATATCTTGTTCAAATTTTCCATCGTTCATAAAATAATTTTTATTCATCCACTCAAGTTCAAATACATTTTTTTGAACTTGTAGTGGATGACACTTAATCTAGTACAGTTTTTTCAAATATTAATTCATTCATTACATTCAATTAATTAATTTTAGTTTTTCTCTAGATTTAAGTTGCATGTATCTGCCAATAGATGATGCCAGATAAGCTTTAAAAAAAATGAATGAAAATTATTTATAAAGGACTTTCTGCAATATAGTGGGAAAAAAGTACGAATTGACTTCAAATTTTTTTTTATATTACTATTTTGGTTAAAAAGAAGAAAAAAAGTAGGATTCGTTGCTGTGAAAATTGTATACTTGAAACCCAGCAGCTTTAGCTTTATTTGAACAAGAATAGAGCACGACATTCCTAAATTGAGCCGAAATAAACCGCCGCCCTATTGCTCCCGGGGCAAGAATTATGACTCCCAGTGCACCACAGCAGCGGAAGAAACACAACTATGAATCTCTTCGCAACGAGGCGAAGTAAACCGGCCGAGCAAAAAAGCCGAGACTTGAATCACCAGTCACAACAGAGTTCTAAATGGCATTCTGGTTTCTTTAAGCTGTTATCAACGAGAAACCTTTTTTCTCTACAGCTAAGATTCTTACGGTCCGCGGGACTGCTGAATGAAGAGGACTTGTATGCTCGCACTGAAACAAATATATTTCTCCGGGAAATGGGAGGAAAACCCGAAAAGGGAAAATATTCAGAAGAAAAAGGAAACACACAGTGACACACATTGAGTTTTCCATTTTTATTTTTTCCTCTTTCTTTTCAGGTCTGCAGGAAAAGCTTCTTGTACTCAATAAAAGGAAAAATTGCAAAAAAATGTTTCCTCAGAGTAAAAAGGGGTGCTGCGTTGGCGTGGTGTCAAGGGTACGAAGCAAATTCAAAAGGCAAGAATGGCACATCTTCGACGAACTTTATTATAAAAAAAATATTCCATTCCCTCGAAACCAAATCAATGATTTTTCCGTTTTTTGGATTTGGGAGGAAAACCTGTCCTCTACGAAGAATTTTCGATTCCTTATTTGTCTATTTCCCCTTTCCCACCGCAAAAAAAAACAACCCAAAAAATAAAGAATTTAATTATTTTGATTTACGATTATTTATGATTTTTCAGTTTTAAATAATTATTGAAGTACGACGTGCATATTGGGAAAAAAAGAGTGGCAAAAATACACTTATGAAAATGAATAAATATTTTATGTTATTTTAAATTTATGGTCATTTCAAGAATTTTATAATTAAAAATATATATTATTTAATTTTTATATAAATATGGCATGATTCATATATTTCATATATGATTTTTCGTTATTTTTTGGAATCGGGAAAGAACCTCTCCTTCGGTTGCTTATTTGTCTATTTCCCCTTCTCTCCCCCACACACACAAAAAAAAGATAAGAAAAAGAAACATACTTTATTATAAAATGACCCCATAAAATTACGATTTTATTTATTTTGGTTTACGATATTAAATGATTATTTCTTATTTACGGTTTTTCAATGTTATTTAGTAATTTAATTGCTTTGATGTGTCTACGGTCATCTTGTGTAAACTTTAGGCTAACTAGACCGGGACCTGCAGTTTAACGTGGATTCCGTCCTCCCAACAAACACCCACGCCACGGCCAAGATTCGAACCTGAAGCTTTCGTTACAAACGACCAGAGTGCTAGCCAGTTGGCCATAATTTATATTGAAGTACGATCTGTATATTGGAGGAAAAGCCGTTACAAAAATACACTTATTAAAGGAATAAATATTTTATGTTACTTTAAATTTAGTGATCATTTCAAGAATTTTATAATTAAAAAAATAAATAATTTTATTTTTATTTATATATACCAGATACCGTACAGGATTATCATCATCATCATTATTATCTGTGACGCAACAGCCCCATGGTGGGCTAAAGCTGCCTGTCTACTGGCAGATTTCGGGACATGAGATGTTTTTCTTTCTTACTGGGTATAGTCACCTCTAGGACCAATGATCTACTGACTTATTAGACCGGGGACCTACTGTTTAAAGTGGATTTCGAACCACTAATAGACATCCATAACACCGACGGTACTCGAACACGAAACCTGTGGCACCTATCAGACTAGCAGGCCTTACTTTAATGTACTGCTCTACGTACATATCATAACCCTTTTTGATTAGAAATAATAAAAAAAAAAAATTATAATTGTAATAATTTATTAGCTTGTAATTTATTTATTTTACTTTAGAAACTTTAAAACCAGTCCTTATTTTTCAATTCCTTCTATTAGCACACACTCTCCCTACATATATCTTGTTCAAATTTTCCATCGTTCATAAAATACTTTTTATTCCTCCACTCAAGTTCAAATACATATTTTTGAACTTGTAGGTGGATGACACTTAATGCTAGTACAGTTTTTTCAAATATTAATTCATTCATTACATTTATTTAATTAATTTTAGTTTTTCTCTAGATTTAAGTTGCATGTATCTGCCAATAGATGACGCCAGATAACCTTTAAAAAATGAATGAAAATTATTTATAAAGGACTTTCTGCAATATAGTGAAAAAAAAAGTACGAACTGACTTCAAAAAATTTTTTTTTACATTACTTGTTTGGTTAAAAAAAAAAAAAAAAGTAGGATTCGTTCCTGTGAATATTGTATACTTGAAACCCAGCAGCTTTGGCTTTATTTGAACAAGAATAGAGCACGACATTCCTAAATTGAGCCAAAATAAACCACCGCCCTATTGCTGCCTGGGCGAGAACTATGACTCCCGATACACCACAGCATCGGAAGAAACACAACTATGAATCACTTCGCAAGATTCATAGTTGATTAGAAATAATTTTATAATTTATTTAATTATAATAATTTATTAGCTTGTAATTTATTTATTTTACTTTAGAGACGTCAAAACCAGCCCCTGTTTTTTGGTTATAAAGAAGAAAAGTAAAAAAAAAAAACCAGGAATCGTTCCAGTAAAAAATTTACACCTGAAAGCTCAGCAAATTTAACTTTATTTGAACTAGGATAAATCACGACATTCCTAGATTTAGCCAAAATAAAACACCCGCCCTATTGGTCGCGGGGCAAGAATTATGACTCCCAGTGCACCACAGCAGCGGAAGAAACACAACTATGAATCTCTCTCGCAACGAGGCGAAGTAAACCGGCGAGCAAAGGCCGAGACTTGAATCACCAGTCACAGAGTTCTAAATGGCATTCTTGTTTCTTTATGCTGTTATCAACGAGAAACCTTTTTTTTTTTTTTTTTTTTTCGCAGCTCGGACTCTTACGGTTAGCGGGACTGCTGAATAAAGAGGACTTGTATGCTCGCACTGAAACAAATATATTTCTGCGGCAAATGGGAGGAGACTGAAAAGGGAAAGTATTCAGAAGAAAAAAGGAAACACACAGTGACACATTCTGATCTCCATTTTTATTTTTTCCCTTTTCTTTCAAGGGCTGCAGGTAAAGCTTCTTGTACTCAATAAAAGAGGAAAAATGGCAAAAAATACTTTCCACAGAGTAAAAAGGGGTGTTGCGTTGGCGTGGTGCCAGGGGTACGAAGCGAATTCAAAAGACAAGAATGACACATCTTCGACGAACTTTATTACAAAAAAAAATGTGCTTTTCCTCGAAACCGAATCAATGATTTTCCGTTTTTTGGATTTGGAAGGAAAACCTGTCCTCTTCGAAGAATTTTCGATTAATCATTTGTCTATTTCCTCTCCCCCCAAAAATCATGTTTTATGAAAAAAACTGTTCATCCCAAAAAATAAAGAATTTAATTATTTAGATTTACGATTATTTATGATTTTTCAGTTTTAAATAATGTACGATGGGTATATTGGGAAAAAAAGAGTGGCAAAAATACACTTATTAAAAGGAATAAATATTTTATGTTATTATAAATTTAGTGGCCATTTCAAGAATTTTATAATTAAAAATATATATTAAATTTTTATATAAATATGCCATGATTCATATAATCAAAAAATTATGATTTATTAATTTTTATAAAAATTATCTTTTATATAATCATATATCGGCATAATATGACATTATAATTGACACATATAATTATGCCTGTACATGATTATCTTTATCATCATCACCATCATCTCCATTATCAGTGGCGCAACAGCCCCATGGGGATAAAAAATTATGATTTATATAATCATGTGCCGGCATAATATGCCATGAATTATTTCGGTAAAAGATTATATTTATCATCATCACAATAATTATCTATGGCGCAACAGCCCCATGGCAGGGTACTGGCAGATTTCCAGACAGGAGATGTTTTTTCTTTCTTATGGGGTAGAGTAGTCAACCCAACGAACAACGTTCTACAACCATATTAGACCGGAACCTACGGTTTACAGTGGATTCAGAACCACTACAAACATACATGGGACCGAAGACACTCGAACCCGAAACCTGTGACACCGAGCACCAAAGCGCTAGTCACTCGTCCATTCAGGTCCATTAACAATTTTCAAATATCTATACAAAATATACATTTATGTATGCAGATAAGTATTAAATACCACCACCAACTTCTAAAAGAGACTATGAACAAACTATTTCATTAAACCCCCCATTGGGCCATCGGGTATCCAAAATAAGTCAGCGATATCAAATTAAATCGTGGAAAACTCAACCCCCGTGCATTAATTACTCCAGAATATCCCCCATTCAAAACACATTCCGAGTTTCCAAACTCCTACAGCCGAGGTCTAATTTTAGACCTGGTGAGCTGCACCAACCACTCCAATGTCGCACAGACGAACCAAACCCAAATCATAGATTATCATTTGCTCGCCAGACGCCTAATATATATATATAGAGAGAGGGGGGGCATTGTCGAGCATCTCTCTCAGAGGGCCCTGCGTAAATTACAAAGGAACTAATCGATTTCCAATTGCGTGACGCGTTCCTTTTCCGAAAACGCTGTAGGCTTGTCCTACTGACTTGTATAAACTCCCTACCCCCTCGTTCACTTCGAACCATTCGATAAATGGTCATTTCGAGCCAAACAAGTGGCTATTTCGCAACTCCCCGCAGTCCACATACTGCTCTCTGTTTCGGGTCTTAAAATAATCGGATGACATTTTGTAAATCGGATTAAAATTCTGGTTTCGTGCATCGAGAGATATTAACGGCTTCGTCTATTTGCGGTGTGCTTGGGCATTAAAAATAGATGCAATAAAATAATGCAGTGGGATATTTGTGGCTGATGAATGTTTGCTGCAGGACATCGATATTGAATTTTTTTTCAAACAGGATATGATTTATTAAAAGATAAAATCATATATGAAGGACAAATAAAGTTTGAAATAATGTAATAAGTATTATAAAAATCCATTTACCATTCAATCAATATGCATAAATGCACCAATGATTTATTTAGTCATTCTAAATTAAAAATTTTCTTTAATACTAGCATGCAATTTTTTAAAAGGCAAGTAGTGAACTGTAAGTTTAAATGACATTTTAGTACCCGAAGACATTTACTTAAACCTAAGAGCAGCAAATGAAATGTTTTACATAACATGTAAGTGTGTTTAATAATAATTTGAACACACAAGTGCTTTGCTCTGGTAAAACTATGAGAAAAAAAACTTTTTTTTTTACATACAGGATTGTCCTGGGAATTTGTTAAAATATTTTAAAAAATGAAAAAAAAAATTGAATATTTAAAAAAGTCATTAAAAAAAGGAAAAAAAAGAATGAATATTTAAATGGAATTTACGACAAGTATCTACAAATTCACGGGAAGATTTGTAATACATACAAACTTTCTGCAGATACACACGCCATATATATATATATATATATAATTTATATAAATTATTATATTTACAATTCAGGCATTTTCTTACACGAAGTTAGACAATAAGACAAGAACTTTCAGATAATTTTTAAGAGATTAACCTATCTTTAATTGGTTGGTCACTCTACGGTCCTCTTGTGCACACTCTCTTCACTTGTTTAAACTCCCTACCCCCTGCCCCGTCGTTCACTCCGAACCATTCGATAAAAGGTCATTTCGAGCCAAACAAGTGGCTATTTCGCAACTCCCCGCAGTCCACATCCTGCTCTCTGTTTCGGGTCTTAAAATAATCGGATGACATTTGGTAAACCGGATTAAAATTCCGCTCTCGTGCATCGAGATATACACTGAAGTGACAAAAGTCATGGGATACCTCTTAATATCGTGTCGGCCCTCCTTTCGCCCGGCGAAGTGCAGCAACTCGACGTGGCATGGACTCAACAAGTCGTTGGAAGTCTTCTGCAGGAATATTGAGCCATGCTGTCTCGATAGACGTCCATAATTGTGAAAGCGTTGATGGTGCAGGATTTTGAGCACGAACAGACCTCTCGATGATGTCCCATAAATGCTCGATGGGATTCATGTCGGGCGATCTAGGTGGCCAGATCATTCGTTGGAATTGTCCAGAATGTTCTTCAAACCAATCGCGAACAGTTGTGGCCCGGTGACATGGCGCATTGTCATCCATAAAAAACCCATCGTTGTTTGCGTACATGAAGTCCATGAACGGCTGCAAGTGATCTCCAAGTAGCTGAACATAAGCATTTCCAGTCAATGTTCGGTCCAGTCGCACCAGAGGACCAAGTCCATGCCATGAAAAAACAGCCCACACCATTACGGAGCCACCACCAGCTTGAACAGTGCCTTGCTGACAGTTTGGGTCCATGGCTTCGTGGGGTCTGCGCCACACTCGAACCCTACCATCAGCTCTTACCAACTGAAATCGTGACTCATCGGACCAGGCCACGGTTTTCCATTCATCTAGGGACCAACCGATATGCTCACGTGCCCACGAGAGTCGCTGCAAGCGATGTCGTTCTGTCAGTAAAGGCACTCGAGTCGGTCTTCTGCTGGAATAGCCCAAGAAAGCCAAATTTCTCCGCACAGTTCTAACAGACAAGTCCCTTGTACGTCCCACATTGATTTCTGCGGTTATTTGACGCAGTGTTGCTTGTCTGTTAGAATTTACGACTCTTTGCAGACGTCGCCGGTCTCGGTCGTTAAGTGCAGGCGGTCGACCACTGCGCTGTCCATGGTGGGATGTTATGCCTGAAATTTCATACTCTCGGCACACTCTTGACACAGTGGATCTGGGAATGTTGAATTCCCTAACGATTTCCGAAATGGCATGACCCATGCGTCTAGCTCCAACTAACATTCCGCGTTCAAAGTCTGTTAATTCCCGTCGTGCGGTCATCATCACGTCAAAACCTCTTCACATGAATAACTTGAACAGAAATGAAAGCTCTGCGAAAGCACTGCGCATTTATACCTGTTCTACGCGATGCTACTGCCATCTGAAAATATGCATATTGCTATCCCATGACTTTTGTCACTTCAGTGTATTAACGGCTTCGTCTATTTTAGGTGTGCTTGGGCATTAAAAGTAGATACATAAAATAATGCAGTGGGATATTTGTGGCTGATGAATGTTTGCTGCATGACATCGATATTGGATCTTTATAGTGTTTTTCTTAAAGCAGGACGTAATTTATTAAAGGTTCAAATTATATACAGAGACCAAATAAAGTGTCAAATAATGTAATAAGTATAATAAAAATCAATTTACCATTCAATCAATATGCATAAATGCACCAAAGATTTAATTAGTCATTCTCAATTAAAAATTTTCTTTAATACTAGCATGCAATCTTTAAAAGGCCAGTAGTGAGCTTTAAGCTTAAATGACATTTTCGTATCCGAAGTCATTTATTTAAATTTAAGAGCAGCAAGTGAAATGTTTTGCATAACATGTAAGTGTATTTAATAATAATTTGAACCCACCAGTGCTTTTCTCTGGTAAAACAACGAGAAACATACAGGATTGTCCTGGAAATTTGCTTAGGCATCTACAAATTAACGAGAAGACTTGTAATACATAGAAACATTGTACACATACACACACCATAAGTATATAATTTTTATAAATTATTATATTTACACTTCAGGCATTCACTTACAAGAAGTTAAAGTTGGAATAAGACTTTCAGAAGAATACAAGATATTTTTTTAAGAGATTGGTTGGTTGGTCGCTCTACGGTCATCTTGTCCAAACGAGGGCTAAACAGACCGGGTCCTACAGTTTAAAGTTGATTCGCAACCACTACAAACATCCAGCAGACCGCCGGGACTTGAACCCTAGACCTGTGGCACTGAGCGCCAGAGCACTAGTCGCTCGGCCATTCAAGTCTATTGACAGCTTTTAAATATCTATACAATATATATTTTTATATATGCACATAAATATGAAATAAATAAAAATGAACTTCAGATAAATAAAAATGAACTTCTAAGACACACTACGAACAACTATTTTATTAAAACCCCCATTGGCCATCGGGTATTCAAAAATAAGTCAGCGATATCAAATTAAATCGTGGAAAACACAACCCCCCGTGCATTAATTACTCCAAAATATCCCCATCCAGAACTCATTCCGAGTGTCCAAAACTGCTTCAGTCGAGGTCTCCTTTTAGACTTGGCGAGCTGCAGCAAACACTCCAGTGTCGCACAGACGAACCAAACCCGAATCATAGATTATTATTTTCATGTTTCGAGTATCTCTCTCAGAGGGCCCTGCGTAAGTTACAAAGGAACTAATCGATTTCCAATTGCGTGACGCGTTCCTTTTCCGAAACGATGTAGGCCTGTCCCATTCACTAGTGTAACACCCCTACCCCCTACCACCTCATTCACTCGAACCATTCGATAAAAGGTCATTTCGAGCCAAACAAGTGGCTATTTCGTAACTCCCCACAGTCCATACTACTCTCTGTTTTGGGTCTTGAAATAATCGGATGGCATTTGGTAAACCGAATTAAAATACTGGGCTCGTGCATCGGCTCGTCTATTTTCGGTGTGTTTGGGCATTAAAAATAGATGCCTAAAATAATGCAGTGGGATATATTTGTGGGTTGATGAATGTTAGCTGCATGACATCGATATTGGATTTTTATCGGGGTTTTCTTAAAGCAGGACGTAATTTATTAAAAGTTCAAATTATATACAAAGGCCAAATATAGTTTCAAATAATGTAATAAGTATAATAAGAATCAATTTACCATGAAATCGATATGTAAAAATGTATCAAAAATTTAATTAATCATTCTAAATTAAAAATTTTCTTTAATACTTGAATGCGTTTTTTAAAAGGCAATTAGTGAGTTCTAAGTTTAAATGACATTTTCGTACCCGAAGTCATTTATTTAAATTTAAGAGCAGAAATTGAAATGTTTTACGTAACATGTAAGTGTATTTAACAATAATTTGAACCAACCAGTGCTTTTCTCTGGTAAAACTATGAGAAAAAAAAACATTTTTTTTTTTACATATAGGATTGTCCTGGAAATTTGTTAAAATATTTAAAAATTTCATTAAAAAAACTGAAAAAAAAAATATATCATATTTAAATGGAATTTACGACAAGCATCTACAAATTCACGGGAAGATTTGTATTACATACAAACTTTGTACACATACACTCACCATACATATATATAATTTTTATAAATTATTATATTTACAATTCTGGCATTCTCTTACAAGAAGTTAAAGTTAGAATAACACAAGATATTTTTTAAGAGATTGGTTTGTTGGTCGCTCTACGGTCATCTTGTGCACACGAGGGGTAAACAGATCGGGTCCTACATTTTAAAGTGGATTCCGAACCACTACAAACGTCGATGAGACCACCAGGACTCGAAACCAAAACCTGTCGCACCGAGATCTATTAACTCGACCATTTAGGCCCATTGACAATTTTCAAATATCTATACAAAATATACTTTGATATATGCAGATAAATATTAAATACCACCACAAACTTCTAAAAGACACTAAGAACAACTATTTTATTAAAACCCCCATTGGCCATCGGGTATTCCAAAATAAGTCAGCGATACCAAATTGAATCGTGGAACACAACCCCCGTGCATTAATTACTCCAAAATATCCCCCATTCAGAACTCATTCCGAGTGTCCGAAACTCCTTCAGCCGAGGTCTAATTTTAGACTTGGTAAGCTGCAACCACTCCAATGTCGCATATCCGATCCAAAGACCAAACCCGAATCATAGATTATTATTTGCACGCCAGTCGCCTAATATATATAGAGATAGGGGGTCATGTTTCGAGTATCTCTCTCTCAGAGGGCCCTGCGTAAATTACAAAGGAACTAATCGATTTCCAATCGCGTGACGCGTTCCTTTTCCGGAACGATGTAGGCCTGTCCCATTCACTTGTGTAACCCCCTACCCCCTACCACCTCATTCACTCCGAACCATACGATAAAAGGTCACTTCGAGCCAAACAAGTGGCTATTTCGCAAATCCCCGCAGTCCACATACTGCTCTCTGTTTCGGGTCTTAAAATAATCGGATGACATTTTGTAAACCGGATTAAAATTCTGGTCTCGTGCATCGAAAATATATTAACGGCTTCGTCTATTTTCAGTGTGTTTGGGCTTTAAAAATAGCTGCATAAAATAATGCAGTGGGATATTTGTAGCTGATGAATGTTTGCTGCATGACATCGATATTGGATTTTTATCGGGTTTTTTTTTTTAAACAGGACACGATATATTAAAAGATAAAATGATACATAAAGGAGAAATAAAGTTCCAAATAATGTAATAAATACTAGAAAAATCAATTTACCATTAAATCGATTATCAAAGATTTAATTATCCATTAAGCATTGATATTTTTAATTTTTTCTTTAATCCCCGCATGCATGTTTGAAATGGCAAGAAGTTTTACCCCCAAATATTAGACCGGGAATTACTGTTTAAAGGGGATTTTCAACCACTACAAACATCTGCGGCACTGCCATTCAAATCCATTCACAGTTCTTAAATATCTATACAAAATATATTTTTATATATGCAGATAAATATTAATTACACCACCAACTCTTAAAAGCCAACATGGACAACTATTTCATTAAACTCCCATTGAGCCACCGGGTATTCCAAAATAAGTCAGCGATATCAAATTAAATCAGAAATACAACCCCCGTGCATTAATTACTTCAAAATATCCCCCATTCAGAGCCCACTCCGAGTGTCCGAAACTCATACAGCCGAGGTCTAATTTTAGACCTGGTGCGCTTGCAGCAACCACTCCAGTGTCGCAAATCCAAATCATAGATTATTATTTGCGCGCCACTCGCCCGATATATATATAGGAGAGCGGGAGGGCATGTTTCGAGTGTCTCTCTCAGAGGGCCCTGCGTAAATTAGAAAGGAACTAATCGATTTCCAATTGCGTGACGCGTTCTTTTCCGGAACGATGTAGGCCTGTCCCATTCACTTGTGTAACCCCCCTACCCCCTACCACCTCATTCACTCCGAACCATTCGATAAAAGGTCATTTCGAGCCAAACAAGTGGCTATTTCGCAACTCCCCGCAGTCCGCATACTGCATTTCGGGTCTTAAAATAATCGGATGACATTTGGTAAACCGGATTAAAATTCCGCTCTCGTGCATCGAGAGATATTAACGGCTTCGTCTATTTTAGGTGTGTTTGGGCAGTAAAAATAGATGCCTAAAATAATGCAGTGGGATACTTGTGACTGATGAATGTTTGCTGTATGACACCGACATTGGAGTTTTATCGGGTTTTTTAGGACATGATTTATTAAAAGATAGGTCAAATAAAGTTTCAAATAATGTATTAAATATAATAAAAATCAATTTATTATTAAATCGATATGCAAAAAAAGTATCAAAGATTTAATTTTATCCTCGCATGTATTTTTGAAAAGACAAGAAATGAGCTCTAAGTTTAAAAGAAATTCATTAATTTATTTATTCAATTATTCAACTCGAAGTCATTTACTTAAATTTAAGAGCAGCAATTGAAAAATGTTTTCCATAACATGCAAATGTATTTAATAATTTGAACACGCATTTCTCTGGTAAAACTATGATACATATTTTTAAATACATAATTAAGCGGAAAATTTTGGAAAATACTTAAAAAATTCTTTTAAAAAAATGAAAGAAATTAAATATTTAAACGAAATTTTAACCCAAAAATTAAAATGTCTATAGATTCATCGGAAACCTATGTGCACACATGCGTATATCCCTTTAAGATCTAAATTTTTTTTTATATTTTAATTTTACTTTTTAGTAGAAATTGACTGCAATGACACTAAAAAGAATTAAAATATTTTATGTCCCTCCTGAGGAAGGGGGGGAGGAAGCACCAGCACGATCCTGCGGGTTAGACTTTTCCCATGAAAAAATTTCAAAAATGCCCAACCAGCACGATCGTACATTCTCGGGCCTGAAGGGGTATATATATATATATAAATTTGTATATTATTTTTATGAAATATTATCTTTGACATTCAGGCATTCTCTTATAAGAGGTCAAAGTTGGTATAAGACAATATTGTGAGAATAAAAAACAATCTTTCAAAAAAGCAAAAAACTACTAGAACATTTTATTTTGCCAATACTATTTTGAACCCTATTTTTCCATTTAAAATGCTTTTTTATTTGAAGAAAAATGGTCAAAACAATTCAAGATTTTAAAGTGACATCTTAATTCTAATTGTAGAACTTCTGTCAAATGAAAAAGTTGACACTTTAAACTGGCATCCCAATGTGAATCTTCTGACCTCAATGCATTTATCGCATGTATAATATTAATAAATTTTAGATATAATATAAGCTAATATAAGCTTATAAGCTATGTTATATATTGCCCTTATTTAATCCATGTGTAAGATAAATTAGCTTTAAATGAACTTTAATATACTTCAAATTGGCATTATATATCTATCATTAAGAATGAAGAATAAAAGGAACACTTTGTTGAACCCAAACAATAAATGCACAGTTTTTTGTTTCCCAAAGAAAGTATTGAAAAAGAATTAAATCATTTTACAATGAAATGGAGAAACGTTTTTTTTTTTTTTTGTGCGAGCAGAAGGATTAATGTTAAGTCGAAAGAAAATAAAAGTATAAAAATTTCATTAATCTTAAAAGGAAGGAAATTTTTTTGTAAAGTGGGAATGTAAGTAGGGGCACAGGCGTCCACTGATCAGTAGACAACTTCAATGAGAGGCATCCTATTAACATTCACTGCCAGATTAAAGTAGTTGTTGAGATTAAAATGCAACACAAAAGAATAGAAAACAAAAATAAGATTAGAATTGGTTGATAAATGCGAAGAAAGAAATTTTTCACTCAAAAACAATTTTTTTATTTTTTGTATGCACGAAATCCGATTATGAAATAATGAATAGCATTAAAAATAATAATCGGAAATTAACACTACTCGACAAAAATTATGGCTTCATTATTTTTAATTTTTATTATCTAGCCAAATAAGAATTGGGTACTTACGTATTAGCGGTACCTTGGCGACAGTTGCGCCAATAAAGAGCACACGCGCCAACCGCAGCTACAGATTTGGCGCCAACCTACACTTAAAACTTTTGTTCCAAATAATAAAATATATATGAAACACTTCATTTAAAATCAAAACGCTTTCAAAATATTTTTGTTCCAAATAATAAAGATTGGCGACACTTAAAAACCGCCAAGTCTGTCGCCAAGGTACCGTTAATACGTAAGTACCGAGAATTATTTATATAGCCATTTGTTTTCCTGTTGCGATGACATGATATATTAGACCAGGGGTGGCAAACCCGCGGCCCGCCTTGAATACTTTTCAGGCCCGTGAGATTTATCCCACTTTTACAAAATTTATTTATTTTATAATGGTCAAAGTTGTGAACACCAATGTATTAAAAAATGCATTATGTGTCCCTCCAAATATTCAAAAATTAACTATCGAAATTATGAGATAAAATTAATTTTTGATTTTAAAATAATATTCTTGCGAATATATGTCAGATATTGCCTATTTTATTTATGAGTTATGAACACTTATAATTAAATAAATTCTGCGAACTCACGATGAGCGCACATCTTACTAACACACGCTTTGCTGCATTTCCTGATTTTTCGGCCAACTTACATATTCAGTTATTTGCATTAAGCCTATTGTTACTACAACACTTTTTTCGCATAATAACCTATCTTTTCTATAATCACTGACTTAACATTTCTCTTAGTATACACTCGGTCCATTTCATCACTTCCCACGCTTTCCAATCTGTAAATAAAACACTTTGACTGCCACTCCCTTTAATGTAGGGGTCTCCAAACTACGGCCCGCGGGCCAAATCCGGCCCGCCAGTGTCATCAATCTGGCCCGCGACGGCGAATAGCTAATTGTTTTTTTTTTTTTTTTTTTTTTTAAATTTAAACACAGAATGCCAATAACTTGGTTTTATTGACTTGCTAGGTAAAGCTTAATGACAAGCATAATACGCAAAAAATTTAACTTAGGCATAACATCTAACAAATAATTGAAATGAATCCCACTAACATTATAAACTAGTGAACATCCCGCGGTTACCCTCGATAGTTATGTTGGGGTAAAGAGTATCGCATATGTATGTATATCGATGTTTGGAATGTATATATCCTGAATCCAACATAAATCTGCTCGCTCAGAGTACGTACTCGGCGACTATCCTAGAAATTATGCATAATGGCAGAAAAATTAAAACGGTTTTGGCCCTTGATACTAACTGGAGTAAACAATATGGCCCGAAGGCTGAAAAGTTTGGAGACCCCTGCTTTAATGGCTTAACGACCGACATATTTCATCGTCCTTGAATGTACGAATTGTTCACATTCTGTGTAGTCTACCGATCTGGTAGCCAAATTTTAAAATTCTCAACAATATTGATATAATAAAGTTGCTTAAAAATTACAATAATAATAATAATTGAATGTTAATTTTGTAATATTTATTTCAAAGCACTCCTTTTGTTATGAAATTTTTTTCTAAATCAATTGTAATTGTTAAATTACTTAAGGCTTAAGATATAATTATACAATAAGTTTTATTTAGCTTTAAATAATTAAGTTAAAGCTAAATAAAACTGTCAATTAACATAACATAAACAATTAATCATGTTTTAAGCAAAAAAATGATCATATCATGTTCATAGAAGACACGCAGATATTCATTCGATGATAGGAAATTCTTACCTGAAAAAGAAAGAGAAAAATAATTGTTACAAAAATTAATAGATAATTACAAAAAATACAGATGCATAATACAACACAAAATTTAAACAAAAAAAGTTAAAAATTAAATAAGGATATCAAATATATAAAATTCGCCTTTTTTCTAATTAGGTAAGATATAGCTAAACTCATTTTGTATAATTTAACGCACTTACATTGAGAGCAAGACTTATGGTCAAATCGACTAGTAGCATACATGTTACAATCATTGCTTTCAAAAACGAGGAGTATCGATGCAGATCGTGATAGCATGGGAAGAATCTGGTGGAAGTATTCTGGATTTTCTTCATGATTCTAAGCAGTTTTTTGGAGCTGTTCAATCGTAATAAACCCAAATTTTTGCGTCGATATGTGACAATGCATGAAACATGGCTCCCTCATTTCACACCGGAGTCCAATTGACAGTCAGCCGAGTGGACTGCACGTAGTGAACACAAAAAATGCTATAACTTCACTAAAAATACTATACGTGTCTTTTGAAGGTTAGGGCTAACTAAAAATCATATGGATTTAATACTAGTAGTGCCATCTATGTGTCAGACTACGGACTTTTCAGCCCACCTTAACATAACAGGTTCTGTGCTTCACTTTAAGTGACCTCAGTGACTTAGTGACCATTCCCAGATACGCACAGTTGATTGTTGATAATTGATTTTTTTTAAATGAAATTAACCATACACAAAACACGATTTCACATAATAGGCGCAACACCCATTACGATGTGCAAGTACCCAAATTGAGATAGATTTGCAAAAGCTAAGTGAAAGAGATGGAGAAACAAATATCGCACTAGTAAAATGGATATTTTTTAATGATTTCATTTTTTATTTCGTTTATATTTATATTATTTTTTATATTTCATTTTGAGTGTTATATATCTCTTTACAATGCGCGTTTAGTATCATTACTATTACATTATCTATGTTTACATGTAAGAATAACAGTAAACACAAAAATAATAACTCATTATGTTTCCATTTTTCACTCCAAAGAAATGTCTACAGTGGGTCAAAATCTAATATGGGGATATATAGATTTTATATGCGGCCCGCGGAGTTGTGATGCATTTTCAAAGTGGCTCGCAAGATCCTTTGGGTTGGTCACCCCTGCATTAGACGAAGGAATCAGTTTGAAAATTTCTTTAGATAATGAAATCGAGCAGCAGATTGAATAACTTCATTTGAAAGCTAGAATTTTTATTTAGTTTACAAGCTGCAAGAACAATTTTGTTTCGGATTATGTATTTCGGTACTTACGTATTAACGGTACCTTGGCGACAGTTGCGCCAATAAAGAACACACGCGCCAACCGCAGCTACAGAGTTGGCGGTTTTTAAGTGGCGCCAATCTACACTTAAAATTTTTGTTCCAAATAATAAAATATATATGAAACACTTCATTTAAAATCAAAAACGCTTACAAAATATTTTTATTCCAAATAATAAAATATATAAAACACTTCATTTAAAATCAAAACGATTTCAAAATTCAAAACACTTTATTTAAACACAAATTAGTCAAAAACACTTTATTTAAGCACAAAGTAGTCAAAAACATTTTATTTAAACACAAAGTAGTCAAACGGAGTATTGGCGTCACTTAAAAACCGCCAAGTCTGTCGCCAAGGTACCGTTAATACGTAAGTACCTTTATTTCTACAGTTTTGTTTAAATTAATTAACATACTAACGATTAAAACCGACAACTTTATAACTTTTTAACAAACTAACTTTATAACGTGACAACTGATGACTATCATAATATAAACGAAGCTAAAGTAATTATGCTTATTTATATGAATAACTAAGTAAACTTCTTGGAAGGAAATTTAATTTCAAACTTTTGACATCAACATTTCATCCTAAATTGAGCAATCTTATTACAAAATTTAATTAATTTTCAGATCAAATTCTTTGGTATCATAGTTTGAAATACGATACAAAGTTTACATATATAAAACACTACATTACTTTTCTTTGGAAATAAAATTATTACTCTTCTACTTTTACAGTAATTTTTTAAAGAAACAACATCAATAGCAAGATGAAAATTATCTGTTTCGGTCACCATTATTTGATTAAAAAATTATGCACATTACAATATGTCATTGATTAACAATTTTTATTGCATTATTTTCTTTCGCTGACTACTTACAACATATCATTCATCAGTTTTTTAATTTTTTTTTCTCAAATGCCGGTTAATTTCACCTGATGTTATTCATCAGTGGAACGGCATATAAATTACGAATTCAACGTTTTTATTTAAACAACAACGGTTTGGTTTTATTTGGCGCTCTACGTGCTTTTTTTTTTATACTTTAGGCTAATTAGACCGGGAACTACATCTTAACGTGGATTCGAAACTCTAACGAACATCGTCACCGCCAGGATTCGAACCTGAAACCTGTGGTACCAAAAGCCAGAGCTCTAGCTAATTAACAATTAGGCGCTTAAGGTTTCTTAGAATTTTCTGCGTAGGACCTGTAAATCTGGACGCATTTTGTGCTGTTGCGATTTGAAACGATTACTCCCAAGGCGGAAAATCCGAGGAACACACTCCTCTTGCATATTGTTTAACGGAAGGACATTCCGCTCTATGGATTTATGGCACTTATTTCCAATATAGACACAATAATTTCTGGTTAAGCGCCCTGATTCAGAAACTGCGTCAGAATTCTTTTTTCAATTAGTGCACTCCCGCACTACCTCAAGCTCACACAATAAACAGTTGGTAAATGAGAACTGGCCATATTACAAAAAGTGACCAAAAGTTTCTCTTGGATATTAGAAGAAGGTTTTTAGTGAATCCTCAGGGAAGAAAGCGCGACTAAAAAAAGATAAACTTAATGAAAAAGGAAATTAAGTTAAGTGAAAAAAAAATGAATACTAACTATAAACTAATTATAACACCTGTATCTTTTTTTAGATTCTCTTTTACGTGCATTCTATTTTATTTTGTTTCTTTACAATATTTATTCATTATAACTGCATTAATATAAAGAATTGTAGTTTTTTTTCGGTGGGTGAGGGGGAGGGAACTGATTTATTTCATTGGGATTGGAATGAATCAATTTTATTCCAGTTAATTTTAAGTGGAAAATTTATTTGAGATACGAGCATTTTTACTTAACAGTTCAGTCATAGAATGAATTAAATTTGTATCTTAAAGTGCTTCTTCTTCATTGGCGCAACAGCACCATGGAGTGTCAAGACCGTCTGCCTACTGGCAGGTTTCGAGACAGGAGATATTTACTTTTTTTAAGGGGTAGGGTTGACAGCTCTACGCCCAAAAATCATCATATTAGACATATTAGTCATATTAGACTATGGGCCTGAATGGCCGAGTGTCTAGCGCCCTGGAGCTCGATGTCACAGGTTTGGGGTTCGCGGTCTTGTATAACTGTAAGTACGTCACTGAGCCAAGTCAGACTTCTCACTAGTGTTGTGGTGTGGTGTAGTAGTAGCAGTAGTCATAGTAGAACGGGATCTACGGTTTAAAATGTATTTCGGAAAAACATTTACGGCACAGCCAGGACTCCGACCTGTTCCCAACGAGCGCCAGTCACTCGGCAATTAGGCCTCCCGATCCTTTCTGATTAGAAATAATTTAACAATTTATTAGCTTGTAATTTATTTATTTTACTTTAGTTTCTTCAAAACCAGCCCCTATTTTTTGGTTATAACGAAGAAGTAAAAAAAAAAGCAAGAATCGTTCGTGTAAAAAATTTATACTTGAAAGCACAGTGACTTTAGATTTATTTGAACGAGAATAAATCACGACATTCCTAAATTTAGCCAAAATGAAACGCCGCCCTATTGCTACCGGGCGAGAACTGTTACTCCCAGTGCACCCCAGCAGCGGAAGAAACACAACTATGAATCTCTCTCGCAACGAGGCGAAATGAACCGACGAGCAAAATGTCCGAGACTTGAATCACCAGCCACAGAGCTCTAAATGGCATTCTTGTTTCTTTATGCTGCTATTAACGAGAAACCTTTTTTTTTCTGCAGCTCAGACTCTTACGATCCTCGGGACTGCTCTGCAGAGGACTTGTGTGCTCGCACTGAAACAAATATATCTCTCCGGCAAATGGAAGGAAAACCGGAAAAAGGAAAATATTGAGAAGAAAAAAGGAAACACACAGTGACACACACTGAGTTTTCCATTTTTATTTTTATCTTTTCTTTTCGGGGCTACAGGAAAAGCTTCTTGTACTAAATAAAAGAATTTCTTCTCAGCGTAAAAAGGGGCGCTGCCAGGGGCGCGGTGCCAGGGGTACGAAGGGAATTCAAAAGGCAAGAATGACACATCTTCGACCAACTTTATTATAAAAAGAAATTTCCTTTTCCTCGAAACCGAATCAATGATTTTTCGTTTTTTGGAATCGGAAGAGAACCTTTCCCCTTCGAAGAATTTTCGATTCCTTATTTGTCTATTTCCCTTTTCCCCACACACACAAAAAAAAGAAAAGATAAAAAAACATGTTTTATGATAAAATGTTCATACAAAAAGATTACGAATTTATTCATTTTAATTTGCGATTTTAAATGATTGTTGATTATTTATGGTTTTTTAAAATTTTAATTATTTATCGAAGTATGATGAATATATCTGGAGAAAAAAAAACAGTGACAAAAATACATTTATTAAAAGGATAAATATTTTATGTTATTTTAAATTTAGTGACCATTTCAAAAATTTTATAATTAAAAAATAAATAATTTAATTTTTATTTAAATATACCACGATTTATAAAACCCAAAAATTATAATTTATTAATTTCAAAAAATTATTATTTATATAATCATGTACCGGCATAATATGCCATGAATTATACACATGATTATCTTTATCATCATTATCATTATTATTATTATCAGTGGCGCAACAGCCCCACGGTGGGTCAAGACCATCTGCCTACTTGCAGATTACGAGGCAGGAGCTGTTTTTCTTTCTTACAGGGTAGAGTAATCAGGCCTACGCCCAACGCTCTACAGCCATATTAGATTGGGACCTACGGATTAAAGTGGATTTCAAACCACTACAAACATCTAAGGCACAACTGGGACTCGAAACCGAAACCTGTGACACCAAGTGCCAGTCACTCGCCCATCAGATCTCATCTTAAAGTACTACTTTACTACAATATCACGACCCTTTTTAAATGGAAACAATTAAACAATTTATTAGCTTGTAATTTATTTATTTTACTTCAGAGACTACAAAACCACTCTCTTTTTTTAGTTTTTATAAAAAAAGAGCAGAAAACGTTTCTGTTAAAAATGTATACTCGAAGCACAGCAACTTTAGCTTTATTTGAACAAGAATAAAGCACGACATTCCTAAATTTAGCCGAAATAAAACACCCGCCCTATTGCTCTCGGGCGAGAACTATGACTCCCAGTGCACCACAGCAGCGGAAGAAACACAACTGTGAATCTCTCCGCAACGAGGCGAAATAAAGCGGCGAGCAAAAAGTCCGAGACTTGAATCACCAGCCACAGAGTCCTAAATGGCATTCTTTTTTCTTGAGACTGTTATCAACGAGAAACCTTTTTTTCTCTAAAGCTCAGACTCTTACGGTCAGTGGTACTGCTGAATGAAGAGGACTTGTGAGCTCGCACTGAAACAAATATATTTCTCCGACAAATGGGAGGAAAACCGAAAAGGGAAAATATTCAGAAGGAAAAAGGAAACACACAGTGAGTACCATTTTTATTTTTTCCTCTTTCTTTTCAGGTCTGCAGGAAAAGCTTCTTGTACTCAATAAAAGAGGAAAAATGGCAAAAAAATGTTTCCTCGGAGTAAAAAGGGGTGCTGCGTTGGCGTGGTGCCAGGGGTACGAAGCGAATTCAAAAGGCAAGAATGGCACATCTTCGACGAACTTTATTATAAAAAAATGTCCTTTTCCTCGAAACCGAATCAATGATTTTTCTTTTTTCGTTTTTTGGAATCGGGAGAGAACATCACCCCTTCGAGGAATTTTCTATTCCTTATTTGTCTATTTCCTCTTTCCCCCTGCAAAAAAGGATGATTTACGATAAAATGCTTTTCCGAAAGAATTACGAATTTATTTATTTTGATTTACGATTTTAAACGCTTATTAATTATTTATTATGTTTTAAATTTAAATAGTTATTGCATTGAAGTACTATGAATATATTGGAATAAAAAAGTGGGAAAAATACACTTATGAAAGGGATAAATATTTTATGTTAGTTTAAATTTAGTGGACATTTCAAGAATTATATGATTAAAAAAAATTATTTTATTTTTGTTAAAATATGACATTTACAGATACATGATTATCGTTATCATCCTCATTGTCAATGTAGCAACAGCCCCATGGTGGCCCGTGGCCGCCTACCTGCTGGCAGATTTCGAGATACGAGATGTTTTATTTTTTTAAGGGTATGGATGTCAGCCCTACGTGTAATACTCTACAGTCCTATTAGACCGGTACGTAAGGATTTAAAGTGATTTCTGATCCACTACAAACATCCATGGCACTAATGAGACTCGAAACCGAAACCTCTGGAACCGAGTGCCAGTTACTCGACCATCAGGCCTCATCTTAATGTACTACGACCCTTTTTGATTACAAATAATTCAATAATTTATTTAATTGTAATAATTTATTAACTTGTAATTTATTTATTTTACTTTAGAGGCTTCAAAACAACCATTATTTTTTGTCATAAAGAAGAAGAAACAAAGCAGCAATTGTTCCTGTGAATAATTTATACTTGAAGCGCAGCAACTTTAGCTTTATTTGAACAAGAATAGAGCACGACATTCCTAACTTTAGCCGAAATAAAACACCCGTCCTATTGCTCCCGGGGCGGGAACTATTACTCCCAGTGCACCACAGCAGCGGAAGAAAACCCAACTATGAATCTCTCTCGCAACGAGGCGAAGTAAACCGGCGAGCAAAAAGGCCGGGACAGTCACAACAGAGTTCTAAATGGCATTCTGGTTTCTTTATGCTGTTATCAACGAGAAATCTTTTTTCTCTGCAGCTGAGACTCTTACGGTCCGCGGGACTGCTGAATGAAGAGGACTTGTACGCTCGCACTGAAACAAATACATTTCTCCGGCAAATGGAAGGAGACTGAAAAGGGAAAATATTCAGAAGTAAAAAGAAAACACACAGTGACACACACTGAGTTTTCCATTTTTATTTTATTTTTCCCCTTTTCTTTTCGGTGCTGCAGGAAAAGCTTCTTGTACTGAATAAAAGAGGAAAATGGCAAAAAAATTTTCCTCGGAGTAAAAAGGGGTGCTGCGTGGGCGCGGTGTCAGGGGTACGAAGAGAATTCAAAAGGCAAGAAGGACACATCTTCGACGAACTTTATTATAAAAAAAAGAAATATTCCTTTTCCTCGAAACCGAATCAATGATTTTTCGTTATTTTTTGGAATCGGGAAAGAACCTCTCCCCGTCGAAGAATTTTCGTTTCCTTATTTGTCTATTTCCCTCTCTTCCGCAAAAAAAAAACAAAAAAAACCTGCTTTATGGTAAATTGTTCATCCCAAAACATCACGAATTTATTTTATTTTAATTTACGATTTTAAATGATTATTCATTATTTATTATTTTTACAATTTTAAGTAGTTATTGAAATACGATGAGTATATTGAAAAAAAAATAGTGAAACTTATTGAACGGATATATATTGTATGTTATTTTAAATACGGATGATGCTTCTTTTTACGGGGTTGAGTAGTAAGCTAACGCTCTGCAGGCATATTAGACCAGGAGCTACGGTTTACAGTGGATTGTCAACCACTACAAACATCCATGGGATCACCGCGATTTGTACCCGAAACTTGTGGTACCGATTGCCAGAACGCTAGTCACTCTGCCATTCAGGCCCATTGACAGCTTTCAAATATCTATACAAAATATACTTTTTATATATGCACATAAATATTAAATACCACCAACAACTTCTAAACGACACTAAAAACAACTATTTTATTAAACCCCCATTGGCCACTGCGTATTCCAAAATAAGTCAGCGATATCAAATTAAATCGTGGAACACCACCCCCCATGCATTAATTACTCCAAAATATCTCCCATTCAGAGTGTCCGAAACTCCTTCAGCCGAGCTCTAATTTTAGACTTAGAGCGCTTGCCACTCCAATGTCGTACGGACGAACCGAACCCGAATCCTAGTTTTAGACTTGGTGCGCTACAACCACTTCAATGCCGCATACCCAAATAATAGATTATTATTTGCGCGACAGTCGTCTAATATATAGAGAGGGGTATGCGTTTCGAGTGTCTCTCTCACAGGGCCCTGCGTAAATTACAAAGGAACTAATCGATTTCCAATTGCGTGACGCGCTCCTTTTCCTAAAAGTTGTAGGCCTGTCCCGTTCACTTTCTAAACCCCATCCCCTACCCCCCTCCACTCCGAACCATTCGATAAAAGGTCATTTCGAGCCAAACAAGTGGCCGTTTCGCAACTCCCCGCAGTCCACATAGTGTCTCTATTTCGGGTCTTAAAATAATCGGATCGTCTCGTGTATCGAAAAGATAGTAATGGCTCGTCTATTTTCGGTGTGTTTGAGCATTAAAAATGGCTGCATAAAATAATGCAGTGGGACATATTTGTGGCTGATGAATGTTTGATGCATGACATCGATGTTGGATTTTTATCGGGTTTTTTTTTAAGCTGGCATGATATATTAAAAGGAAAAAAAAATCATATATAAAGGAGGAATAAGGTTTCAAATATTGTAATAAATATAATAAAAATCAATTTACCGTTAAATCGCTATGCATAAACATACCAAAGATTTAATTAGTCATTGTAAATTAAAAATTTTCTTGAATACTAGCATGCAATTTTTAAAAGGCAAGTAATCAGCTTTAAGCTTAAATGACATTTTCGTATCCGAAGCCATTTATTTAAATTTAAGAGCAGCAAGTGAAATGTTTTACATAACATGTAAGTGTAGTTAATAATAATTTGAACCCACCAGTGCTTTTCTCTGGTAAAACTATGAGAAAAAAAAAAAACATTTTTTTTTTTTTTTTTTACATACAGGATTGTCCTGAAAATTTGTTAAAATATTTAAAAAATTCATTAAAAATTTTTTTAAAAAAATTGAATATTTAAGTGGAATTTACGACAAAGATCTACGAATTCACGGGAAGATTTGTAATACATACAAACTTTGTACACATACACACACCATGTGTATATAATTTTTATAAATTATTATATTTACAATTCATGCAATCTCTTACAAGAAGTTAAAGTTGGAATAAGTCTTTCAGAATAAGGCAAGATATTTTTTAACAGATTGGTTGGTTGGTCGCTAAAATATCAAATTAAATCGCGGAACACAACCCCCGTGCATTCATTATTCCAAAATATCCCCCATTCAGAACTCATTCCGAATGTCCGAAACTCCTTCAGTCGAGCTCTAATTTTAGACCTGGTGCGCTTGCAGGAACCACTCCAGTGTCGCACAGACGAACCTAAATTCGAACCGTAGATTATTATTCGCGCGCCAGTCGCCCAATATATATAGAGAAAGGGGGGCATGTTTCGAGTATCTCCCTCTGCGTAAATTACAAAGGAACTAATCGATTTTCAATTGTGTGACACGTTCCTTTTTCGAACACTGTAGGCTTGTCTCATTCACTTGTCTAAACCCCTACCCCCCAAGCCCGATTCCTCATTCACTCAAACCATTCGATAAAAGGTCATTTCGAGCCACTGCGTATTTATTTGACCAAATGCATAAGTATGCAACTGTTCAACACAATGCATATATGTTTGCTGGCTTGCATTCAAAATCGTGGAGACCACACGCAGCTATTATTAATGTATCGCCATTTTACATTTAAAATGGCTATTTTCGCGCATACTTTAAAACAGTGACCTTGAAACTTTAATCTAATAAACATGTTTGAACTAGAAACTTGAAACTTTAGTATAACAAATATGTCTATATATATATATAACAGCTATAATCTAAAAAAAAAATCTGATTAGAATTTTTACAATAACAATTTTTTAATTAGAATTTTTTTATTAGGGGAGGCAACTTCTGTTGTGATGGTGCACCAGTAGGTAGAAGTGTCACTTGACTCCGTGATGTTGACTTTTTTTACTGTGTACGGATGTCAGTCTTACGCCCAACGCTCTACAGTCATATTAGACCGGGCGCTACGGTTGAAAGTGGATTCTCAACCATTACAAGCATCCATGGGACCGCCGGGAATCGCACCTGAAATCTGTGATACAGAGCGCCAGAGCGCTAGTCACTCGGCCATTCAGGTCCATTGAACAAACTATACTACGAACAAACTGTTTTATTAAACCCCCATTGGACTCCGGTTATTCTAAAATAAGTCAGCGATATCAAATTAAATCGCGAAACACAACCTCCCATAGCATTAATTACTCCCAATTACTCAGAGCTTATTCCGAGTGTCCGAAACTCCTTCAGCCGAGCTCTAATTTTAGACTTGGTGAGCTGCAGCAACCACTCCAATGTCGCACAAACGAACCTAAACCCGAATCATAGATTATTATTTGCGCGCCACTCGCCTCATATATATATAGAGAGGGTTTCGAGTATCTCTCTCTCAGAGTAATGTAATCTAATAATAGTCTGCTAGAAGGGAATGCCCTGTCTGTAAATTACAAAGGAACTAATCGATTTCCAATTGCGTGACGCGTTCCTTTTCCGAAACGCTGTAGGCTTGTCACCGTTCACTTGTCTACTCCCCCCCCCCCCCCCCACCACCCGCTCACTCCGAACCATTCGATGAAAGGTCATTTCTGCCAAACAAGTGGCTATTTCGCAACTCCCCGCAGTCCACACACTGCTCTCTGTTTCGGGTCTTAAAATAATCGGATGACATTTTGTAAACCGGATTCAAATTCTGGTCTCGTGCATCGAGAGATATTAACGGCTTCGTCTATTTTCGGTGTGTTTGGGCATTAAAAATAGCTGCATAAAATAGTGCAGTGGGATATTTGTGGGTTGATTAATGTTTGCTGTCTGACGTCGATATTGGATTTTTTTTTAAAGCAGGATATGATTTATTAAAAGATATATATAATAGTCAAATATATTTTCAAATAATGTAATAAATATAATAAAAATCAATTTACCATTCAATCGATATGCATAAATGCACCAAAGATTTAATTAGTCATTCTAAATTAAAAAATTTCTTTAATACTAGCATGCCTTTTTTAAAAGGCAGGAAGAAGTGAGTTCAAAGTTTAAAAGAAATTTTTCTACCCGAAGTCATATATTTAAATTTAAGAGCAGCTATTGAAAGGTTTTCCATAACTTGTGAGTGTATTTAATAATTTAAACATGAATGCATTTCTCTGTTTAAACTATGAAAAAAAAAATTTAAATACAGAATTGTCTAGCAAATTTGTGAAACATTTAAAAAATTCTTTAAAACAATTAAAGAAATTGAATATTTAAATGAAATCTGCGCAAGTAAAAATTAAAATACCTACAGATTCATGGGAAACATATACGCACATATGCGTATATCCCTTTAAGACCTAAATTTTTTTATATTTACATTTTATTTTTTTTTTTAATTTTTAGTAGAGATTGATTCTAATGATACTAAAAAAATAATTAAAATAATCTATGCCCCTCCTGATGCGTGGGGGTATGGGGACCACCAGCGCGATTGTGCGGGTTAAGCTTTTCCATTAAAAAATTTCAAAAACACCTCACCCGCACGATCTCGGGCCTAAAGGGAGATATATATATTTTCATGAAATATTATATTTACCATTCAGGAATTCTCTTATAGGAGGTTATACTTGGGATATGACGTTATTGTGAGAGAGAGAGACACTCTCACAAAAAGTAAAGACCTACTAGAAAATTTTATCATGCCAATAACATTTCGAATCCTATATTTTTCCACTTAAAAGGCTTTTTTATCTGAAGAAACATGGTCAAAACAAATCAAAATTTTAAACTGACCTCTCATTCAATTCCTACTATTAGTTCACCTTCTCCCTCTATATATATCTTGTTTAACTTTTCAGTCGTTCATAAAATACTTTTTATTCACCCACTCGAGTTCAAATTCATTTTTTGAAACTTGTAGTGGAATGACACTGATATTAATACACTTTTTTCAAATATTAATTCACTAATTAAATTTAATTAACTCATTTTATTTTTTATTAGATTTAAGTTGCATATATCTGCCAATAGATGTCGCCATATGTAAGAGGAAAATGTCAACTTTATTTGTAAAGGACTTTTCTGCAATAGAGTGAAAAAAAAAAATTTCCCATAAAAAATGTCATTATTATTTTTTTAATTTTTATAATAGGAATTGACTTTAAAAATTTTTTTTTTTACGTTACTTGTTTTTAATTGCAGAACCACAGTCAAATGGAAAAGTTTACATTTTAAACTGGCATCCCAATGTGAAATTTTTGACCTCAATGCATTTATTGTATACAAAATATTATTAAATGGCATATGGAAAATATCAGGGCAAAGTATAAGCTAAGTTATACATTGCCTTGATTTAAGCCATGCAAAATATAAATTAGCTTTAAATGACCTTTAAAATACTTCAAATTGCTTGGCATTTTATATATCATTAAGAATGATGAATAAAAGAACACTTTGTTGAACCCAAACAATAAATGTTCAAATTTTTTGTCATCCTAAAGAAAGTATTGAAAAAGAATTAAATCACTTTCCAATGAAATGGAGAAAAGCCTTTTTTTGAACAGAAGGGTTAATCTTAAGTCGGAGGAAAATAAAAGTGTAAAAAATTTTAACTAATTTTAAAAGGAAGGATTTTTTATTTTATTTTTAAAGTGGGAATGTAAGCAGGGGCACAGGCGTCCATTGATCAGTAGACAACTTCAATGAAAGGCATCCTATTAACATTCACTGGCAGATTAAAGTAGTTGTTGAGATTAAAATGCAACACAAAAGAATAGGAAACAAAAATAAGATTATAATTGGTTGATAAATGTGAAGAAAGAAATTTTTCACTCAAAAGCAATTTTTTTTGTATGCACGAAATCCGATTATGAAATAATGAATAGCATTAAAAATAATAATCGGAAATTAACATTACTCGACAAAAATTATGGCTTCATTATTTTTAATTTTAATTTTTTATCTAGCCAAACGAAAAATAAGATTTGTTTTCCTCTTGCGATATCTTCACATATTCATATATTAGAATCAGTTTGGAAACTCCTTTAGATGAAATCGAGTCATTGTAATCGAGATTGAGTCAAAATAACTGTGCAACTACATTTGAAAGCTAGAATTTTTATTTAGTTTAAGAGCTGCAAGAAGTTTTGTTCCGAATTATTTATTTCTAGAATACTGTTTAAATTAAATTACATATTAACGATTAAAACTGTCTATTTATAATGTGACAACTGATGACTATCATAATATAAACGATTATAATTAACATATTATTAATATGAATAACTAAGTAACTTCTTGAAAGGAAATTTAATTTCAAACTTTTGACATCAACATTTCAGTATAAATTGAGCAATATTGATATTAAATTAATTATCAGATCATTCTTTGGCTGCATAATTTGAGATACGATACGAAGTTTATATATATAAGATACTAAATTAATTTTCCTTGGAAATAAATTAATTACTCTTATATTTTTTCAGTAATTTATTAAATAAACAACATCAATAACATGATGAACATCATCCGTTTTCGTCACCATTATTCGATTAAAAGCTATGAACACTTAAAAAAACAGTCTCAGATTAACAAATTTTATTACATCATTTTCTATTACTGATTACTTATTACTTATCATTCGTCAGTTTCTTTAATTTTGTTGTTATTGTTTCTTAACCCATTTGGTCGACAGCAACATCTAAACCAAATCCAAGAACCTGTGGTTCGCATGGAAGAAGGGAAGGAGGTGGGGGGGAGCTTCTGTTGTGATGGAGCACCCGTAGGTAGAAGTCTGACTTGGTCGCCTTTCTGGACTTTTAGGAGGAATTGCACCGCATTTGCATATAGTATGTGGAAAAAACTCCCGCCAGGTAGTCCAACTCACGAGGCAAGATGCTGAACATCCCAAACGCCATCGAGTCTCCTTGTTTTTTGAAACATTGTCTACAACAATGCCACCATCAGATGGAACCTCTGCCGTAATGCTCACCAGCAGCGCACATTGTCATTGAGCCGGGCTGTTTTTAAATTTTTGTTCTCAAATGCGGGTCACTTTCACATGCCGTTATTTGTCCTTGGTACGAAATATGAATTCAGCGTTTCTTAGAATGTTCTTGGCAGGGCACGTAAATCTGCACGCACCTTGTGCAATCGCGATTTGAAACGAATACTCCCAAGGGAATTATCCTAGGAATTTAATCCTGTCACATATTGTGCCTTTCGCAAACGCATTCTGGCCTATGGATTTACAGTTGGTGAATGAGAATCAGCCCGTCTTTTTCCCTTTGGATATTCGAAATTAAATTCCTTGGACGCCGTTTCAATAAACCCTTAGAGACAAGAGCACGACTAAAAAAATAATAATTAATGAAGGTGAAAATTAAATTATATAAAAGTGAAATGGAAAAAAAAAATAATACCATACATTAGTTAACAACTTTTTTTTTTTTTAATTCTCTTTTATATGCATTTGGCTTTATCTTGTTTTTTTACAATATTTATTAATTATAAATATATTAATATAAAGAATTGGAGATTTTTTTTTAGCAATAACTTCATTGGGATTGGAATAAATTAATTTTATTTCTTTTCATTTTAATGGGGAAATTGAATTCACTTAAATATTCAATCAAAAAATGAATTAAAATTTTATCTCAAAGTACTTCTGAAACTTCTTCTTCATTGGTGCAACAGCACCGTGGTGAGCCAAGGTCATTTGCCTACTGGCAGGTTTCGAGACAGGGGATGTTTTCCTTTTTTAAGGGGTAGGGTAGCCAGACGTATTTCCAACGTTGTATAGTCATATTAGACCGCCACCTAATGTTTAAAGTGGATTCCGAATGACTGTTGGCATCCATGGCACCCCTGGAACTGGAATATGAAAACTGTGGCACTGGGCGCCAGTCACTCGACCATCAGGCCGCATCTTTATTTAAATATCCCGACACTTTTTGATTAGAAATAATCAAATAATTAATTTAATTGTAATAATTTATTAACTTGTAATTTACTTATTTTATTTTAAAGGCTTCAAAACCATTCCCAATTTTCTTTTCATACAGAAGAAAAAAAAATCAGGTAACATTCCTGTAAAAAATGTATACTTGAAGCACAGCAACCTTAGCTCTATTTGGGCAAGAAAAAAGCCCGACATTCCTAAATTTAGCCAAAATAAAAACGCCGCCCTATTGCTTCCAGGGCGAGAACTATGACTCCCAGTGCGCCACAGCAGCGGAAGAAAACACAGCTATGAATCTTTTCGCAACGAGGCGAACAAAAAGCCCGAGACTTAAATCAGCAGTCACAGCGACTCTAAATGGCATTCTTGTTTCTTGAGACTGTTATCAACGAGAAACCTTTTTTTTTCTGCAGCTCAGACTCTTACGGTCCGCGGGACTGCTGAATGAAGAGAACTTGTGTGCTCGCACTGAAACAAATATATTTATCCGGCAAATGGGAGGAAAACCGAAAAGGGAAAATATTCAGAAGTAAAAAGGAAGCACACACTGGGTTCCATTTTTATTTTCTCCTTCTCTTTTCAGGGCTGCACAGGAAAAGCTTCTTGTACTCAATAAAAGAGGAAAAATGGCAAAAAAATTTTCCTCAGAGTAAAAAGGGGTGCTGCGTTGGCGTGGTGCCAGGGTACGAAGCGAATTCAAAAGGCAAGAAGGACACATCTTCGACGAACTTTATTATAAAAAAATTCCTTTTCCATGAAACCGAATCAATGATTTTTCTTTTTTTGGAAATCGGGAAGGAACCTCTCTCCTTCGAAGAATTTTCGATTCCTTATTTGTCTATTTTCCCTTTCCCCCCGTAGAAAAAAAAACATGTTTTATGATAAATTGTTCATCCGAAAAAAATATGAATTTCTTTTATTTTGATTTATGATCATAATTGATTATTTACAATTTTTCAATTTTAAATAGTTATTGAAGTACGATGAGTATATTGGAAGGAAAAAAACAGTGGCAAAAATGCTCTTATTATAAGAGGGATAAATATTTTATATTATTTTAAATTCAGAGAACAATTCAAAAATTTTATAATAAAAAAATAATTTTATTTTTATATAAATATGCCAGTTACCGTCACATGAATAACTTTATTGTCATCATTATCATTATTAGTGGCGCAACAGCCCCATGGTGGGCCAAGGCCGTCTGTCTACTGGCAGATTTCGAAGCTGGGTCTGATGAGCTAGTAGCTAGCCCTCTGGCGCTCAGTACCACAGGTTTCGGGTTGGAGTCCCGGCAGTGCCATGGATGTTTGCTGTGGTTCGGAATCCACTTCAAAACCGTAGTTTCCGGTCTAATAGGATCGTACAGCGTTGTGAAAATAGAGTTACCCGCGTGAGTAGCATACCTTCAAGATACACGTGCCTCTGGTTAGTGCCAAATGAATAACAGCGGTGCAGCCCTTACTTTAGATATAAAGATAACTGTATCTATATTGCCAGCTGCTGTAGAAAAAGAAAGCTTTGGAGAAACATGTTTTCTTTTGACGGGACAGGCTTTTCAGTCATAGCCCCTACAGTCATATTGGTCGGTGACCTGTGATTTAAAGTAGTTTTCGAACCACTACAAATGTCCACGGCACCACCGGGACACAAATCCGAAACTTGTGATACTGAGTGCCAATCACTCGGCCATCAGGGCTCATCTTAAAGTACTACTTCACTTAAATATCCCGACCTCTTTGATTTGAAATAAGTAAATAACTTATTTAATTGTCATAATTTATTACCTTCTAATTTATTTATTTTACTTTAGAGGCTTCAAAAAACCAGACCCTATCTTTTGGTTAAAAAAAAACAGGAATAGTTTCTGTAAAAATTTATACTTGAAGCACAGCAACTTTAGCTTTATTTGAACGAGAATAAAGCACGGCATTCCTAAATTGAGCCAAAATAAAACACCGAAACTATTGCTCCCAGGGCGAGAACTATGACTCCCAGTGCACCACGGCAGCGGAAGAAACACAACCATGAATCTCTTCGCAACGAGATGAAATAAACCGGCGAACATTAAAGGCCGAGTCTTGAATCACCAGTCACAACAGAGTTCTAAATGGCATCCTTGTTTCTTTAGACGGTTATCAACGTGAAACCTTTTTTTGCAGCTCAGACTCTTACGGTCTGCGGGACTGCAGAAGGAGGACTTGTGTGCTCGCACTGAAACAAATACATTTCTCCGGCAAATGGGAGGAAACCGAAAAGGGAAAATATTCAGAAGTAAAAAGGAAACACACAGTGACACACACTGAGTTTTCCATTTTTATTTTATTTTTCCCCTTTTCTTTTCGGTGCTGCAGGAAAAGCTTCTTGTACTGTATAAAAGAGGAAAATGGCAAAAAATTTTTCCTCGAAGTAAAAAGGAGTGCTACGTGGGCGCGGTGCCAGGGGTACGAAGCGAATTCAAAAGGCAAGAACGACACATCTTCGACGAACTTTATTATAAAAAAAAGAAATATTCCTTTTCCTCGAAACCAAATCAATGATTTTTCATTTTTTTTGGAATCGGGAAAGAACCTCTCCCCTTCGAAGAATTTTCGATTCCTTATTTGTCTATTTTCCTTTTCCCAGAAAATGAGAAAAAAAAAAAAGGATTCTTTATGGTAAATTGTTCATTCCAAAACATTACGAATTTATTTTATCTTGATTTACGATATTAAAGTGTTTATTAATTATTTATGATTTTTCAATTTTGAATAATTATTGAAGTCGTACTTCAGTATATGGAAAACATTTTACATTGTAAAAAGTGTACATTGGAAAAAAAAGTGACAAAAGTACGCTTATTAAAGGTATAAATATATTACGTTATTTTAAATTAAGTGATTATTTATGCTTTTTTTTTTCAATTTTAAATAGCTATTGAAGTACGATGTGCATATTGAGAAAACAAAATAGTGATAAAAAATTAAATTACTTACTTATTTAAGGAATAAATTAATGTAATAAATATTAACTCAAAGGGCATGAGACCACCGCTATGTTTCAAAATTTTACAATGAAGGAGCTAGTGGCCGCTACGCGGCCAAGGATCTCCGTATTAATCTACAATAAGAGAGGAATAAATATATTATGTTATTTTAAATTTATTGATCATTTCAAGACTTTTATAATTAAAAAATAAATAATTTTATTTTTATTTAAATATGCCAGTTACAATACAGGATTATCATCACCATCATTATCAGTATCGCAACAGCTCCATGGTGGGCTAAAGCTGTCTGTCTACTGACAGATTTCAGGACATGAGATGCTTTTGTTTCTTACGGGGTAGAGTAGTCAGTTCTACGCCAAATGCTCTACTGCCTTATTAGACCGGAGACCTACTGTTTAAAGTGGATTTCGGACCACTAAATTACATCAATGACACCGCCGGGACTCGAACGCGAAACCTGTGATGCCCATCATATCAGACCTTATTTTAATGTACTGCTTTACCTAAATATCCCGGCCGTTTTTGATAGGGAATAATTAAATAATTTATTTAATTGTAATAATTTATTACCTTCTAATTTATTTATTTTACTTTAGAGGCTTCAAAACCAGGTCCTATTTTTCGGTCATAAAGAAGAAGAAGAAAAAACTAAAAACAGGAATCGTTCCTGAAAAATGTATACTTGAAGCACAGGAATTTTAGCTTTATTTGAACTAGGACAAAGAACGACATTCTTACATTTAGCCAAAATAAAACACCCTCCCTCTTGCTCCCGGTGCACCACAGCAGCGGAAGAAAACACAACTATGAATCTCTCTCGCAACGAGGCGAAGTAAACCGGCGAGCAAAAAGGCCGGGACTCAAATCACCAGTCACAACAGAGTTCTAAATGGCATTCTGGTTTCTTTATACTGTTATCAACGAGAAACCTTTTTTCTCTGCAGCTCAGACTCTTAGGTCCGCGGGACTGCAGAAGAGGACTTGTGTGCTCGCACTGAAACAAACATATTTCTGCGGCAAATGGGAGGAAACCTGAAAAGGGAAAATATTCAGAAGTAAAAAGGAAACACACAGTGACACACTGAGTTCCTGATTTTTTATTTTCCCCTTTTCTTTTCGGGGCTGAAGTAAAAAGCTTCTTGTACTCATTAAAAGAGGAAAAATGGCAAAAAATTTTTTTTTCCTCAGAGTGAAAAGGGGTGCTGCGTTGGCGTGGTGCCAGGGTACGACGACGCGAATTCAAAAGGCAAGAATGACACCTCTTCGACGAACTTTATTATATATAAAAAAAAATTCCTTTTCCTCGAAACCGAATCAATGATTTTTCGTTTTTTGGAATCGGGAGAGAAGCTCTCCTTCGAAGAATTTTCGATTCCTTACTTGTCTCATTCACCCGCAGAAAAAGACATGTTTTATGCTAAATGTTTATCTGCAAAATGACGAATTTATTTATTTTGAATTACGATTTTAAATGATTATTGATTATTTATGATTTTTTTCAATTTTAAATAGTTATTGACGTACAATGAGTATATTAGAAAAAAAAAACATTGGCAAAAATGCAGTTCTTAAAGGGATAAATATTTTATGTTATTTTAAATTTGTCATTTCAACAATTTTATAATTTAAAAAATAAATTATTTTATTTTTATTTAAATACACCAGTTACCGGTACATGATTACCTTTATCATCATCATTATCATTGGCACAACAGCCCCATGGAGAGTCAAGGCCATCTGCCTACTGTTAGGTTTCGAAACAAGGTTTGATGGGCTAGTGGCTAGTGCTTTGGCGCTCAGTACCACAGGTGTCGGTTTCGAGTCCCGGCTGTGCCATGTATGTTTCTAGTGGTTAGGATACCACTGTAAACCGTAAGTCCCGGTCTAATAGGATCATAGAACGTTGTGGAAATAATGTTAGTCGCGGCCTTGGCATACCTTCAAGCAACACGTACTCCTGGTAGTGTTAACTGAGTAACAGCGGTGCAGCATTTGCTTATCGCTAAGATTTATTAAAGTGGTTTTAGACCCACAACAATCATATATGGCACCGCAGTTACTCGGACCCGAAACCTGAACAACCGAGCCATCACTCGGCCATCAGACCCCATCTTAAAGTACTACTTTACTTAAATATCCCGACTCTTTTTGATTAGAAATAATTTATTTAATCATAATAGAAATAATCATTAAAATAATTTAATTATAATAATTTATTAACTGCTAATTTTTTTATTTTACTTTAGAGAATTCAAAACCAGTTACTAACTTTGATTAAAGAAGAAAAAAGCAGGAATCGTTCCTGTAAAAATGTATACTCGAAACACAGCAGCTTTAGCTTTATTTGAACGAGAATAAAGCACGGCATTCCTAAATTTAGCCAAAATAAAACACCCGCCCTATTGCTCCCGGGGCGAGAACTATGACTCCCAGTGCACCACAGCAGCGGAAGAAACACAACTATGAATCTCTCTCGCAACGAGGCGAAGTAAACCGGCGAACAAAAAGGCCGAGACTTGAATCACCAGTCACAGGGTTCTAAATGGCATTCTTGTTTCTTTATACTGTTATCAACGAGGAACCTTTTTTTTCCTGCAGCACAGACTCTTACGGTCTGAAGAGGATTTGTGTGCTCGCACTGAAACAAATATATTTCCCCGCCAAATGGGAGCAATACCGAAAAGGGAAAATATTCAGAAGAAAAAAAAAGGAAACACACAGTGACACACACTGCGTTTTCCATTTTTATTTTTCCCTTTTCTTCTCAGGCCTACAGGAAAAGCTTCTTGTACTATATAAAAGAATTTCTTCTCAGCGTAAAAAAAAGGGCGCTGCCAGGCGTGGTGCCAGGGGTACGAAGAATTCAAAGGCAAGAATGACACCTCTTCGATGAACTTTATTATAAAAAAAAATTTCCTTTTCCTCGAAACCGAATCAATGATTTTTCGTTTTTTGGAATCGGGAGGAGTACCTCTCCTTCGCAGAATTTTCGATTCCTTATTTGTCTATTTCCCCTTTCCCCGGAAAAAAAAAAGAGCATGCTTTATGATAAAATGTTTATCCCAAAACATTACGAATTTATTTAATTTTGATTTACGATTTTAACTGGTTATTTATTATTGATGTTTTTTAAAATTTTAATTAGTTATTGAAGTACGATGAGTATATTAAAAAACAGTGGCAAAAATACACTTATTAATGGGATAAATATTTTATGTTATTTTTAATTTAGTGGCCATTTCAAGAATTTCATAATTAAAAAAATTAATTTGTTAATTTTTAATTTAAATATGCCATGATTTATATAATCAAAAATTATTTTGTTAACTAAAAAAATTATGATTTATTAATTTTAAAAAATTATGATTTATTAATTTAAAAAAATATGATTTATATAATCATGTATCGGCATAATATGCCATGAATTATTCCGGTACATGATTATCTTTATCATTATCATCATCATCATCCGTGGAGCAACAGCCCCATGTCGGGTCATGGCCATCTCTCTACTGGCAGATTACGAGACAAAACATGTTTTCTTTTCTTTTCTTTCAGTAGTCAGCCATATGCCCAACGCTCTACAGCCATATTAGACCAGGACCTACTGTTTAAAGTTGATTACGAACCACTACAAACATCCATGGCCTAGCCGAGATTCGAACGCGAACCCTGTAGGGCCAAACATCAGTCACTCAATCCTCAGGCCTCATCTTAAAGTACTATTTTACTAAAATGTCACGACACTTTTTGATCACAAATAATTAAATAAATTATTAATTTGAAATTTATTTACTTTATTTTGGAGAATTAGAAACCAGCCCCTATTTTTTGGTTTTAAAGAAGAAAAGCAAATAAAAAGCTAATTTCTTGTATGCTCGCACTGAAAAAAAGATATTTCTCCGGCAAATGGGAGAAAACCCGAAAAGGAAAAATATTCAGAAGTAAAAAGGAAAGACACAGTGACACACAATGGGTTCCATTTTTATTTTTTCCCTTTTCTTTCCAGGCCTGCAGGAAAAGCTTCTTGTACTCAATAAAAGAGGAAAAATGGCAAAAAATATTTTTCCTCAGATTAAAAAGGGGTCCTCAGTCACTCAGCGTTGTCGTGGTGCCAAGAGTACGAAGCGAATTCAAAAGGCAAGAATGACACATCTTCGACGAACTTTGTTATAAACATTTTTTTGCTTTTCCTCGAAACCGAATCAATGATTTTCCGTTTTTTGGAATCGGGAGAGGAGATCTGCCCTTCGAAGAATTTTCGATTCCTTATTTGTCTATTTCCCCTTTCGATGCAGAAAAAAATCCCTATGCTTTATGATAAAATGTTTATCCAAAAAAAATGACGAATTTATTTATTTTGATTTACGATTTTAAATTACTATTGATTATTTATGGTTTTTTAAAATTTTAATTAGTTATTCATGTATGATGAGTATATTTGAAAAAAAAGAAAGAAAGAACAGTGGCAAAAATATACTTATTAAAGGGATAAACATTTTATGTTATTTTTAATTCTTGGTCATTTCAAAAATTTTATAATTAAAAAAATGAAATTATTTAATTATTTAAATAGGGCATGATTTATACAATTAAAAAATTATGATTTATTATTTTTTATAAAAATTAGGATTTATTAATTAAAAAAAATTATGATTTATATAATCATGCACTGGCCTAATATGACATGAATTATGCTGGTACATGAGTTTCTTTTTATCATCATCCTGATCATTATCAATGGCGCAACAACCCATTGGTGGTCCAAGGCCATCTGCCTACAAACTGATTTGAAAGCAGGAAATGATTTTCTTTCTTAGGGGGTAGAGTAGTCAGCCCTACGCCCAACACTCTACAGCCATATTAGACCAGGACCTACGACTTAAAGTGGATTCCTAACCACTACAAACATCCATACATGATTATCTTTTACTAAAAATATTCATGTATGGATATTTTTATGGATATTATGAACGATCACATAAAAATATATAATAAAAATAAACATCCATAAAAATATGGATATTATATCCATATTTTTATGGATATTATTAAAAATATCCATGGATATTTTTATGGATATTATGGATATACTACAGCCATTACGATATGGATATTATGAAAAATTTATGATTTAATTTTTACTAAAAATAGCAATAAAATCAATAATTAGAAGCAAGATACGCATACAATTTTCTAACAAGATCAATACTTTAAAAAACGATAACTATACACAACGCCTTAGGTTTTCGAAGAAATAAAGTTGGGTTTAACAAGCAAAGCCTAACTAAAAGTTTTTTTAAAAAAAGGTCTGCCAGGAATGGGCGCAGTAAATCTCATGTACCAGAATGTAATTCCGAAGAGTTCAGGAGGAGGGTGGATCGTTTGATCCAGAACGGGAAGGAGTTATATCACGATCTTTTCTGACTAGAAATAATTCAATAATTTATTTAATTGTAATAATTTATTAGCTTGTAATTTACATATTTTACTTTAGAGACTTCAAAATCAGCCCCTATTTTTGGTTATAAAGAAGAAGAAAAAGAAGCAAGAATCGTTCCAGTAAAAAAGTACTTGAAGCACAGCAACTATAGCTTTATTTGAACAAAAATAAAGCGCGACATTCCTAAATGTAGCCAAAATAAAACGCCGCCCTATTGCTCTCCGGGCGAGAACTGTTACTCCCAGTGCACCACAGCAGCAGAAGAAAACACAGCCATGAATCTCTCCGCAACGAGGCGAAATGAACCGGCGAACAAAAAGGGCGAGACTCGAATCACCTGTCACAGGGTTCTCTAAATGGCATCCTTGTTTCTTTATGCTGTTATCAACGAGAAATCTTTTTTTTTTTTTTCTGCAGCTCAGACTCTTACGATCCGCGGGACTGCTGAACAGGACTCGTGTGCTCGGACTGAAACAAATACATTTCTCCGGCAAATGGGAGGGAAAACCCGAAAAGTGAAAATATTCAGAAGTAAAAAGGAAACACGCAGTGACATTTTTATTTTTCTCTTTTCTTTTCGGGCTGCAGGAAAAGCTTCTTGTACTCAATAAAAGAGGAAAAATGGCAAAAAAAGGTTTTTCGCAGAATAAAAAGGGGTGCTGCGTTGGCGTGGTGCGAAGGGTACGAAGAGGATTCAAAGGCAAGAATGACATATCTTCGACGAACTTTATTATAAAAAAAAATTTGCTTTTCTTCGAATCAATGATTTTTCGTTTTTTGGAATCGGGAGAAAACCTCTCTCTTCGGAGAATTTTCGATTCCTTATTTGTCTATTTTCTCTTTCCCCAGAAAAAAAAACATGCTCTATGAAAAAATGTTTATCCGAAAAAATTACGAATTTATTTTATTTTGAGTTATGATGATTATTGATTATTTATGATTTTTCAATTTTAAATGGTTATTGAAGTACGATGTGCATATTTTATAGTATTTTAAATTTAGTTGTCATTTCAAGAATTTTATAATTAAAAAAATAAATTATTTAATTTTCATTTAAATATATTATGATTTATATAATCAAAAAATTATGATTTATTAATTTTAAAAATTATGATTTATATAATCATCATCATTATCATTGGCGCAACAGCTCCATAATGGGCCAAGGCCATCTGCGCTCTAGCAAATTTTGAGACAGGAGATGTTTTTCTTTCTTACGGGGTAGATTAGTCAGCCCTACGCCTAATGCTCTACAGTCATATTAGACCGGGACCTATGGTTTAAAGTGGATTCCGAACTACTGCAAACATCCATATATGATTATCTTCAGTGTAAATTAAAAATGATTTAATTTTTACTAAAAATTGCAATAATCAAAAGCAAAATATGCATAACATTTTCGAACAAGCTTAATATTTTAAAAACCGATAAATATACACAATGTATTAGATTTCCGAACAAAAAAAAGTTGTGTTCAACAAGCAAAGCCTAACTAAAAGTTTTTTAAAAAGGACTGCCAGGGATGGGCATAGTAAATCCCATATGCCAGAAAGTAATTCCAACGAGTTCAATAGGAGGAGGAAACGATGCACACCGGGAAAGATTTTGATCAAGAATGTAATGGGAAAATGTATGTGTAATGTTGCATTATTCTCCCTGGTGCATTGTAGATAACATTGAATTTGTTACATGTCTGCCTTTCTAGTGCCTGGCATTCGAGTAATCAAAAACAACCCAAACCTTATAATTAAATTAAAAACAACTTCATGAATGTTTTTGTAGATAGTTATTTTTTTTTTTTAATATTTATAATGCACAAGGTGGGAGAAAAGTCCTTGACTTTATATTAAATTTTGATATGTTTCAGAATTTCTCAAAATGTATCAAAATTTAATATAAAGTGCTTGATTTCATATTAACTGTTGCATATTTTGTTGTTTAATATATGTTTTTAATATTTTCTTTTGTATGTTTGGTTTGTTTTTTGTTTAACATTTGTTTAATTTTTGTTTTTAATATTTTGTTTTAATATATGTTGTTGAAACATTTGCAAATGTGTCCTTTCCAAAATTTAATATAAAATCAACCAATTGACATAAGAGAATGCAATTTTCACTAAATTGCTTTACGTAAGTTATTTTCCTTATAAAAAATAGTTCATTTGTTTGCCCAGATGTGCAGTTTAATATAACACTTGTTTAATAAGGTAGCTCGCAATTCGTTCAAACTATGATGGTTTCAATAAAAAACACACGATGCGAATTCTGTTATTTTGAATCAAAATTTGTTTTCAACGACATTTTCACCGCTCGTTTAAAAAAAGCGTTCCTTGTCGAAATAAAATACTTTGCAAGGCACAAAACATTATTTTGTGACTCAAAGCATGTTAGAAAGAGGGAGATGTGGTCAGCAATAAATATCAAAAAATGATTCGAACGAATCTCCAGATTGTTTTCAGTCCTTAAGTTCAACACGAAATGCTTTACAGAAATTAGGAACTACACACACACAGTGCTTTATTAATGGTGTAGTTATGATACGCCATAATGACTTTGCTACTGATATGCTTTAACATATAGATGCAGATGCTGAGTTTCTACGATATATAATTCTTACCAAAGAGGTAACTTTTCATTTATCTGGCAAGGTTAATAGGCACAACGTAAAGAAATGGGAGTGAGAAATCCGTTAACCTAAAAGTTAATGCTGGTTGGTCGAATAATAGGCTTTTTTTTCAATTCCTACTATTAGTTGACACTCTCCCTAAATATATTTATATATCTTGTTCAAATTTTCCATCGTTCATAAAATACGTGTTATTCATCTACTCAAGTTCAAATACATTTTTTGAAACTTGTAGTGGATGACACTTGGTGTTAATACAGTTTTTTTTTCAAATATTAATTCAGTAATTAAATTTAATTAATTCATTTTAGTTTAATATGGGAGAAATAAATTTCTGTTATATAAGACATTTAGCAGGATATAAATTTAGGAACAAAACCGTCAGTGGCGAAGCATGTAGATCGCTGAAGAAAAAATTTCTTTTTTAAATTCTTTTTTCATTCTGGGTTCTAGTCTGAGTCAAGGAGGGGGAACAAAATGGAAAATTAAACATGTGAATAAATTAGTGAGAGAGATGGAAAGTGTGTATGTGAGAGAGAGAGAGTTTTTCTAATTTAAAAATAGAATGAAATTTATTTATAAAGGACTTTCTGCAATAGAGTAAATAAAAAGTAGCAATTGACTTTAAATTTCTTTTTTATATTACATGTTTCTATAGAGTCTATTGTGATAAAGGAACCTTTTCTGGAAACGTTGCAAATTTTCGCCATCCCACAAATTTCACTTTTGCAACCAAATATCCTATGGAGGTAAGATGGTTCAGTGAAGTACATTTGTTGAAGGCTATATAACTGAGGAAATCCCTGACCACTGAATTGAGCAAGGCAGCTGCTGTTATGGCAATCTGGTTCCCCGTATTTAAATCCTCTTGATACTTTCTGTTGAGATACGTAGAGGTTTATTCCTCACCGATGAAAATATTGAAGACAAAAATCATGCAAGTAATCACACCTATTCCACAATTGGATTGAAATTGAATATGGCTTAGATGTCCTTTGAGCCACAATAGGTGTCTTTATTGAACCACTGAGAACAAAATTGCTCTAATAAATTATAATATGTATTGTAATTATTTTTGTACATTTTTATACTGTTTTTGGGTACAATGCATAAAGTTATGTCTTTTTTAAGCCTAAATAAAAAAAATTGATGAACAAAGCTATTCAGCGAAAACCGGATATTCATATGATAACTGGTTGATTTTATATTAAATTTTGAAATACATCATGGATTTTTCATCCACTGTATTTCTTTAAAAAATATAGCATGTTAAAAACATGCAAATTGCATTCAAAATTGGTTGTAGAATTTTATTTTGGAGAAACTGATAACGCATGTAGTTCGATAAATTTAAGAAGAAGGTTGCAATTTTGACACATCATTATTCAAGTGAAAGTGTTTATTATGTATCCTGACATATATCTAACACTTATTTAAGGTAAAACGTATAAAGTTGATGCACATGAAAAGTAATTTTTAAGCCAAGGTCGAATTGCTTTCACATTTTTGTAAAATGAAAATGGGAGGTGAAACATCATTTACAAAGTTGTCGCCAAATGTTTCTGCAAAGACGTTTTCAATAAAAGTCAAGAGGACACTTTTCTCTCTGATAAGAAGTGATGAATGCATCGCGTAACACACGAAATCGTTGTTCGGAGAAATCAACAAAAGATTTAAGTTGTCACTACACGAGGATTGAAAATTTTTCAAATTGTATTCCCACTCTGAAGCGATTTTTTAACTTTTATTTCAGACATTTAAACGAATAATTCAAATAAACAGTTAAGATATAATCTAGCGGTTGCTAAAACACGTCAAAAACAAATAAATAGAGTTCATAGCATATATATACATATATATAGGAATTCTTGCATATTTAACAAGGCATTTTTCCCACTGATTGGAATTTTTGCATAATAGCTGGCATAAAAATAACTTCTTTTTTACTATAGAAATAATAGAACAGAACAAAATACATGTAAGAAAATTATGTACATGTAGCATGTAAGAAAATTATGATTCGACACACTAGAGACATGCGTTACTGTTATTATTGTAATAAACGAGAGAACACAGCGGGTAGAAGCTCAGAGCATATCATAATGGTAAATCATTTATAAAGATAAAGCAGTTTCATAAATCTACTGTACCAAAGCCAACCTGCTTGGAACTTTCCGCATTTGGTTTGGGTTTGGTTTGTCGCTCTACGGTCAGTTCTTGCATCTTTAGGCTAATTATACCTGGGCCTAGAGTTTAATGTAGATTTCGAACCACTCACAAACATCTATGTCACTGCCAAGATTCGAACCTGAAGTACGAAAGGCCAGTGCGCTAACCAATTGACCATCAGACCGCTTCCGGATTTTCTCTTGTAATACACACAAATGTGAGGTTTGGTTCGTCGCTCTACGGTCATCTTGTGCACATTTTAGGCTAATTAGACCGGGACCTACAATTTAACTTGGATTCCGAACCACTTAACGTGAATCCATGCCAACGCAAGGATTCGAACCTGAAGCCGGTGATACCAAAGCCAGAGCGCTAGCCAACTGGCCATCAGGCCGAGTGCAAACGCGAAGAAACTCCGCTGAAAAGGCTTATCCATTCACCCATTAGGGACTAGTCGGATAACTACGTGGAATACAAGATTCCAGACAAAAAAATGTGTTTTATTAAATAAAAATAACTAAATCTGCAAAAAGAAAGGCATCTGGAAAACCTACAAATGCAAATTATACTTACCAATTTTTGAAAATAAAAATTAGAGAAAATTTTTAAAAGATGCTCATTAATTATACAATAAAATTATTATTTAAATGCAATTTTAAAAAATAGATCGTATTTATTTAAACATATAAAAATTAAATTTCATGATTAGAATTGCAAATGTTACAGTTGAGATTACAAAATTCATATCACATTCCAGCAATGTAGCAGAACTTCTTGGTAAATTTGTTTTGAAAAATGCATTATTTATAAGAAAAGCAATCTTACACAAGAGTAAAATAAATATTATTTTATAAAAAAGAAAATTCTTCTAAACTACAAGCAAAAATGTGCATGCTCATTTTGTTTTGTTTACGATGTTATGTAAAATCAATCACCAGTAGACTAAATTTAAATTACGCATTTTTTTAAATCCCAAGAATTAAAATTCACTTCAATATGTCTAGGGACACTGACTTATTACGATAGCACAAAAACAATTTTTTTCTAAAACTCCGCTTCACTGTCCTTCTGGAAAGTAAAGAAAATTTAATTTTGAAAATTCTCGCTTTTGTGGTGAAAATAAATTATTCAAATGAAGTCTAAGAATAGCAACCCTCTGGTGACAAAATAATTTACATTATTCATATCCCTGGTTCTTCACGAAGTTATTCATGTCTGTGATAAAGCACTGCCTCATAAACCATTAAAATATTTTAATCACAGAGATAACAGAAAAATGCACATTAATAAATTATGTTACACTGATAATTTAATCTGTAGGAACGTTTTGCTATCACGATTTATTTTACAAAATTCAGAATTTTTATAAATCACATGGCGAAAACTGCCGATGCTGATTTTTATATATTTAACACATTTCTTTTTTAAAATTGCATTAAATAAATTAAAAATAAATGATAAATTGGCTTTAAGAAGCTGAGAAAGTTACTTATTAAATATAAAATAGAATTAATTTAAATTTATTTAAATAATGTAATAAAATGTGAAAACTAATGAATTAAATTTTTTTTGTTCTTTTCAACAGAAAGCACATACTATAGACAAAAATGGAGTAAAATATATTAAATATGAGATGTTCTTTTAATTTAATTTTAAACACAATTTTTTTTTCGTGGAAAATCTTCTAATATTTATATAGAAATATTTAAGTATGTTCTTCAAATGTTGAAATCTATAATAAAGTTTTCTAATGTATTTTCTGTTTACTAAAGATTAATTACTTTTAACACACACACTTTTAACACATGAAGAACACATGAATACAAAAACCAAAGGAAAACTAGCAAATGAATCAGAAACACGACCATTTTACTTTAAAAGAATCTATTACCGGTATTCGCTACATGCAAATTGTATAACGAAACCATCACAACATTCAGACCTTTCAAAAAGGAATAAATTGATCAAAATTCGAAGTGTGTATAAACTGCAGCAAGGAAACTAAAAATAATTTAATAAACACAAAAAGTAAAGATTGAACGGCAAAAACACATTGGGAGATAATTTATATATACAAATAACACATGTGACACGTGTTGTCCAGAATTCCGGGGTGATATCCTGTTGTCCAGGAAATCCATAAAACCAAAATAAATTAGTAAACCCAATGGAAATCAAGTATAACATCATTGGCGTTGTTTTATCAAGTAATATGTGTCCTCAAGGCTTTGTAAACCATGTTATTTCTGCTTGCTAGATGACCAAATCCAGGCCAAAGACACATCTAGAGACTTCCGATAACATGAAATTGAAAGAATAACCAGAGCTGGTAAGGTGTAGGATTGAAGAAAAACGAATTGGCAAAGGCACTTTTACAAGACAAAAATGGAGTCAATTGACAGAACCTATTGATTCTGGTCTGATCATTAAGCAAGTGATTGGTTGACCGACTACAATAAAAATTGTTATCTGACTTGGTAAAATTATTGGCCATTATAAGCCCATCTGTGTAGCATTTGACACATGATTTATTGGCCGCTACAGGGAATCTGCTAATTAGCAGCGTAAAATAGAGTTTTTAAAACAAGTTTATTATTATTAATTATCCATGTGTACGAATCAATAATCCATGTCTGTCATAATAATAGCCATAGTAATTGTGTTATAGGTATAAGAGGAGTGATTTACTATTTCTTATCCGGGTTTCATCCAGTAATTATGTTTACTTTTAGAATATTATGATAGTAGTGGGAAAGTGAGTTCAAAGTATCTAGGAGTCATTTAAGAGGAATGCTGGTTTGAAGAATCGTTTAAAACAAGTTTATTACTATTAAACATCCATGGGTATGAATCAATAATCTATTTCTGTCATTTATGTATGCATATATGTACATATATAGCGAGAATTCATTCTCGAAATCTAGCCGTAGTTGGTTATCACCCAGTTGCAACATCTAGACGCGGTGGAACTGATATGGAAACATGCACAGAACAGAGTGCAGAATCTTGTGGACCGCATAATTTGTTAACTGCAGAACGCGTGATCAATAATGCGTACAATAATGAACCTTTATTGAAAGCGTGAATTTTTAATTCAACGCGTGGACATTTATTACAACAATCTCGACAGGAACGGAAGGTCGTACAGACCGAGTTCCATCGCATGCGCAACCAATTTCTTCAAATATGCGCATTAAGGTCGTCTCGTACAACTGTCGCAGAACACGGGCCTTGGGTTAGCCCAGGGTTTCTGAGGTAGACACGCAATGCATCTGCGACTCTTTGTCAATTCAGGTAATAATTCGTTACCATTTTCCCCTCGTTGTTTCCCTGTAAGTGGAATGTTATTCAGAATGCAAGAAAGCAAGATACGTGGCGCGCATTTCACAGTTACTTTTCTGTCAAATAGTTTGACAACGTTCGTTATGACGGTGCCTTACGACTGAACCAGAAAATCTGCATATCTTGTTCTCGTTTCAGTAGGCTGTCACCGGCGAACGCCACAGTTGTTTTCTCTTTTCTTCTTAGTCTGCTAGCGCCGGTGAATTTCGTATTACATGTACTATTCTAATGCTATGTATGGTTTTCCGCTACGGATCCATTAAAAAAAATAGGTATTAACATTTGAAATTTTCCAAATTTTTTCACTGCAACTTTTTCCAACTGTAACTATTAGTTTTCTCGAAATTTATGCATGTTTCCATGGATAATTTTTAATTACTCTGTACAAAGATTTCCGCTCTACATAATTCAAGCGGTATTGACTGAACACTTTGTATATATAAATATATATTGAGTGGTTTTGTTGTGCAACTTCATTTGTGTTTCATACTATAACTCACGTGAAGCAAATATTGTTGAGCAAATTTATTGAGCTTCTAGTTCGTTCCTTGTCCTTTGTCTCTTGACTTTTATATTAATATGTTCTGATTATACATATATTGGATTTGTCTGACGGCTAATCCAATAAGCATGGGGGGGGCACATGTTTGATGGAGATTATGTGTTGACGTAGTGTTCCTCACGCAAGGGAGCTTCGAACACTGAACTTTGAACTTGGGAGAAGACGAGAAAGCAGAGGAGATGACTGCTGTTGCGGTGTAGAGAACGGAAATGGCAAAAAACGTTTTATGTATTCCAGATAATTAATGATGTTAAATTTTATGTTAGCATATTGTAAATATATCTGTAGGAAGTGTGGTATTAAAGGTAATGCAAAAGGAACACCTTGTTCTTCTCTTTTTGTTTTTAAATACCCCTAGACACACACGCACACCCTCCCGCTGGCACACACCCATTTACATAAATAACAAAATTCGCAAAAAATTACAAAAACCGCAGAGAAACAAAGAGTTTGTAAGAAATACAAATAATTCGTATAATAAAACAAAATTTAGTCATAAAATACCATTCACCATTCATAAATATTCACATGTCTTCAAGTCCGCCTCAAAAAAAAAATTGAAAAGAAAGAAAAAAAAAGAAAGAAAGAAAGAAAAGAAAAGAAAAAGAACGCCTATGTATTTATACAGTATCATTATTTGGAAAATTAAAATAGAAAAATCATTAGTTTAAGAAGAAAATAATAAAAGAAAGAGACGAAAACTAAGAACATTATGCATAAACCACCAAATAAAACATTAAAAAAAAAAAATTATGATGCGGATTGTATCGATGACAGAAAGATAATTTCTCTTTGTCCTTCAATTTGTTGCAGAAACGCTACAGAAATGCCGTCTGGGAATTATTAAAAACTCATTTAAAGGAAATCGTTAGCATAAATCATCATGATTGTAAAACAATAAAATTTGATTTACGGCAATTGATTCTATTCTTTCAATGCCTATTGTTTGGAAAAGAAATTAAGAAAAATCACCCAAGGAAAAATTTCCAAATCCCACGCAGGGCATGCATCGTGACGTTCAAGTGTTCACGCTTAACGTCACGTTTTAAAATAATTTTCAATTCCTAAAGTAATGACGTACATTCAAACGGATAAATCCATAAAATATTTTTTATAATACTTTTAAGATTTAAGCTTTAATAAATAATGCAGGTTAAAATTCGTAAAGGTTCCGGCAATTTTTCACGATAGAGACGGGACTTCAGCTCGCATATGCTATTTCCTAATTTTTTAATTTATAAATTTTTTTTATTTAAACTCATCGTTTGATGAGAAAATGTATACTAAGATAAACATCTGGTATAAGCCATTAAAATTATTTTCAATATATTACAACCATTACTTTATTTCAACATATTACAACCATTAAAATTATCTCAGCATACAGCTTCTTTAAAATGCATTATTCCATAATAAGTCATCGAAATTAGATATGTTATACATAATATGGCTATTTTTTAAAAGTGTTAGTCACATGACCTCAATTATTTATCACTGAAACGGTAGGTATGCAGTCGATTCAATATTACCGAGGGTGCATTAGTGTAGGCATGACATACTACATTACACCTGCCTTAAATCATGAATGCCTTCATTACATGATACACCTATATTAATTTTGAAAACCAAATAAAAACTATGAAAATAAAAAAGAATCACGGTTCTGTGATCGGCCTTTTTTTTTGTGGACGTTTTTTCTAATCATTTACCTTTCAGATGCTCCTATTGGCTCTCACCGTTCATGCATAATTTCCAATCAGCGATCTCGTAGGCAAAGGGTTGTACTGTTTGTTTACGTTTTTTGTATATGTTTACAGCATCGACAACTGGTCCCTAATTGTACCGAATTTAAAACTTAACTTTTAAATTCTTTTTATTTTTTATCTTACTTTTTTATAAATAGTTTTTTTTTTTTTTTTTTTTTTTTTTTTTTTTTTGAGTACCTACTTAATTTGAATTTTTAGAAACATTTATCTTTAATTTTACTAACAATAATTAAGCAGCCATTTAAAATTCCAAGCATATCTATGAATTAAGATGAGGAGGTTTAAGGGGTATTTCCCCCTGTTGGTACTCCGTAATCGGTACGCCAGTTGCCATACACCTATATTCTTCTTCATTGGCGCAACAGCCCCATGGTGGGCTAAGGCCATCTGCCTATTGGCACATTTCGAGACAGGAGATATTTCTTTTTACAGGGTAGGTTTGTCAGTCCTTCGCCCAACAGTCATATTAGACCGGGACCTACGGTTTAAAGTGGCTATTTCAAACCACTACATACATCCATGGCACCCCTAGGATTCATATCTGAAACCTGTAACACCGAGCTCCAGAGCGCTAATCGCTCGGCCATCAGGCCTGATATACCTATATTACACCATCAAAATTTTGGGCGAACATTTCCGAAGGTAGAAGATATTCAGATTCTTCAAATTCTTCAATGCGACGGAGGGAACTTCAACTTACATATTTATTACTACAATTACCAGCATAGGCATGCAGGGGTACAGGAGTGCCTAAAATCTGAAAAACGATTCTTCTTATTTTTTTACTAATGTACCAATTACGAATCTTGAAGAAATTTTTAATGCCTTCACTTTTTGTAATAATACATATTGTCTAACGTTACAATCTTACAATGCAATATTATTTTGTAGTCAATAATTTTTCGAATAGAATATTTTTCTTCTTTTCGAATAACTTGATTGAAAATGAAAGATTAATTTAAATGTTGTTTTGAAGAGAGGAAAACGTCTTCTTGTATAAGACTGCTTTTATTGAAATTAAGTATGTGTAAAGCTCATATATTGGTAATCGAACGATTACAAATTTTAAAAAAATAGGACCCCTCAATACTTTGGACATTGAATGTTCAAATCAATAAATAGTGAAATACTTTGGCAACCTTTTACATCTATACTAGAAATATATGTATATATTTATACCTTTTTGTATGAAATAATAACAATTCTTAATTTACTCTAGCGATACATTCTATAAGTATTCCTCGATTGTTTCCCTAGATTTGCGATATTTCGAGGTGTCTGAGTCTTCTATGAACCGAACGTGTTTAATTGACGAATGATCTTGTTGCTTTGATGGTCAAAGAAGATTATCAATAGCACAGATGCAATTCAGAAATATGTAAATCGTATGGGGCCTGAAAATATCTTATTGTACATTGTCCCGTGTCATAAAAGATATTGTAAACAACTGCAAGAAGTTATCCACATATAGTTGAGCTATTAAAACTATATGTAGGATGCAAAGAGAGATTTGATTTCTACCATATAACATCTCACACCATTACACTAGAGCAGAGGTCTCCAAACTACGGCCCGCGGGCCGAATCCGGCCCGCCAGTGGCATTAATCCGGCCCGCGACAGTGAATAGCATATTGTTGCTGTAATAAGTTGGATAAAAAAACATAGAATGATAATAACTCGGTTTTATTTACTTGCTACGCAAAGCTTAATGACAAGCATAATACGCAGAAAATTTAACTTAAACATTACAACTAACAAATAATAGAAATGAATCCCCCTAACATTATAAACTAGTGAACATCCCGCGATTACCCTCGGTAGTTATACCTACCTATTTCGGCTTTTAACCACTAGATGCCGTCAAGTGTCACGGTCGTATCGATACACAATTGAACCAGCGAATTTGCCAAGCGTATGCTCTCTCAGAGCGCGTACTCGGCGACTAGCCTAGAAATTATAGTTAATGGCAGAAAAATTAAAACAATTTTGGCCCTTGGTACTTATTGGAGTAAACAGTATGGCCCTAAGACTGGAAAGTTTGGAGACCCCTGCACTAGGGTGTAATGAATGTGTGTCCCTGTGAAACAAATTTATTGGAACTTCTGGTCTTGGCAGTTCCACAGACGGATCCGATGATCATCTGGTCATTCAAGACAAAAGCGGACTCCAGGTAAATATTATACTGGCAGTCATGAATACTTGCAACAATATCATTCCAGATGTCGATGTTGTAGTATGCAAAGCAAGGCCGCATGTGAATCCTTTAAACCAAGTGCCGTTGGATGGTATAGACAAGGCTATATCATGTTGGATGACGGACAAACACACCATTGGGACATTTCAAACCTGTCGCACAGTCATTCGATCATATATTAGATCGAAATCATCCAAATGCCATAAGGACTTTAACAACATCTTAACAGCATTGCTGGCTGTGTCTCCGGGAAATTTCAACAATAACAGAAAAAAAAACTGTAATTGCGAGTTTTTAATCGAAGTTAAGAGTCAATAGCTATAATAATCTAGTCATTTGCATACTTTTTATAAATGAAATTGCATACAAAATTTCAAATTAATAGGATTAATTTTTCATCATATTCAAATTTGTGATGCACAATATAATGAAGATTAAAAAGATTTTTGTTAAATTTTATTTAATACAAACATTTAAAAATTAGGTAACGAATCGATCAGCATGAAAAATTAAGGTAAAATGCTTTTTTTATCCCCATTTATTCAAGAGAAATAAAAGAATATCAATTTTATGTATTCACAAAAAAAATGTTAAAAACGACTAAGTTTAATTTACATAGATGACTATCATTTAAAAGTACAACCACAGTTTATAATTTCGCATAATATAGCATATAGAAAGACATAAAAATCTTACTAAAACTCATTCAAATGCATAAAACTTCATTTGCAGAAACAAAGTATCTAATGAATGAAGTGAATTACTTAAAAAGCCTATTTCTAACATTTCTTAAACTTTTAAATCTCCTTTGAGTAAGATCCTGTCATTATTTAATTTTGGTAGATTACTGTAATGACAGGCAGTATTTCATTCTTTCTTAGGGCTCCCTTTTTTCTTCCGTAAGCACATACATAATAAATATTCGTTATTTGCTATTCTTATTTGGGGAAGGCTTTTAAAGCTTAAAGGATTTATTTTCAATTAGAGAGAAGTTTCGAAAATTTCTCAGCCATATTTTGCACCATTGACTTTCGGAAGCCAATGCGTTTAAAAAAAATTAATCAATTTAAATCAACTTTGAAGTTTCCAGTTCAACAAAGATTCAAATGATGCTAAAAATCAACAGCCATTAAAAGTTTAAAAACTTTTGCTGTTTTTGAACTTAAGAATTATAATTAAATTATTTATGTACGTATGGTACAATTTATTGTTGTAAAAGATAACAACTATTAGGATGGTGAATGTTATTCTCAAACTATTTAAATTGTAACAAACTAAAAATTGAGTTAAAGTAACTGTAAATATAGAAGAATTTAATTATATTTTACTTGATGCTTTAACTTAGTCTTTATAAGGAATAAAAAAAATGTTTAATGAATGGATAAATAATAAAAATGTTTTAATATTTGCAAAATGAGTTACAAATAAGTACATATCACACACATAAAAATACACATATAAGTTATATACACATATAGTTATATATATATATATAACACTAAAAATATAAAAAATATATATACACTAAAAATCAATTTTTTGCACTCTTAAATTATAATAAAATAAATTATTAATATATATGTCAATAATTTCTTTTTATTATAATTTAAGATTACAAAAATATGATTTTTAGTCAATAGAAAATAGCATAAGTTGTATACATATTTCCAGATATATAATCTACTTAAAAAGTTGTTTTTAAATAATATTTTCTGCATTCATTTTGACCGTCGAAAAACATTTCATTATTTATGAAATATATATAGAGAGAGAGAGAGAAACCGACTAATGGTTACTAGTAGCATCCCAAAATTTCAAGCAAATTAACCAAAGATTTGATTTCAGATAATGTCAAAAATGAGGCGATTCGTGCTTTCTGTTGAAAGTTTCCATGTCTTCTTACCAACAACATAAAATATGTTGTTGTTTCTTATCCCACTTGGCTGGCCAAGCCCACGAGCCTGTACGTACTCATGATTGAAGGGGAAGGAAGCAGCTTCTGTTGTGATGGAGCACCCGTAGGTAGAAGCCTGACTTTTGCTCCGTGACGCTCTTACAGTCATAGGAGACCGGGACCTACGGCTTAAAGTGGATTCCGAACCACTACAAACATCCATGGCACCGCCGGGATTCGAACCCGAAACCTGTGGCACCGAGCGCCAGAGCGCTAGACACTCGGCCCCACATAAAATATAGGATAGCAATATACACTCAAGAGCCAAAACATTATGACCACCTGTCAATAAGGAGTTGGTCCCACCTTTGGCGCGCAACACAACTTCAACCCGCCTTGGCATGGATTAATGCCACCCCATAACACCAGTTAAATACCACTTCCACCTGATCACGTGCCTTCCACGTCATCCAGGCGAGTTCATTGCAAAATGTAGGGGGTCATAATGTTTTGGCTCTTGAGTGTATATACAGAGAGAGAAAAGGGGACAGAGTATAAGTCTATCATTCATTTTTAAACAATGACTGCAATTTGTGCCATCAGTGGGAGTCGAATTTCTACTACGAGAAGGTTCTTTCAGTATTTGGAAGAGAAATATTTCAACTATCACTAGGACTGTTTCTTTTTCTTTTGAATCAAAGATGTTCGCAAATATGATCAAGTGGGGGCCTGATGGCCGAGTGGATTCAAATTCCGGCTTTGCCTATGTGTGTTTGTAGTGGTTCGGAATCCACTTTAAGCCGTAGGTTCCGGTCCTAATAGGATCGTAGAGCGCTGCGGGGGCATTGTTACTCCGCGTCCGTGGCTTACCATCAAGTTACACGCGCCCTCTGGGTAATGCAAAATGAGTAACATCGGTGCAGCCCTTATGGCGAAGATCACGGTCTATTTGCCAGCTGCATTAGAAGAAAAAATATATATATGATCAAGTGAAAATCAGTGTTGCAAAAGTGAGTGCAAATGAGTTTTGAGCTACAATATTTACGAAAATGACTGCTGAATGAGAGCTACAATATTTGTAGTAAAAAGCAAGGTTTTATTAGATGAAAGCCCCCATCATAATAACTAGTAGCATCCATAATTGGCCAGCAAATTGTCCAAAAGCTGATTCCAACTGATGGCAAAAAATGAGTCGAGTCGGGTTGTCTGGTAATGTTCTATGCTTTCTTTCCAATCACATAAAATGCAGGTTATTACTGGACTAACATCATTAATCCAACTCATTAGGACTAACTTCATTAGGCTTGTCCTATTTCCACAGGGAGAAATCAGGAGACCAGATGTACTTTGAGAATATGGAAACAGCCGATAGTGAAAATTTGGGAAATTTAGTACTTCTAAAACACAATTTTCGGCAACTTTTAATAAGTTTTTTGCTCTCTTTTGATAAGAATATTTTTTGACAAAATTCAAAAAGTTCACTCGACTTATTGTGAAATTTGATGAAACTGAAATCATATTTTATTTTGTACCGTGTTTTACTACTGATCGGGGCAGAGTCAATCCGCACTAGGACAGCAGACCTAAACCAGGATGGTCCTGGCCGAACAGGGTAACGTATGAAAGGCTTACACAACACGCCATATTTAGTGAAATACGAGATTTTAATATAATATATATATATATATATATATATATATATACTCGTGGAAGGAGGAAGGGGGCAGCTTCTGTTGTGATGGTGCACCCGTAGGTAGACGTCTAACTTGGCTGCGTGTCGCTGAAGAAGGAAGACAATGCCATCCGGGAAGACTTTTAGAGCGAACTACCCTGCATTTGAGTATCGTACGGCAGAAAAAAACAAGGAAAACTCCCAGCAAGTAGTCTGAATAATGATACAAGATGTTGAACATCCCACACACCATCGTTACCCGTTTTTTAAAACAGAAAAAAAAAGGAAGAAAAAAAGACGGATTGATGAAGTAGTAAAGGATCTGAAAAACCTAAATATCACAAATTGAAAAAAACTAAAGCTCAAAACAGACGTATTGTTAGGGAGGCCATGGTCCAACATGGACTGTAGTGACGGAGAGTTAGTTAGTCTACAGCAAAGCCATCAGCGGATTCAACGTCAGCTCCAAAGCTCATCAACGAGCTACCAAAGCTACCACTGAGCCACGAATCGGGCATATATAAATATATATATAAAGTTTACTTGAAGGAAAGGATCGTAAATTATTAATTTTAATTATGTTCTGACATGAAGTAGAACACACAGATAATATATTTATTATCTACAGTAATTCATAAATAGGTTTTACAAGAAAATGCTTTTTTAAATAAAAAGGAACTTTTAAATTATTATTAAATGTTAAAATAAAAATTCTCCTTTTTTCAGACGCTCATTGCTTACGACGTTAAATGTTTAATGCTAATAATACATCAGAAAAGACAATTATTATAAAACGGTACAATTATCTAAAAACTCTCTCTCTACATTACAAAAATACCAAAGTGGAATCATGTTCTGAACTCTTTCAGTCACGGACATTTGTTTTTGTGAATGAGGCACCCTTGCACTTCTGCTAAGCCAGTGACAGCACAGTCACGCTATGTTTCGTTTAACACCTTTATTGAATAATTCACGACTAACAATTTTGTAGGGGAAAAAGGGAAAACTAAAATATCAAAAAACCCACTATTTTCATCATCATTTTCATTATGCAAAAGCAGAGAAAAAACATTATAACGAAAATTAATAATTCACCAGTTCTAAGTGCAGAGTGTACTAAAAGTGCATTTCAAATAATAATACACATTCCACCACTCGGCGAATGAGAGGGATGTTTGCATTAAAATGTTTGACATGATAACACATTTTGTGTAAAGAATTTTTTGACAGAATAACAATGTGAGAAGGGCGTGAATGGCCGAGTAGCTAGCGCTCTGGCGCTCGGTAAACAGGTTTCGGGTTCGAGTCCCGGCGGTGCCATGGATGTTGTAGTGGTTCGGAATCCACTTTAAACCGTAGGTCCCGGTCGAATACGATCGTTGAGCGTTGCGGGAGCATTGTTACTCCGCATCCGTGGCTTATCTTCAAGTTACACGTGCTCCCTGGGCAATGCAAAGTGAGTACGTCCGTGCAGCGCTTGCCTTAAGGCATCCAAGACCAAGCTGTCTAAGTGTTTGCCATCTGCATTAGAAGGAAAAAAAAACAATGTGAGAAAGTTATTTTAAGCGTATATTATTAATGCTCCAAGCCCACGATATTACCAAAGACCATATTATCAAAACTATAATTGTTGCTGTTGTGTCTAATCCTCAGTGTCCTGCAATGAGGGATGAACATCCCTCGACTAATCTACACATGGAAAGAGAGAATTTGGAAGCTGCTGTTGTGATCGAGCACCCGTAGGTGGAAGTCTGATCTCTGTGACGATGAAGAAGGAGGGCATTGTCTTCCGGGAGAACTTTTTAAGGGGAACTATCCCGTATTTGCGTATCGTATGCGTATTGCTCGTTCCCACCAAGGCGAGAGACATGAAGATTCAAGAGGCAAGCGACAAAATTTTTTCGACCCCTTCACAGCGAAACGGCAGAAATAGCATTACGCCTAGTGAAAAACCGCTTCGAGTTGAAAGTTGGGTAACTCCAAGCGGCGAACTGCAAACCGGTTTCAGGCGACCGCGGTGAGGCTAGTGATTGGTCAAATTTTTTCGCTTGCATCTTGTCGCCTTGGTGAGCACGAGCCTTAACCACCCACCAGGTAGTCCGACTCACGAGGCAAGATACTAAGCATCACAAACGCCATCCAGTCTCCTCGTGTTTTGAAACATTTATAACATTATAACAAAGCCACCATCAGATTAAACCTCAGCCCTAGTGTTCATCAGCGGCACATGTTGCCAATGAGCCACAAGTCGGGCAAATAATAATTGTATAACATGTTATTTAACTATCAACGGTAATAAAATTCCTCAAAACTTAATGCAACTTCGTTTTTAAATTAAAAAAATATAAATGAAGAAATAAATAAGAAATTTTGAATATGTATCTGATTTTTTTTATGTAAACCTAATTCTTTAAAATATTTCATACTGCTAAATAAGTTTATATTATTATTATTTAAAGACAAAAAATACACACTTATTATATTCATTGTAACAAAAATTGTCTATTTTATCACATAAATGCGGCCTAAATATTGTAGTAATTAACATTTTTAATTCATTTTAATTACAGAAATTAAATTAATCGTTACTTCTAATAAAAAAATATGAGTATAAAGTAAAGCATCAAAAAAACCTTGCACATTTTGTAGATTTACGTTTGGTCATAAATTTATTATTAGCCCAGTGATTACATAAAAATTTTAAGAATACACATAAGGGAATGCGTGAATTGTATTCAAATAGAGAATACACGAATATGAAAATTTCTGGTGAATACAGGACTAGTCTGGATTCGAAAACGTGAAAAAAAACCGTTTATTATTTAGATGTCTGCTCGTCCTCGAATAGGCTGATTATTTATGTCTACTAAAAGAGTATATTTCAGATTTTCACGTTTCAAGACATTAATTTAAGCGACAGATTATGCTGAACATAAACTCAATATTTATACGTACAGTTATATCGTTCAGTAGTCATTTCTCTATTGTGCAAAAGAAATATTATTTTTACTATTTAGACACAGTTTTTACATAAATGGCATTAATGTTAATATATTGAATATAATATTGTTAATACTTGCTTTGTTATTATTGTAAAACAATACTGTCTATTCCTATTGAAACAGCTCTAAACCAGCTACTTGAATACGGGATCTAAATTAGTAATTAACTAATCCACAGTTCAGTGATAATACAAGCAATTAGCGTGATCCAGATTCAAATACATAGGCGGCGTAAATTTAAATCTGTAACAGAGATCCAATCCCAACTTTCAAATTTAAAGGCAACTCGTTAGGCATTGTAATTTGTATGTGAGAGTCTCTAGACAGGCAAGTTGTCTAATGAGTTTAAACAATTTTTCCCATATGCCCTACAAATGTGGGAAGACGTACCATGAAAGTCTTTTCTGAAATAATCATTCTTCCCGTCGGTCGGTGAACATTATCAGTCTTATCAGTCAGTGAACTATTAGTGGTATACATAAGTGGAATATTTGTGTTGTAAAAAAAACCGCGAAGGTCTTTTGCGATAAGCATTCGTATGTACTATGCTTAAAATTGCTAAGCTTTATTCTCTTCGTATATTGCCATTTATGAAACTTGTTGCATTTTTGAAAAAGGAGTATTTCATCTTAAGAAATAATTCACGAATGTTTAATATGCTAATTCATGAATATTATTTAGAATAATACATGACTTTTAACTATAATTACTTAAAGGAAAGATTCTTTATAGTATGAAAATAGTTACATTTATATTTACAAGAATGCACATAGTGATGATAGATTGGCTTGTTGCTAGTTTTATTTTATATGCCTCATAAATATAAAAAATCCACTTTAACTATAACACTTTATCTTTAATTTACAAAAAGGGTTAAATTCGTTAAATTGTAATTTTTTAATATCTAATTTCATTTCTTTCTTAAGAAAATAAAGAACTTGCATAGTAAAAATATGATTACTAATGTTCGCATTCACACAATTTTCAAATTTTCATCAACTGGAAATTATAATTGATTATTTTAATGAGGATGATGTAGATGATGTTGTGCTCACTTGAGTTAAAGTGAGAACTAATTCTTCATGGAATTTATCGACCTTTTTAAACCCACAGCAATTTTGAACGAAGACCTCTAGCGAAGCATCTGCTGAGAAAGCTATCAGATCTTTTCCCTGCTGTATTTTTCATGTTACATATTTATCACGCTCTTACCCGGCATTCACAGCCTTCGTTTGCTAGATCTCACACAGAATTCCCCCTCTCCTAAATTCCGACTCCATCTTTAAAGAGGATTTGATTCCATTGATGAGAGATCCATTCTTTGTGTTGCATACAACAGTTTAAATGGTGTCACCGGTGAGTGGCTGTCAATGAGCAAGCTGCGTTCAGAAAGCCTGGCGACACTTTTAACAAGGCGTCAGGCCACGGTAAAGTGCTACACTTTTCCTCTCATTCGCAGTGGTATTTTTCGCTGATTTTTTTTCACCCTTTCTTTGTCTACAGAAAGGTAAAATTGTCATCCACTGGAGTTGTTTTTCGTGGTAAACCATCCCCAATTTTTCTGTTGGTGGCTTTCGAAACTCGTAAATCGACCCCATTCTGGGCTACACTTACCAAACTTTCCACAAAGTCGTCCAGTTGGTGTCTTCTAGGCATTTTGCAAGTGCGAACTCATCTGAAATCATAAAGGAAGTTTCTAATAGCGCTTTTCGTCTATTTTTATTGCAGTCTTGCACTGCATGCGTATTGCATGTCTTCGCATCCCATGTGACTGATATCTACCATATATAATTCCCGTGTCACGATGTTTGTTCGCGATGAATTCCGAAACTAACCATCCGATTTTAACTTCTTTTTTTTTTAAATGTGTGTTTTGTTCCAACTTGAGAAATAGGATAGTTTTTATTCAGATTTTTTTCGTATTTAATTGCAAAATCGGTTAAAATCTACCATTGAGGAGGTCGCCAATCTTGCAACCCTGAATTTTCGCCAATTTTCCGCCAATTTCTTTAGGGTTGCAATACTACAATTAGAGGAATTCGTAGCTTCATTTTTCGAACAATATAATGATTATTTTATTGCTATTTCGATAATTAATTGCAGATCTCTTATTTACACTAATTTCATCGTTGGAGTAAAAAGTTTGTTTCCACCACAGATGAAAGATATACCACAATAAAAGGTAAGTTAGATGGCGCCATGTCTCGATGCCTGTATTACATAACCGTAAAATTCTCATGTTCTGAATATTATTGTTTTATGTACTACTTTAAATTTTGTGAAAATTATATTGTATGAAATTTATATTATTTCTATGAGAAATAAATCAAATGTATGTAAGTATTACCTGATTTGATTATCAATATTTTTTTTTTATTTTCTAAATTTGAATTGGAATAAAATATATTGAATGAAAAATTGTGAAACAAAACATTGAACTTTTCTATGCCTAAAGTTTGTCAACATGTGTTGTATTTGATTAAGAATTCTAAAATGAAATGTGATCTAACAAGATAATATAATATAGACAATATAATTTTAAAGAAAGATGATGAATTTTAAGGATTTTTTGAAAAGTGTGAAAATGAAGTAAACTCTGTAATTATTTGATATAATGATAACATTAAAATTTTATAAAAGGTATTATAATAGTTGCAAGTTGAAAATTAAGGACATTTTATTTTAAAAACTTTTGTTATTTGAAAAACAAAGAATTTGAGTTATAAATTTGAGTGATTTGAATATTGTCGAAGAAAAATTTATAAATGGTACTTTTAAGTTGGAAGTTATTTAAAGAAAACAAAACAAATAAATAAGTGTTTATATTAATAAAGGAGAATTTAAAGCTCAATAACATTTTTATGTATGTACATTTGTTTTTATTTACATTTAAAAGTTGGTTTTAATTATTTCTTATATGAATTTTTATGCATTTTGTATACATTCAAAACATCTTAATAAAAATATTTCTGTTCTAAATGCTTTGAAACTTCATGTAAAAGTTTTCTTTAAATGTATGAAAGGAATAGAACATGGAAATTAACTTAAATTCATAAATTATTTTTATTTTAGTTTTTAAACTAAGAATTTTTGTAAATTTGTAAAAAAAGTTTGTGTCGACAAACTTTAAGCATACAAAAATGTATAAATAATTGAGATATAAATTTGAAAACAGTATATTACCTACATAAGGATATTCCCAGCATAAAAATACTTACAAAGGAATTATTCATGTTTTATTTATTTTTGAATTATAAAGTTTTGCAACAATATCACATTTTTGCAATGTTTATCCATATTTTAAAGAATAAATTGTATAAAAAATAGTTAAAGTTGATATTTTTATGTGAAATTCAAAGGTTTTGAATATATTTAATCAAAACACTTGCAAAAAGGCTAAATATATTAAATTCAGGTCATTTCATATTAAAAAGCCTTTGAAAATAGCAGGAAGTTGTAAAAAAAAATTTTGTTGAGCAAATTTTAACTTTTTCAAAACAAAGCTCAGAAAATATTTACAGCTTTAAGGAAAAATAAAACTATATTTTTTAATAAATAAGACTATGAACTTGATAATTCAATGGCATTTTAATATATTTACAACATTTTTAAAAAGTAATATATCTAATTAAAAGTTGTTTTTAGCTTTTTCTCAGAATGAATTTTTATGCTTTTTGTTTTCATGTGAAACACCATAACACAAGTAATTTTGATCCAAATGCTACAAAACTTTGTATTTATGTTTTTCATAAATATTTACAGGGAATAGAACTCTGAAATGATTATAGCTACATAAATATTTTTATTTTAATTATTAAACTTGGAATTACATGCAAATTTTGGAAGAATTTTGCGTCGACAGCATTTAAACTAGCACAAAATAATAAATAATCAAGATATAAATTTACCAGAGGTCTATTCACTGTAAAATGTTAGTACAAACAAATACAAACTTAGAAATTTAAAAAATATTGATTTGATTTCAAGTTTTGTAACAGTATCAATTTTGGCCATTTTTACCCTTATTTTAGCTTATAAAAATTTAAAAAAAATAATAATGAAATTTTTTTATGTGAAATCATTAGTTTTTAGATAATACAAAACATGTAATCCATAAACAATCCAAAAATGTGTACAAAGATAAAAAATTTCAAAAAAATTCCTTCGAAGGTGTTTGTGTACCTTAAACGATCGTTTGCATTTGTATTTTATTGTGAATTTTTTTTTAAAGTCTTTTCTTATTATATCCCGATTTTATTTTAATTGTATTGTATTTTTTCAATTATCACTTTCAGTAAAAGACCACCAAAAAAATCTAACCTCAGAATCCGTGTTTCTCCCATGGGCAGCTGTATGTTGCATGCTCACATGTTCGAAAACCATCGAATTTATTTATTTTAACTAAAGACAGACTAACAAGAAATAGTGTTCATCGCTTAGTTCTTAGTTAAATGAAAGTAATAATTATTAAAAATTAAATTACGTAAAATAATTATAAAACAGTCTTAAAAATCAACGTTATCTAACTCATTCATTAAATTAATAAAAATTAAACATTTTCTATTCGTTGAAGCTTAATTTGATCTTTTCATCATTCTTTACCAATCACTTCCTTAACAATGCCAATTAATAATTCTAATAATTGAACGAAATACAAGAAAGCCACAGCAACGCGTGGCCGGGTCTTCTAGTTTGCATATAAATCACTTTTCTATTAAATTGGGAGTTCGTTGCGCAACGACCACTTTTATACAGTTTCACGGCTGTTTGCTCAAAATTTACATCATTGCCAAAATTACTTAAATTTATATCCAAATTATTACGAATTTTTATAAACAACAAATATATATTACTATCAATGTTCATTCACTTAACTTTCATTAATTGGAAATTGATTCTTTATTGATGATGTGATAACTTGAGCCAGGGTGAGGATTAATTCTTCATGGAAGTTATCGACCTGGGGCCTGAATGGCCGAGTGGCTAGCGCTCTGGCGCTCGGTACCACAGGTTTCGGGTTCGAATCCCGGCGGTGCCATGGATGTTTGTAGTGGTTCGGAATCCACTTTAAACTGTAGCTCCCGGTCCTAATAGGATCGTAGAGTGTTGCGGGAGCATTGTTACTCCGCGTCCGTGGCTTATCTTCAAGTTACGCGCGCCCCCTGGGTAACGCAAAGTGAGTACGTCTGTGCAGCGCTTGCCTTAAGGCATCCAAGACCAAGTTGTCTAAGTGTTTGCCAGCTGCATTAGAACAAAAAAAAAAGTTATCGACCTTCTTGCCTGATGAGCAAGAAAAAAATATGGATATACTTATAAATGCATTCTAGCACAATGATTTGAAGTATTTTCATTTTAACACTACAAACGCCCGACTAGTTGCTTATTGGCCAGTGCGCTGCTGTTTAGCATTAGAGATCAGGTTTAATTCGCTGGCCACTTAGATGTGGGCATTGTTTCAAAAATCGAGGAGACTCAATGATGTTTGTGATGTTTAGCATCTTGCATCTTTAGTCGGACTACCTCTGGGTTTTCTTCTATACTATACTCAAATGCTGGGCAGTTCTCCCTAAAAGACCTTCCGTCTTCAACGACATGGAGCCAATTAAGACTTGCACCTACGGGTGCTCCATCACAACAAAAGCTGCCCCCCCTTCCTGCCTTCCATGAGAACTACGGATTCATAGGCTTGGTCTAGATGTTGCTGTCGACTAAGTGGGATAAGAAACAACAGCACTAGAAATAAAATCCACAAACCAAATCGCAGTTGTACCACAAACACTCATACCAATAAAACTCGAGCGCAACTCCACACTCCAAATTAGTCTCGCTGTTTGGCATTTAGACAACATTTGACACAACCCACCCGACGTGCTCCAGAGAAGTAATTATATATCGAGTGAGGGCAATGAAATTCCTCCGGTGGAATCTCGAAATGACGGACGATGGCTCCGAGGGGAAGAATTCTCGATAACTTACTACTCCGCCGTCTGAACGGGTCCCAGTGATTGACCGGTATTATTGAAACGAGACGTTCAAAACGGCGACGCGCGCTTTTACATAATTGTCGCAGAACAACCCCCCAAACAGACCCAACACTTAAGCGTGTAATAGATTTTCCGCTGCTCCTGATTCAGTGTAACAGAAATCAATAAGTAGTCCGACTCGATTCCGGGGAGCTCCGGTGATTAAATGCCAAACCGTTAGCGTTCGAAGGTTATAAGGAGATTAATGAACGGTCGATCTATTTGTGCAGAAAGGAGAGGATTTCTTAAATGACTGAGGATTTGGTCTCTGTCTTTTTATTGGAAACATTAAAGTTAGAGAAATGAATGCTCGATCAAATATTTTCAAAATCTCTAATCAAATATAAAAATTCAATAAAGGGTGATTTTTCCAATTATTGATAAATTTCAGATATTAGCAATTTCTATAAATATAAGATTTTACTCTACATTGACACAGATGAATTAACTCGAATTATTCTTCTAGAATTTGTATGAAATGATATAATTTTTTTAATCTGAAATTGAATTATTGTAAGTTTCACAATTTGAAATAAGAAATTATGATCTATTATTATTTCTCTAATTGTATCTTTATCATAGATTGTAAGCTAAACTGTGAACATTAACCTTTTAAAAAATAAAGTATAAATAGTAGTAACCCATTTTTTAATTAAAATCGCTTAAAATTAAAAGTTCCGAAATAAAATGAAAATTAAATGGAAAAAAAATACTGAAAATTAAATCCCTCTAAATATACAGGGGGATTTAAAGGTCATGTGACAAACTTTGAGAGTCTGAGGAGTGATATAGTTTTCTAAACATACACCTTTTTTATAGGAATGTAAGGTGGAAAGTGATGCGTTGAGGAAGGACACAAAAAAATAACACATAAAGAAAAAAAAAACATTATTTATTTACATCATTTCAAAGTGCTTCTTTGATTCAATTTTTACAATAAATGACCAAAATTGTGAATATCAACAATAATACATGTTTAGTAGCGTCTAGCGAACTATTTCAAAGATGCCAGATTTTCGGGCAAGCTTGCAGCCGCAATGGATAATCGAGCAACGACGTCTCCAATAGAGTCAAATGGAGTCTCGTAAATGAAAACACGGCTGCTAACGCAGAGTAAGAATAAAATAGAGTGTACATCGGGGTTGCCAGTCACAAAGTTTGAAATTTTTCACGTGATGGATATTATTTGGGGCATTGTGCCTGGTTGTGATGAGGAATTTTTTTGAATATATGTTTGTTCCTCAGCGCGTTACTTCCGACCCTACATTCCTATACAAAAAAATGTATATTTTAGTAAGCTATACCCCCCCCCAAAAAAAAGGAAAAGTTTTTCCCATGACCTTTGAATCATCCTGTATATACAATTACAGTATATACAACATGTAATACAACATACACTCAAGAGCCAAAACATTATGACCACCCCTGCATCTTGCAATGAACTCGCCTGGATGACGTGGAAGGCACGTGATCAGGAGGAAGTGGTATTTAACTGGTGGTATTAATCCATGCCAAGGCGGGTTGAAGCCGTGTTGCCGGCCAAAGGTGGGCCAACTCGTTATTGGCAGGTGGTCATAATGTTGTGGCTCTTGAGTGTATATCACCCTATATATACAATTACACCCTATATATACAATGTGTGCTTGTTTCTCAATGTGCCACTTCCTATCATACATTCCTATACAAAAAATGTATACTTTAGTAAGCTGTACCACTTCTCAAAGTTCGCCCCGTGACCATTGAAACACCCTGTCTATACAATTCCAGTATATACAACCTTTAATACAATATATATCACCCTGTATATACAATTACAATTTGTTCGAATGTGTGTTCGTTCCTGAACGCTTCACTTCCGACCCTACATTCCTAGGCAAAAAAAATTTATGTTTTAGTAAGCTGAACCACCTCTCAAAGTTTGTCCCAAAACCCGTTCAATCAGCCTGTATATATAATTCCAGTTTAACCCAATAAAAGTTTAGATCGCCTCCACAAAGTCGTAAAATAAAAAAAAAAAACATCAACAAAAATACCTTTCTTTCAAAAGTAAACGAAGAGAAAGAAAAAAAAAAGCAGTCTGCAAAGGAAGAAAGAAAAAAGAAAACCAGCATCACGATCATTACAATGAACCGACTTCAAATTTTACCACTTTTCTCATCAAACACCAAACGATTCGAAAATACTTTTGGAAAATGCAGAAAGTCGGCTTTCCAACCCTAGTCACGTACGCGTGAAGACGGCATCCTTTCGAATATAAAAGGAACACTTTTTTTCTTTCCTTTTTTTTTTCCCCGTTCTTCTCTGTCGCAGAGTGGGTTAGAGCCTGTGATCGTGTTCCTCGGGCTTTCAAATAGAAAAAAACAAGAAACATGATCATGCACGTATCACTGATATAAAGGGAAGAAAAGTAATACTCGATATTTTAGATTCGTAAGGGGGGAAAAAAAAGGGAAAGAATACTGATTTTTCGAAAAGAAAGCGAGATCTTTTTTTGATCTGTAGTTGAAATGACTGTCGAGTTAAACCTAATGATTCTCAACAAAAGTGTTAACTTACTTGTTAAATAAATCTTCGTTAAAAATAATTCTGCCATTAAAATTCATGTTTTTCTTTTTCTAGAAATTTAAAAAAAAGTATGGAAGCCCCACTAAGATTAGATTACTTATCAATTACGCAACACTGATTAATAGTAATTATTAACAGGAAACATAATATAAATAATAATGCATTCATAATTATTACTTTTTATATTAGTAAAATTCCAGTTATACTTTTTCTCATTATATAAAAGCTGAACAGTAGGTAGGTTTAAGTTATAAGTATTTTTTTATTTACTTTATGCTGTATTGTAATGTCTCTTTTTCAATTCCTTCTATTAGCTCACACTCTCCCTATATATATCTTGTTCAAATTTTCAATCGTTAATAAAATACTTTTTATTCGTCCACTCAAGTTCGAATACATTTTTTTTGAACTTGTAGTGGATGACACTTGATGTTAATACAATTTTTTTCAAATATGAATTCAGTAATTAAATTTATTTAATTAATTTTAGTTTTTTTTAGATTTAAGTTGCACATACCAATAGATGGCGCCGGATAAACTTAAAAAATGAATGAAAATTATGTATAAAGGACTTTCTGCAATATACTGGGAAAAAAGTAGGAATTGACTTAAAAAGTTTTTTTATTACTTGTTAGCAGTAATTATTGTAACAGGGAACACAATATAAATAATAATCCATTCAAAATTATTACTTTTTATATTAGCAAAATTCTAACTCTATTTATATTCTTTCCCGTACATAACTGCTGAGTAGGAGATAGAATTAAGTTATAAGTATTTTTATTTACTTTATGCTGCATTGTAATGTCTCTTTTTTAATTCAATTTTAAAATAAATAAATAAAGATATTTTAAATACAAAAAAAGATAATTTATTAAATTATTGGTATTAAATATAATCTAATACCACTTAAAAAATAATGTAGTTGCAAAATTAGATTACGATTTGACGAGTACTATAAATATTATTTTTTTAGAATTTTATATTTCTTATTTTATTATGTTTTAAAATTCCCAAAATAATCTAATAATATTATATACTAAATTAATCTTAAAATAACATATTTAAATATATATCTAATATATATCTTAAAATAACAGTATCGCTTATTCACAATATTTATTCTAAAATTTTGTTATGGTACATAAAAATTGATTATACAACACATATAATAAAATAGAGGAATTATTTCTTTTTAAAACTAAGTAGCGAATCTTTTATATATATCTTAATAAATAATCTAACAAGGCACATATACAGGATAATTATTAAAAATATAAGAAAATAAAAATTGTAGAATCTCATTTCAATATAATAGTTACATTTTAATTTTGACATAAAAAAAGGGAATAAAATAGTTACATTTTAATTTTGCTTTCTAAGTCATATCTTATCTCATACATTTTCAAATAAAACGCTTTTGGCTCTAAGCCTTAAAATTAGATTTCTCTTTATAAGTATAATTGCATTACACGTTGAAGAAAATTCACATTAACCATTAAAGTTCTATACAAGAAACATTAAGGAAAAAAACCTTTTTGAAAGCCTTATTTAATTAATACATTGAGGAGGGAATATTGTTACTTTATGCGATTTCTAGCATTGCCGTTTCTCCATTTACTAAGTTAAATGTATTTATTAATCAATGAAATGATTGTGAGAAGGAATAATTTAATTGTTTTAAAGAATAAAAGCACGAAATGAAATTAACATAATAAAATAATATTTATTTAAGTGTAAAATCGACGAGTTATTAAATCCATTCATTATTTCTTTAAAGATTTAATATCGCCAGATATAGCATAAAATTGCATAAAAACTTCCACTAATCTACAGAGTTATCCATTTACTGCATTCCATTGAATTACTATAATTTTTCAATAATAACACACATTTAAAAAGGTAGAGAATGAAAACTTATGCTACGGGTCTTATGAATACGTTTAATGTACAGTTGCTATAGAATAATGATACATCTCAACGAATGCTTAGATATAGAAATTGGAAGAGTACAAGATCTTAAAAAAAAATGAAAAATTTAGAAATTAACAATGTTAAATAATCAGTAATAATATCCAAGATAATTAGAAAAGTTGCCAAAGAGGGTATAAGAATGAAGATATTACAACAATGATAGAATTAATATGTAAAACTTCCTTATTTTAAATGGTCATAATTTTTTATGGTTTGTAGTCAAGATTTAGAAATTAAATTTTAAGTTCAATATTGAAGAAAATAGTGCGCTTCAATAGCAAAAGATTAAATTCTTTACGGAGTAAGAATGTTAAAATATTCTTGTTATTTATACTACAGGTGGTTATCAAAATAATGAAAACACGTAGAGTTATAAGGAATCCTTTACTAATACGGCATAGAATCACCTTGGGCCTGTAATACAGCTTGGATTCGCTTCGAAATCGATTCATACAAGTGCTGAATAGTTGAGATCGGGATACTGTGCTGGCCAAAGTAAATGTTTCACTTAGTATAGTCACCATATATACATATAGTCACTTGACATTATATATATAGTTCAAGAGCATTATCTTCCTGGAAAATTCCATCTCCTGCAGGGAGCAAGTTTGGACCTGGTCAGATAAAACTTCTCTATACTTATCTTCAGTGATCCTTCCTTTCAGGGTTACGATTGGACCATCAGAAAACCATGACATGGCTGGCCAGATCCACCTCCATGCTTGACAAACGGAAAGAGACAATCACGATCATACACCTGCGCAGGTGTCCTCTAAACGTGCACCCATCCTGCTGTGGGGAAAAGTGTGAAAGACGATTCGTCTATCTTCCACTTATCAATCTATCAGGTTTTGTGGTTGCGACACCATTATAGACAACGTTTGTCACTAATAGATGTGACAAGTGGAGAATCTGCCGTAAATCAAGATGTCTCCTAATTGTAATTATTGACACGGGAGAATCCAGATGCTGATTGAGCTCTGCGGTCACTTTGGCTAAAGTTGTTTTCGTTCCAGGCATTATAATCGGCTTCAATACCAGTCGGTCTCTTTCAATCAGCTTCTCCTTCCGCCCACTATTTTGCTGTGCCGAATTAGTTTTGTGTGTACGCTTTCATGATTTTAGACGTCGTACCTCTAGAAACGCCTAAAAGCTAGATTGCTCCAGCTTATTCGGGCTCTTGCGATTTGGCCTCTTTGAAACTCTATGAGGTCTGACACTGTACGCTTTTGACAAAAATCCAAGGCGTATACAACTTCATTAAAGCTACCTACTATTATGATACATACTTACACTTAAGAGCCAAAACATTATGATCACCCCTACATTTTGCAATGAACTCGCCTGGATGACGTGGAAGACACGTGATCAAGTGGATACAAGTGGTATTTAACTGGTATTAAGTGGTGGTATTAATCCATGCCAAGGCGGGTTGAAGCTGTGTTGCGCGCCAAAGGTGGGCAAACTCGTTATTGACAGATGGTCATAATTATTTTGTAACCACTTGTACTTATATTTTGGTTCCAAAATAAACAACTTAACAAAGAACAGATTTCGTTTAACCATTCGACATTGATCATTCACATAAAAGCTTTATCAACTAAATCTTACAACAAATTTTCTATGTTATATAAAATTTGAAGAAATATACCGAAAATAAACAAATAAAGAAATAAAGAACTAAAAATCAAGCAACCGTTTTGAACGTACGCAGTAATAATAAAAAAAAACTTCGAACGAATAAATAATAAAAAATCAAAGGAAACGTTAGCATAAATTATTCCTATAGAATATAAAAGTCACCCCGTAAACCATGGAACACTAAACCAGAATTTCATGATCACTTTCCGTAGCCTTTCCAAAAGCCATAAATTTCGGGTGAACGTGGCATAAAGACATGAAACACATGATTCTCCAGAAAAAGGAACTGCCTGTCCGACGCACTTCCCGGATGCTTTCCATAAAGATATTGGAAATGAATTGCTGCCATGAATTTCAGCCGTTCAATTGTTTGAAAATACATGTAAACATGATACCCCGTTTTCGAAATTTTACAGCGAATCGCTAAGATTAACTGCATTTTGCGTAGCATTTGATAGCGGTTACAGAGACAGGCGTATTTTGTGACCTTTCCCATAAAAATGTTTGACTTAAAATTTCGATAGGTTGAAAAATGTTAATATGGCATCAAGCAGAACAAAGCACATTCTAGGCAATAATTCATTATCAAATAATGCCATTGAATCATGTTGGGATATTGATGATATATAATGACAACTTTGTTTTTCAAATGAGGTTTTATTCCATGTATTCCTCACATAACAGATTGCGATTTAGTAAATAAAGTAGTATGAGAAAGCTGTTTTCACTTATAATGTAAAGGTGTGGCAAAGAGGATAGAAAAGCCTTGCAGAAAGATGGTAAATAATGTAATATTCATCATTCCTTTGGTATAATGCAATGTATGGCATAAAGAAGATGTAATATAAAAAGCTTTTTCTCTGTCAATATTTACTATCTATAACGAGATCTTTTCATCATTGAATGAAAACGAAAAAGTGTTTTCGGAAAAAAAAAGTACCCGAAAAAGTGTTTTGATGTATTGAAATTACCTTTTAATGTGCGAAATAAACTATTTTAAAGTTATGAAATACCTTAAGGCAAATATGTTCATGGCAAATAAAACCTGCATATGTTCTTCACAAAAGTAGAGAAAGGGAAAAAAATAATATACAACCTTTATTTAGCAAGCCAAGATCTCTATTTCGATCATAAATTCAATAATATTTTCGATATTGTTTTTTTGGCATTTGACCCTTTATTCTATCCTTTCTGGGATGTTTTACCTGTTCATTCTAATATTCTAAGTCTTAGTTTTATACTCTCTTGGTCATATTTTTTAATATTTTCTTATTATCTTGGATATTATTTCTAATGTATTACATTATTTTTTTTCTCTTATACTATATTTGTCTTAAGATCTTGAAATCTCCCAGTTTCTATATGTCTTAAATATTCATTGAGATGTCCTACCATGTCATACCATACGTTGAGATGTCCTACCATTCACGTTGAGATATCCTACCATACGTTGAGATATCCTACCATTCGTTGAGATCTTCTACCATTCATTTTATAACAATTGTACATTAAACGTATTCATAAAATAAGCTTTCATGCCGTTTACACTCACTACCTTCTTTAAATATGTGCTATTATTAAAAAATTATAACTCAGTGAAATATAGTAAATGGATAACTCTATTGATTAGTGAATATAGCGGAGATTTTCATGCAAATTTAGGCTTCATATCCCTATATTAAATCTTTAAGAAAAAAGTAATATAAAAAAAATAAAATTGAAATTTTCCTCTTACATCTGGCGCCATCTATTGGTAGATATATGTAACTTAAATCTAAAAAAAATATAATTAATTAATTAAATTTAATTACTGACTTAATATTTGAAAAAACTGTATTAACATCCAGTGTCATCCACTACAAGTTCAAAAAAAAATGTATTTGAACTTGAGTGGATGAATAAAAAGTATTTTATGAACGATTGAAAATTTGAACAAGATATATATAGGGAGAGTGTGAGCTAAGAGTAGGAATCGGAAAAAATGGATTTGATTTGCAGTTTATCTCAAACTAACTCACTCTCAAATTAATGTAAATATTATTTATTAAGTGCAATTCAATACTTCAAAGCAATAAAACTACCCAATTAATTATTCCTTCTCACGTTCATCTAATTAATAATAAACACATTTAAACTTAACAAATGGAGAAACGGCAATGCTAGGAAATCGCATAAAGGAACCATATCCCCTTTCAATGTATTCAGCAGATCAACTTCACGAAACACATGAGTTGATTTCATAAATTTAATCCATATTACTATTTTCATGAAGTGTCATCTTCATATGCGTATAATTCCTTTATATATGACTGTTCAAAATTCAAAACAGAATGCTGCAGCATTACAGCTGTGCGGAGACTAATGCATAGATCCTCTTAGACGCAGACTATTAAGATTACAGTGCAACGTTGTTTATATAAATGGAGTTCGTATGAGTTTAATACTACTCAATCACCATTATTCCTGCCCAGACTATAATGGATCTGGAGAATAGCGAGGATAGTCACTGCTAAATTGCAGAACACCACTTAAATGAATAGATCCGGAATGTGAGATGCAAGAATTTAAGTAGATTATTTTTGAAGCCATTTTGATTAATATTTGTTTATTTAATTGACATTATAATCTATAAATCACACAGATTAAATTTTCTGTGTGATATGTTCTGTAATTGGATGATATCTGATTTTTATCTATCGGTGTACAATTGAAAGAAATATCACTCATTACAGATTATTTTCCGCCAGAAATGCGAATTTTATTCAACTTTTATATCCAGCAAATCTTTTAAGAGTAAAAAAAAATTTACTTAATGGCATATATTTGAGTAATAGTTAGAGTTTGAGTTACAAATTATTAATTTGTAATCACGACATCACATGCAAATAATTATTGGTTGCAAATCCTTGAATGCTATCAAACTTAAGTTTTTCGAGTGCAGGATTAGACAGTAACAAATTAGCAGATACGTTAAAAAAAAAAAGGAATTCAACTAGATCTGGACCTAATCAGTTTTTGTTAGAAAAAAAAATTTAGAAGAATTTATGCTGAAAAATTATGGGGACACATAATTGATTCTAAATCAATTTTAACTGTGATGAATTCCTGAGAAAATAACAGTTCAATGGACATGCCGTATCATTTGTTTACAGTAAATATAAATAACGCAATAACGTCATAAAATAAATAACGTCATAAAATAAACAACGTCCTAAAATCCTTAGCAAAAGCTTTAAGGCCATTTTCATACTCTACCTTCTTTAAATCTGTGTTATTATCGAAATGGAGTGCAGTAAATGGATAACTCTATAAATTAGTGAATATTTATACAGATTCTTATGTAATTTTATGCTATATCTCTCGATATTAAATTTTTGGAAAAAATAATAAATGGATTTGATGTACAGTTTACCTCAAACTAATGTAAATATTATTTATTAAGTGCATTTCAATTTTGTGCGTGTATGCTTCAAAGCAATAAAATTACCTCGTCACAATTAATTATTCTTTCTCACATTCATCTGATTGAATAACAAACACATTTAAACTTAGCAAATGGCTAAAATGCAATACTAGAAATCGCATAAAGAAACTATATTCCCTCCTGAATGTATTCAACAGATCAAATTCATGAAACCCATGAGTTGATTTCGTAAATTTAATCCATATTACTATTTTCATGAAGTTCCATCTTCATATGCGTATGATTCCTTTATATATGACTGTTCAAAATTCAAAACAGAATGCTGCAGCATTACGGCTGTGCGGAGACTAATGCATAGATCCTCTTAGAGGCCGCTATTAAGATTACAGTGCAGCGTTGCTTATATAAATGGAGTTCGTATGAGTTTAATACTACTAGAGCCACCATTATTCCTGCCAAACTATAATGGATCTGGAGAATACCGAGAATAGTTAGTGCTAAATTGCAGAACCACTTAAATGAATAGATCTTGGAATCTGAGATGCAAGAATTAAGCAGGTTATTTTTGAAGCCATTTTGATTAGTATTTGTTTGGCATTATAATCTATAAATCACACAGATTAAGTTGTTCGCCGCAATATCTTCGAAAATTGGATGATCTCTAATTTTTATGTATCGGTGTATAATTGAAAGCCGTATCACCAATTATAAATTATTTTCCATCTGAAATGCGAATTTTATTCAAATTTTATATCTTGCAAATCTTTTAAAAGTAAAAATAATGTATTTAATGGCATATATTTGGGCGAAACTCTGTAATCACGACGCCACATGCAAACAATTATTGGTTGCAAATCCTTGAATGTTATCAAACATCAAGTGAGTATTTTCGTGTCAGGATTTGACAGTAAGAAACTGGCAGAATCGTTAGGGAAAAAAATTCAACTAGATCTGGATCTAATCAGTTTTCGTTAGAAAAAAAATTTAGAAAAAATTTTAATGAAAATTATGGAGACACATATAATGTATGCCACATCAATTCTAACTGTGATGAATTCCTGAGAAAATAATATTGTTCAGTGGAGATGTCGTATCATTTGTTTTATAGTAACTCTACAGTAAACATAAATAACGTCATAAAATCCTTAGCAAAAGCTTTAAGGCAGTTTTCATTCTTTACCTACTTTAAATATATGTTATTATCGAAATGGAGTGCAATAAATGGATAACTCTATAAATTAGTGAATATTTATACAGATTCTTATGCAATTTTATGCTCCCGGTATTAAATTTTTGAAAAAAAATAATAAATGGATTTGATGTACAGCTTATCTCAAACTAATGTAAATATTATTTATTAAGTACATTTCAATTTTGTGCTTATATGCTTCAAATCAATAAAATTACCCTATCACAATTAAATATCCTTTCTCACATTCACCTAATTGAATAACAAATACATTTAAACTTAACAAATGGAGAACCTGCAATGCGAGGAAATCACATAAAGGAACTATATTCCCTCCTCAATGTATTCAACAGATCAAATTCACGAAACTCATGAGTTGATTTCATAAATTTAATCCATATTATTATTTTCATGAAGTACCATCTTCATAATGCGCATCACTCCTTCATATATGACTGCTCAAAATTCAAAACAGAATGCTGCAGCATTACAGCTGTGCGGAGACTAATGCACAGATCCTCTTAGACGCCGCTATTAAGATTACAGTGCAGCGTTGCTTATATAAATGGAGTTCGTATGAGTTTAATACTACTCGAGCCACCATTATTCCTGCCAGACTATAATGGATCTGGAGAATACCGAGAATAGTTACTGCTAAATTGCAGAACACCACTTAAATGAATAGATCTGGAATTTGAGATGAAAATTTAAGTAGATTATTTTTGAAGCCATTTTGATCGGTATTTGTTTGGCATTATTATTTATGAATCGCACAGATTAAGTTTTCTCTGCGATATCTTCTGAAACTAAATGATACCTGATTTTTATATTTCGGCGGATAATTGAACGAAGTATCACTAATTACAGATTATTTTTAGTCAGAAATGCGAAATTTAAATCCAGCCAATCTTTTAAGAGTAAAAAAATCTATTTAAGGGCATATATTTGGGTGAAAATCTGTAATCGCGACATCACATGCAAATAATTGTTGGTTACAAATTCATGAATGCTATCAAACTTCAAGTGAATATTTTCGTGTGCACGATTATACAGTAACAAACTGGCGGATTCATTAAGAAAATAAGAATTCAGATAGATTTGGACTTAATCAGTTTTTGTTTAAGAAATTTAGAAGAATTTTTAATGAAAAATTATGGAAGCACATATAATGGATGCCAAATCAATTTTAACTGTGATGTAATTCCTGAGAAAATAATATTGTTCATTGAAAGAAATTTGGTAATAAACCCCGAAAAGGCAGTATCTAACTTCACTCTAAAATCAGTCCACAATTGTCTGGCTTAAATACAATAAAACTAAAAACCCGTACTTAAATACAACCAGATTCATCTAACTAATAAATGCCTTTATATAAAAAGTAATAACTTGTGTCACATATTACAGTGCCAAGCTTTGAATGCCATTCTACAGTAACAATATGGCAACTGGAGTACCAATGGGGAGAGACCCCTTAACTTCCTCATCTTAATTCATATGTAAGTTTACAATTTTAATTGGCTGTTTTAGGTTAGTAAGAATGATAAAAAATAAAGTGCCTAAAAATTAAAAAATGATACTGTAAAAAATTAAAAAATAATAAAAATAAAGTAAGATAAAAAATATAGTAACAATATGATGTTTCCAAATTAAATGAATGGCGGAAAAGAGGTTTCATTTTTGTTTCATATTATTTTTATTCAATTTTTTTATTACTGTTATTGTGTTAAAATTTTAGAAGTTTTATAATTTAAGTTTAAAAATATATGCAATGATACTAAATACTCATATTGTTATTTCACAGAATAAGTTGCCTAAGTTTTATTAAATTAATTAATCTAAATAAAAGAATCACAACACGATCATTTATATTTACTTTTATTAGAAGTTGCTACATTGTAAGAAACTGAATAATATAGAACAATATATATAAATAAAAAAAAAATTCACTTTTTTAAAAAAAACTTAAATAAATCCTTAATAATGAATAAAACATATATGAAGTATTTTTTGCGGAATATTCCAAATCATGTATTAAATTTTTAAAAGAAGGATCGTCTTTTATTTTCTTTGTTAGCAGAATAAAACAACATCTAACGTCATTGATTCTACATGATTTATGACCCACATTCATCTGGCACGTCAATTTTTATCGACATTGCATGAAAACCTACATCATGTCTAGTCCTTTAAAATTTAAGATAAAATTACAAAGTGACAAAGATATACTACTACACGGCTCAATAGAATTTCGATATTCCAAGAAAGAGCTCTCGAGAATTAGAGCTTTTTATGTTGGTTATTTTAACAAAAAACGATATTTCAATACTTTTTGTATTGTATTTAAAATATTAAACATTAATTCTTTCAAGATAAGCTAATGTTTTTATATTTAAAAGCTATCTTCAATTGATTATTTTATGTAACTTTACCAATAATGAAACAATGATGTTTTTTTATCCCTCTAGGTAGACAGCAACATCTAAAAATTATAAAATTTAATTCAGTTGAAACAATAGTAAAAATCATTTTATCTCTTATACAAACTTCACAGAAATATAGTCAGTTAATTGTAAACTACGAGTAAATATATAAAAGAATTACTGTCATAGATATACAATTTGCTTTCTCTTATCCCATTTGGTAGACAGCAACATCTAGACGAAGTTCAAGAACCAGTGTGGTTTCATGGAAGGAGGGAAAGAAGGAGGGGGCAGTATCTGTTGGGATGGCGCACCTGTAGGTAGAAGTTTGACTTGGCTTCGAGTTGATGAAGAAGAAAGGAAGTGCCTTCTATGTAATTCTACTAAACGAGGCAAAAGGCTGAACGTCACAAACGCAATCGAGTCTCTGCAGTTTTTGACACAGTGTCTACTACAATGCCGCCAGCGGATTGAACCTCCCCCTAATGCTCACCAGTGACGTACATTGCAACGGAGCCACGAGTCGGACATGAAATAAACTTCGCATATATTCCGAATTAAAAACTAGTCTTATTGAAAAATTTTGGTGGAATAATTGTTTTTTCGTTCTAAAATAATTTACTGCCTAAGTAAAGAACCAAACGTTTTAATATTGTAACGATTGCTAAAACATAAAACACTTCGAAAAGTAATAAATTACATATTATGTTCTTACGATCAAAACTGTAAATATTCTTTTACAAATTAATTTTAAATGCTACATACACAAACTAAACTTTGCATCTAACATCAACATGAAATCGTCGAAAATGCTTAATTTTACACAACGCGTCTCGAAACATATTCAAATTGAATACAAACGGAAGTAGTTAAAAAAAGTCTCATTCCCAGTGTGAAGGCACCAGATTGATGATAGTAATACTAACAAAATAAACACAAAGGCGAATCGATTATACAAACACACTTGGAGAAAAAGCACCGAACAAAGGGAAAAGAGGGATTTGCATTAATTGCTGTATCTTTTACTGCGAAGAATGGAAAGGAAACACTTGAGAGAAAATGAAACGTTTCGAAGCACACATAATTATAACAGACCGATACAACAGAAAAAAATACAATGCACTGGGGCGCATTCTTCCTTTCTCATTCTTTTTTTTACTAGTTAGCGCCACTGCGTTGTTTAAAGAAATAATTAGGGCGACCCTTTTCAGGGCGCCGAAATAACGAGCCCTCTGCGCTTGAATAAGTGCATTTTTTCCCCTGCATCTCCCAGGCCTGCACTTCATTTCAAATCAATAATCTAGTTTTAAATACTTCATTCTCATTCGGGCACTGAATTAATTAGATTTCAGGTACATTTCTTTTTATCTGCGATGGCATTGCATTGTGGTAAACGGAATTATTTACATACTGCATTTATTTTTTTTGCAGACATTGAGTTCATAATTGTTTTCATCACCGAGTAACATTTCGCACATGCCCGAGACATTACAAAATTATTAATTTAATCTTTATGACTTTATTAAATAAAAGAATCAAAATACTTAATGCTTTGCTACTTCACTAACCTTTATTAGCGTTGAGTTCTCACATTTTTTTCCTTAATAAGTTTATATTGATCAAAAATTACGTTGCTATACTATTATTTTAATTGCTGCACTTGTCACAATTCACTCTGCTAAATTCCTACCTTGCAAGCTAATCTGCTTCAACATTCATTGTGTAACACATTTTTTATATCTTATTTTGAGAAGCACTTTTTATTATTCAAATGTAAACAATTTTATTATGATAGTATTTTGTGAAAATCTTGAATTATTATTAGCTGTAAATCATTTTGGGTAGCAGCTCAGAATCCTTTCTCTGCTTTGTGGTGAGTCTTTACTTGAATTGCAGATGCTGCTATTAAACTCTTCTGGAATAACAACATCCGTTTTGCTGTTCCTAATTTCCCAACTTACAATTAGCAGATTCATTTGATCCATCCTGACTGATTCATTCTAATTCCTATTATCCTTGAACATTTTTAATAACAATCATTTTTAATTTTGCTATAATTATTAGCTGCCTTAAGGTTTCTGTTTATGAACTCTCTCCGATTCAAAATTTCCCACGCTCTTCTATATAGTAAGCAAAACACTTTTACACTATTTCTTGCGCTGTGATATCCAGAATGTGTTGTGTTTTGCTCTGTCGTGAGTTGCCGGACCTCAATTCCTTTAAAATAATAAAAACACTCATGACTTTTCAATTACAGGAAATCGACTACACTTTGAAGCAGTTTTAGAACATACATATGTTTAAAGTCTATAAAAACCGTGAAAAAAATATACGAAGCATATGCCACGAAATATATTTTCCGTAACAACAGACAATTTTAATTGGAACTGCAACACTTTCCTTTAAGCAGCCATGAATCTACTTCCATAAAAACCTATAATCGTGGAAACAATATTGGTGACTCTAAATGAATCTAAATGTAAAATTTACAAACCGATTGTGCTTTAAATTGGAATTGAAACAGTAATGTACAATTCACTCAGCGATTACAAAGAAAATTTGACTTCATTTTCGAAATAAAGACTATTAGTTTCGAAGACAGTTCAACAGTTAAAGAATCCATAATAATTCTTTATTCCTATTTTAGAATAAAGAATTATTGGATTTAATTTGAATTCCTTTTTTTTAGCAAGCTTTTGAAGTTATCATAGAAAGTGGGACATACAAAAAATAATATCCATTTCAAGTTAGATAGTTAGATAATTAGTGTTAATAGTATATTAAAGTGATATGAAAAAGGGTTATTCTAGATATACCAAACATTATCTTTCGATAAAAAGAGATTTTGAATTCCTGTTTTCACTCATTTTTTTAAGTAAAATTGTAGTAAAAAGGAGATTAAAATAAAAGACATGATATATAAATAGTGAAAAATTTGGGATGCAGTTTGTGAAAAATTTATTTGATAACATTACCACATAAAGAATAAATTTAATTTGTTTATACAACAATAAGATCTTAACGAAACAGAAATTTATAGTTTAATCTATGCTATAATCTGTAAAATAAATTGTCGTGGAAATATTATTGATGTGATAATTTATTGTTTAATATTGATGAACATTCCAAATCAATGACTTAATTCAAAAAAATGCGCACAAATACAATCAGTAACAATTAATTTAAAGTGGTATTTTTTAAAGGCATTATTCGTTTTAATTGTCACATTATTTCGAATAAACCTTTTTTGAGTAAAATATAAGAATGTATTTTTACGTTAGAAAATTGTCAAATTTATTATATCTATCTGCATGAGAATCTGCTCTTATCCATTCAAATACAGTTATAATCAATTTATCATAAGTAGTTAACATAATAATTAATTAAATTAAATAATTAATTGTATGCACATTACAAGAATGTATTCATTACGAATATTAAAGTAATCTTTTCGAAAGCGTCTTTAATAGTAAAACTTATTCATATTAAACAGATTTTTAATAATTGTTGTTTTTGAAAAGTAACTTTTTAAAATTCAGATCATATAATTTTAACTTTAACGTAAGATGTTAGATTCTAGCGCTCGGTGCCACAGGTTTCGGATTTGAGTCCCAGAAGTGTCATGGATGTGTGTAGTGGTTTGGAATCCGTATTGGATATACAGTGTTTTGGATCATAGGTCCCGGTCTAACATGTCTGTAGAGCGTTGGGCGCAAACCTGACAACCATATCCCGTAAAAGGAAAATATCTCCTGTCCCGAAATCTACCAGTAGGCAGACGGCCTTGGCCCACCATGGGGCTGCTACGCCAATGAAAAAGAACAGAAGAAAAAGAAGATGTTATATTCGTTTCAAAATATGGAAATATATTACAAAAATAAAAAAAAATCTTTCCGTGATAAAGGCTGGTATAAATTCTAAAAAAGTAATGAATAATATAAAATATATGTAAAATATCCTTCCCCCCTTCCTCTTGTTCAGATGAATTTTTTTAAAAAAAATTAAGCCATCGTAAATTATAAATAGATATTCATACCATTTATCAGAGTAAAAACATATTTTCTACCTTCGTGATTTTAAAATTGTAAATGTTTATAACATTATACAAGCTACATTACAGATAATATTCTGTGACAACACATTAAAAAAATCATTACACAAATTTTATATATTTAAAAACAAAATACCTTTACGTTATTTTTTTAAATATTAATTCTTTTTCCTTTAATTATTATATCTCTATAATAAATAAGTAGCATAATTAATAAGTAAAGGAAATAAGTAGCCAACGATATCTTCAAAAACCAACAAATATTTTATTTTCAGCTTAACTTGGAGCTTTATTTATTTTGATGTTTAATGTTTACCATCCCAACAACCGTCTTAATCCGGGGAAAAGAGGAAAAATCGATTTGTTGATGCATGCGAGAGTGGAGTGCACGCCCGTTGCAATGCAATTAGTTGTTTGCCTCGTTTGCTGGATGTTTTTAACCAACCGCTACCCACTTAATTTTTAATCGACTCGCCTCTTCAAAAACCCGAACAACACTTTTAAGTTTTTGGGGTCGTTACGAGATCCACATTTTCATTAGCGCGAAAAAAAAATTTCGGCGTGAATAAAAGTAAAAAAGAAGTAGTTATTTGCATTTGTAGGGTGTTTTTTTTTTTTTTTTTTTTACAAGAAGAAAAAAAAAAAAATGGAAGGTGTTTAACTTGAGTGGTCATAATAAATGGGTCGTACATAAGATTATGTTATCAAAAAAGCCCGTGATATTTTTAATTTAATTAAAACTTTTTTTAAAAAATGTATGAAAGAGGAAGAAAGTATGATATATTATGGTATATATAGCATATATATATATAGATACTATAATGTATTGTGGTATATATATATGGTACATACAATACCACAAGAATGGTATTGAGTATAGAATATCATGATGTTCTCGCATTATTAAAAAAAAAGGATTTCTATTTATTTTAGACATTATATTAACTAACTAACTAACTCCTCGCCACTACAGTTCATGTTTTACCATGGCCTCTAACAATACGACTCCAAAGTAGTCTGTCTAAAGCTTTGGTTTTCTAATTTGTGATCTTTAGGTTAGACATTCTATTAGAAATTCATATTATACTAGAAAATTGCTTGATTTTTTATACATATACATACATTCGAGAAGTCGTATTCATTTTCGAACAATTCACTTTACTGTAGAGAAGATATGATAGCTTCGGAAGAATTTTTAAGGATTGTGGCATATTTTTTTTTTTTATCTTATGGGAAGAAAAACACCCCACAGACTTACATTGTGAGTTGCTGACACACGGCGTTACAGGATTGAATTGTCTCATTTCCTAAAACAATTACAGCAATGCATTGAACAAGCAGATTCCTACTTCTGCTTTCATGAATGCCAGATGAATAACAGACAAAATAAGACCACGAGTATTATAAAACCACTATAATATAATAGTGTTCTTATAATATGAGACCACGAGTCAAATAAGTTTAAGATTTGTATAAGCTATAACTAGTATAATTAGCAAGCGCCTTGAGTCAAGTTCGGTACTTGCTGATAGTCTTCAGTGCTACACAAAAGGCGTTGAAACATTGCCTGAATATTTTTATGAAAAGAATAATTCACTAAAGAGGAATTTCACAAACAATATATGAAGGACATATTGCAACAGCATTTCCTCAGTAAGTTACCGATGTTAGAAAGCAATGACTAGAAAATCGGTCTTGTTAATTAGATTTTGATTTCTTTCAACAAATCATGCAAATTCGGGATTTATAAAATTTATGATAATGACTTGACTACATTCGTCAATAGGTCGGTAGATATATAGAACATTCAGCAATATTCAGTTCACACCATGGAGAACTGTTACATTTGGAGTCACTACATAATGTGCCACTATAACCTGCCGCCTTTAATTTTCTCGATCCTAACCGTAGGAAATACTGGTCCTCAGATTTATCGTACCCTTTCCTGGTATACACATGGGGTTTTCTGTTCAACATTGTATATCGAGTTTAAGTTCTTTAATAAGTTGGAAAAACGCGTTAACCAATAAGTAAAGTTGGAAAACTCAAAGAGTTGATCAATAGGTTGATCAAAAGCCGATTTTACATTTACAGAAAAGAATTTTTGAAAACACTAAGAATTTTCTGGATTATACGTTTAGTTTCTTAACAGTTAAAGAGAATTAGGAAATCTATCTGATTCATGCTGACAGTAAAATAGATTTTTCAAAAACTAGATTTTGCATACTTTACAAAAAAATCATAAAGCAATACATCTATTTTGAAACGTGAAGGTCAAAAAACAGCAGAAAGCAAATATAACAAATGGTTACCAATTTAACCTATGACAAAAATTTAATATTCTTTTTTTTTTTCATATTCCTTCTCATCTGAAAATTTAAAATAATGAACTGAGGTAATTCCTTGAACTTGATATAGTTCCAGTAACATATTATTTTTTTCCTTTCTTCGTGCCCTGGAATATTTCCTAATTATGCACAGCTGTTGTTTAACAACGTGGGAAAAAAAAAGTCGTAAGACTCGTTTTCCTCGTTATTTGCATTTTCTCAAACAAAATTTAATCATAAAAGTTTTAAAGCGGGCACGTCTTTGCTTTGAAAAATAGTCAAGAAATTATTGCGATTATTTTTAGTCTCCTAATTTTACTTAGGAATGAACTAGAAAGAGCTTGAAGAAAACAAGTTTACGAGAAATAACGGAAACTCTTGATATAAATTGTAAGAAATTTTCTTTTTTTTCCATTACTGCCCAGAAAGATTTCATCAAGTCAAATTGCAACACTTCACCCATGACGTACCAGATAAAAATTCACCGGATAAATTGAAGCAATCTAAATATCTAAGAAGCAATGCATAGGCTGATATAAATTGAGATTTTTATCTCAACTTCAAATTGCGATGAAACTTTTAGGAGATAAACTCCTTTTAGCGAATTTATTTTCAATATCATTTTTAATATTTTTAATGTTTCACTGAACTGCATTTTTACGACACCATAATGGAGTAAGAAGGACTATTATAAAAATAAATTTTAAAAATTTCTGCATCACTCAATATACATAAAACGTCATCTAATTTTTATATTACAGGGCTTATAAGATATTTAGCATTTACATAAGAAATTATTTAAAGCAATACTAAGAAAGTGTTTTAAAGCTTAAGAAAATTGCTTCAATACTTCTTCAGTGTTGAAGAAAGTATTTGAAAGTTTTTGTGGAGTTTTTCCATGATTATTATATTATTATATTAATAATATTAGTATTAAAGAATATTTATGAAACTTAAAAAAATTAAAAAAATAAAAACAGTTAGTTAAGTTACACAGAAATAATTTTTAGTTCTTTATTATTCTAGATAAAATTTCATTTCTGTGTTTGTCTATACTGAGTGTGATGTAGAAAAAAACCAATAGTTTGTGTTTCTTATTCAAACTGTTAAGAACTTCTCATTAAAAAATATTACTGAGTACATAAAAAAATATATTTTTCAATGAAAATATAGCTCATCTAAAGTTAAGTAACTTCATATTTCATATCATAACATTCACACTTATTATACAAGAGCATTTGAGAAATTTAATGGTATCCGTAATTCTCAATCAACGATTACTCAACGAAGGAGGCGGGAGATTAATCATGAATTAAAGAATTATGTTGTTGCTGTTGTTTAATCAAATACTGGATAATTTCCCCTCAGGCTAATTGCCACTGCGACGAAAGATACTATATTCAGCAATTTCAATGTTATCCAGCACTATAAGGAGATTTCTTTACTGCACTCACATTGTGATAGCAAAATTTGGAGAAAAGCACATGTGTCTAAAAAAAAGGGCTGGCATCTATAGAATTCTCCCAGTCACAACTCTTCAAATCGATGAAAAACTTTTTAACCAACGGATTTATCGGCTACATGTTTCCACATATATTCCTGGGATAGATATGGAAAATTTCGGTTCAGCTTCGTTTATCGGACTTCGAACTGAGCTCTAGAAATTCAACGCATATATCCAATGCATATTATCTGCCAGGCCCCTCAGGCTCTCTTTACCGAATATAAAAAGCTCGTACCTGAAATAGTAGCAATTGTCCGATAGAAACAGCGTTCATCTCCTATGCAGTTGAATATGATATTTGATTTAAAATAGCATAGACAATATCAGTCTCTTTCTTGTTAGCTTATAGGCTATTTTGTTTCCAAAAATGTAATCGGGAGAAATAGAAGGAAAATATTTTTGGTCTCCTTTTCGGAATCTTTAAAATTTAGAAACGGTGCAATAATGTTATAGAAAATTCCTGCATTTTAAACCCTTTTCCTTTATTGTAATTAAAGTTTGAGTACCAAATCTAATTGGCCTCCACATCTTCACGAAAAGAAGCTGACAGAAAGCAGGAAGGTGTGAGAGAGGAACTGATCTGTCTTTTATTTTCCAACTGAGAAGAATAGGATAAGTATAAAACTACATCCTCAAATTTTAAATAAGAACATAAATTTCTACGATATTAAACACAGCAATGCTCTTCAATAAAATTATAAAACAAATTAGGGAAATTAATGATTCAAATTCTGACATCTTATTCATTAGGAAAAAAATTTTTAATACTGTTTTTATAAAGTATTTAATCATGATAGATCAACAGAGATATTAATTCAAAAATTACAATTTTTTCATTATTTAATTTAAAAAATGATCAATTTATTTATGCCACTGATTTAATCCAGTAGTTAATACCAGCCTTTTTTCTCACGAATTTTGAAAATTATTCATTCAAGTTTGCAATAGATTTTCTTTTGGCTTCAATGCGCATTCTTGTATCTACGACGTTATAAAAAAAGAACAATAAAAATATTTTATTTTAAATTCAAGACAATGAACAGCAATAAAGCGTAACAGAACCACTTCTCAAGCAGATTATTCAAGGCAAAGACATTTCAAACTACAAGTTACCTTCAAAAGAAATTGATTTCTGAAAGTATAAAATTAAATTTAACAATCACGATCGGCTTTGTTTTCTCAGACTAATACATATTTATTTAAGGTATTCTATTTTTATATTGTTTGAAATCCGTGATCAGGTGTAGTATGCTCATTGTCTCATAAGTAAATCCGATGCTGTCGGTTGATGTCGTAGCTTTTTCATGCATTTATGATGTTAAAAGTATAAAAAGTCAGACGACCGATATGTTAAGAGTTTTTCCTCTTTTTACATGGACGACAGAGTGCAGACATCCATCCGTAAGTGTGATTCTTTTTTGTGATAAAACAATTGTCCCATCTTTTAGAGTTGCAGTAGTAGAATAGCATGACTTATGAAAATTGTGGATGCGCGTATTGTATGCATATAGGATATTTTCAGATGTTTGAAAAACGTCCGTCGGCTAGAATTGTGAGTTTCAAATTTTTACAGAATTTTGTAAAATTTAGAAATTATTACTTTATTAATCAGAAATTATCAGTAGCATTGTAAGTAACTATACAATTTCATTTTCGTGCTGCGAGAAAAAAACCAATCGAATACATTCACGCCTTTTTTTTATCTTTAAAATAAGGTAGGTGTTGAAAATCTAATTGCTTTTCTTATTGAAATTGTTTCATTTTTATTGTTAAAAGCTGTTCAAAATGCTTAATCTTTGAAATGCTGCTGTTGCTTGTATTCTGATTTTTGAGATGAAGAATATCATTTTAGATAATTATGAAAATTAATTTTTAAAAATTTGAAAAGAATACATGAAAAAGATATAAAACAATATTTTTTAAAGATACACATTATTTTACAGCTAGATGAAAAGTTATAGTATTTAATGCGAAAATTATAGATTCAATATTTCATGACAAATAAGTATTATATACTTATAATTATGTAACAATTATCAATAAGATGTAAATGTTGAAAAGCTCATTGCTTTTCTTATTGAAAAAGCTAAATTTTTATAAACTTACTGTAAAAAGTTATTCAAAATGCATAATTTTTATAAGTTTATTGTTGTAAGTTATTCAAAATGCTTAATTTTTATAAGCTTATTGTTAAAAGTTAATTAAAAATGCCTAATCTTAAAATGCTGCCTTTGCTTATATTCTGATTTTTCAGATAAAAGATACCATTTTAGATAATTATGAAATTCATTTTAGAAAGGATATATGAAATCGATATAAAATAACATTTATTGATATAAAAAATATTTTTATAGATATATATATATTTTATAGCAAATAAAATGTTATAGTATAAAATACGAAAATTATAGATTTCATGTTTTATGATAAATAAGTAATATATATACTTACAATTGCTTAACAATTATCAATAAGGTTATAATGTAAAATCTGAATTACTTTTCAAGTACCAAAAATTTTTATATAACCTTGAGAAAGTATGTTTTGTCCTATATAATTGAATTTCTATTAGATAACAAAAAGTAACTGAATTTTTAACTAAACATTAAAAGAACTTTACATAGAATATAATTAATTAACTACTTCAAATTAAGAATTTGAAGAAAATAGAACAGAGCACACTAAAATGTTTCTCAAAATTCAAGAGACATTATTTTATAATTCAATGTAGATGTTATTCAATACATGGAAATTTTAAGTAAACATTTTTTGAGTTCATATGGCCATAAATAAACGCATAAACTTTATCCCATCAGAATATGAGGAGTAAAAACAGTTTTCGTTTTGGGTCATAAAATTTCTTACTTTTATTGCTCATTTTTGCACAGCAAGCAAAACATTTTTCAGAAAGAAATTGTAGCAGAGGCGACATTTAAGCAGCGGAAATATTGAACTTGATGCTCAGAATATTTCGATGAAGAGGAGTACTCTACCTAAAAGCTATTCATTTAACTTGAACTTTTTTTTTATCTTACAAGGGAAAATATTTTAGTCTTAAAATAAATAAAAAGACATTTTATGAATACTAAGTTTATTTAGTTCATGAATTATTTAGTTTATTTTCGAAAAATTACGACACATATATTTAACAAATAAACATAGCTTTTTTTAAATCTAAAGATATTTTTAAAATGTATAAAAATATATCTTATCTTTTTCTTCATACTGATTGAATAAACTCAAACTTAAAACAAGATGATATGAATTAATTGCATAACGTATATTATAAACATTAGTAGCAAATTTTTCATAAATGGAACTTGTTGCAATTTACAAACAACTAGCATTTAATTAGTTTAATAATATTCTTCAGTTGAAAGATTTTCGAACAATATAAATTGAACACGTAAAATATACAAGTTTTTATGATATATCATGTAGCTTTACAAGGTTAAAAATAATTTTAGTATGCAAATTTTGCAAATTAAGTAACATAAATCGTGATCTATCATAAAAATAATACATAATCATAAATTTATATAGATAGATTATTTTCTTTTTTATAGATATTTTACATATCTATAAGATAATTAAAATATTTGTGATATTTTTAAATAAGATTTTTTAACGAGCATGTCCTCTAAGCTTGTCTTGACTTTATGCTTTCATTTGAACTTAAATTTTGAAGTGTTTTTTTTTTTTCCATGATATTAGGCTACAACAATGTATATTTTTTGACTTTTACATTCATTGAGCAGATTTGCAGAGGACTTTTTAATATCTTGATAATTTTATTGGCAATTAATAAAGTTAGATCATTGGCATTTATTTTCCAAGACATATATTTTGTTTCTCTCATATGAATGACATCTTTGAAAAATCTAGTCTATTGTACATTGCGTTTCAACATATTATCTTAGTCTATGTCTATTATTTAAACAGCTTCATTTCTATATTACTTCGACCATTTCTTCCCCGCAAAAGTATTTATGACATTATATTATGACTGCATATATTACGTATGATGTATTGTATATTGATGATATTGTATATATACATTAAAACGTTGAACATTTTTAGATATTAAAGTCCAAAGTGTAGAAATACCTTGAAATGCAAATATTAGTACCTTGTAATCTAATTGTCTCTTAATAAAGTTAGATCTCAATTATTATATCTTAAACTTCAAAATCAAAGATAGGACCCTATTTATTTAATTGATTATGGCGAAATATATTAACCTTTCTTTAACATGACAGCCCGTTAGAAAACTGAATTTTTAAGGTCATTTTTTTTTTTTTTTTTTTTTTTTTTTTTTTTTTTTTTTTTTTTTTTTCGTCATTTAATAAAATTTTACTGATCGTTTTTGGGAGGTGATTGCTAGCATTTCATTTATTTTTTTAATTACAACTAGTCAAACATAATTAATATCACATTAAAATGTTCCATCAAATACATAAAACGCCCTGTTCTCAATGTTCAAAATTTATTCATCTCATATGTGGCGGTCTAGTGGCGGACAGAGCAAACATCATTAAATTTCAAAGCCTATCCCAACAATTTAAGGTCGAGTGCAAACTTTACAAAAGCCAATTGCGCCAAAATTGCATAACAAATAAAAGCTTAGCACGCTATTGCTCAAATTTTGGCGCACGTCAGTTAATTTGGAAAACCTGTTAAATCGCCGGATTATATAGTCGGTCTATTGGGCGAGTGCGAAGCTCAAAATTAGGGCCGCATTCCCTCATAGCGGGGCACTTATAATAAACTATTCCGATGCAGAGGAAATCGATTTCATGCCATCGTATTAATAGACATTGTTCGTTGCATATGGGTTCATCACACTCTCAAATGGTAATGCTACAAGAGATTCTACATTGAAAGAGGTTAAGGTTAGGAGGGAAATAATTCATAATGCTAGTTTCTGAAGCATGAAATATATGTATTAATAAAATAACTTCAAGATCTTATATTAAATGTTATTTGTATAAGAAATTTTTATACATATGGGGGATCACCTTTTCTACTAATTTCCATATTTTTCTGTGAATCCATGTTACGGACAATATATTGATGTTACATACATGTTATGTACATACATGTGATGGACGGACATGTTATGGACACTATATTATGTATGTACATATGATGGACAACATGTTATGTAAGTGCATGTGATGGACGTACATGTTATGGACAATATATTCACTGGTAGAAAAGGAAGTTAATGTCTCCCAGAAGGAATTTCAAGGGTATTTAACACGCATTTGGGTGTAATTTCGGAGCAGTCTGACTATTGAAGCCCCATACTAAAATTGTTTAAACTTACAACTAATATTTTTGTATTCATCAGCACCTTGAGTTTCAATTATGTATGTCACGAACAGTCCATCTATTTGACTGTTAGTGGTCCGGAATCCTCCTGGAAGTGCAGAAGCGTGAATTTTAACAGGCAATTTCTTTGTATTTGATAGGTATGATAGAAAACTTTCACCAAATAAGTTGACTTTTAATATGAGGTGTTTGTACACGTTCACCATTAGAACCTCCATATTTTGAAAATAGTTACTGCAACGCAATCTGCTAGGTATTCGGAACTGCCCTTTTTAATACACTAGCCGCACACTTTACCGATGGAAAAGAAATCGGCTGTTATTTATATTTAAATATAATATTTGTAGAGATAATGTATTTCTAGAAGAAAGAGTAAAATTAATTATATACAAGACGAAATTAAGAAAAGCTTTTAAAGGACGGGAGGATTTTCATTTTGAGGATCTATTAATGAGTAAAACAATGAAAGCACGAATTATTTTTGTAAACAATTAGTATTTGCATTGATCAAAATTAGTATAGACTTCAAATTAGTATAGGTTTTAATCCAGCTCATAAACGACTGAAAAAAGGTTTTTATTAAAAATTAAAATAAACAATTCACACTTAAATCAAACTTAAATGTAATTACTATTTTAACTATTTTCCAAAAGGAAATTAAGCATAATTAATATTAACAATCATAAAAGCATTATTAAAAAAGTTGGCTTACTTGCGGTTTTTATCTCTTATTCTAATAAGTATTTTTCAAAAGGTTTTTCATTTATTTAATATCATAAAAGAGTTTTTCGTACACACACATATATATATTTTTTCGCACACACACACACATTTATATATGTTAATTTAATGCAAAAGGTTTTATAGCTTCCATAAAAAAATCCTTGTTACAACATATATATATATATATGTTGTAACAAGGATTTTTTTTAAATTAAATTTAAAATAATAATAATAATATATTGGCAATAAATTTAACGGGGCAACAATTTTAAATTAAAATATATTCCGAAACAAAGTTTTCAATATTCTAATTAATATGTTTAGAGGCACTTATGTTTACTAAAATTACAATTTAGCTATACAATTTTATAAATTTTAATAATTTTTTTCATTAAATCTATATGTGTCCCAAATATGTTGAAAGAGACAAAAAAATTATTTAGTTTTTACTTATAAACAAATTATTTATATTTCTTTAAAATAAATGTTTTTTTTTTAAATATATCCTTTGATGTGTTTAAGCGTATTTAAAAATATTTAAGATTTATTAAATAATTCCATTTAATTATATTTAAAAATTATCAATCACTTAAACAATAATCTAAAGATATTTAATACAAGAAAGCAATGAGTGAATAATGACTACTTTTCAACCGAGTTACTTTAGTGATTGAATTTTTACATTTTTGCATTATAAGTATAATAGACGATACTAATACTGTTCAGACCATATTAATACAGAAAATGCATTCCGTTTCATGTAATGTAACAGGAAACTTGTTAAAAAAAAAATCAAATATGAAAAGCACTATTATGTTTAAGTAGTAGTTTACTAAAGCAAATTTTTAGGATCAGAAACAATACAAATAATTTTTCAACAAAAACATTTGAAGATAATGGTAGAAATGGTGGAAGTTTCTAAAACGCTTAAAATATATATATAAAAGATTTATATATGTATATATATATATATAAATCTTTAATTTTAAAAAGCATACGAAAACTACAATAATTAGTATAGTGAAATTTACATAATTAGAAATCTTCTAATTCATTTCGTTAATTGCAATTCTTTGGATTTTAGCAGTTTATTTTAAAGATAAAAGCAAAACAATATATTGGAACAAATATTGAAAATATACTCCAAAGAATTTTAGTTAAAGTTCATTTTTAGATTAAAAAAATCAAACATTAAATATTGGATCAAAGAATGTTATAACTATATAAGAATGGAATTGTCAAACTAAACAGATATAGACTGAAAAATAACTCTTTATATCAGACCATTTTTAAGAGCAAAGAAATTTCACGAAATAATTTCAATGAAATTCAGTAGTTTAAATTAGCAGAGCATGTCTAGTAGTCGAAAGTCAGATTTTGTTTGAATATAATTTTTTTCCTGAATTATTATGAGAATGGAATATAATTTTAGAAATTAAAATAAAAATAATTTCACTTAATAAATAAAATGAAAGAAAGATTCCAATAAAAATTGCATTAGCTATGCAACTTTGAATTAATGTTAATTAATATGGAACTAGAATTAATTTTTCTAGAGTGGAAAAACTGCAAACTCTGTTGTTGTTGTTGTTTCTTGCCCCACTTGGTAGACAGCAATATCTAGACCAAGTCCAAGAAACACACTACAAACTCTAAATACGGAATACATAACAAATGAAAAATATTTAGAAATATCCTTAGTTAAAGCCTTCAACTTTGTTTCTTTGTAATTTTTTTCATAATTAAAAATACCCAATCATGATAAAGTATAAAACTCTTTGATAACAAACATAGACATTTACAACAAATACATTTCATAGGTAACTATTTTGAGTTATATCCATATTTTTACACCCAAAGATTTTCGAAAACCACTATTACGAAGAAACATAAAAATGCACAGTTCACACGTTTTATTAGAATATCATTCAGGCATTAATTAGAAACGTGATAAATAAAGCTTCGCCTTTAAACACTCTAAACATATTCAAAAATAAAAGACCACACATTTTTTACCTTATGACTATATAATATAGACACACAATTTCAATCATAAATTAAATATAGCGATATAGTAAGCGCTCTTAAAATAAGCTTGGTGTAGCTAGAAGCCCAGAAGTTAATTTATCATAAATATTTAATTGCGCTGATAAAATCCCTTAATATATCAGGAATCAGATCAGGACTTATAAGAAGTCAGAACTAAGCTCCAAAACCAAAAGGTGCTGACATGCGCACCGAACTCATTCCCATTAAAGCAGTCGGGTTACCAGGGTCACCTTCATATTCTCCTTTTTGGCGAACAAACCATGGGTAAAAAAAAATCTCACATCAGCCTTAACTATCAGATGGTTACTAGCAAACACGCAGCCAACCAAAGCCTTAATTGCATACCCATCACTCGTCCCATAAATTTATTTCAGCAATCAATCAATCGGAGAACGATTCACTGAAGTCAATTCGATTCACCATTTTCGATGACGTAACAGAACAACACAAGGTGGTTATTAGAGGTGACTATTTATTCTCTGGCCATTCTAAATAATCCATCCCTCTTCCGTTTGGTCATAAAAACAAACGTCATATGACGCAACGGTGCCAAGAGAGGGGTAGCTTGGCGACGATTTGACGCTCAATGTGGCAACCCTTGGGGGTGGAAAAGAGTGAGGAGCTCTGCCGATGCCAGGAGGTGGAGAAGATGCGACCGAATTGTTCCTCAGGTGAAAACGATGACGGCGCGACCCGCACTGGAATAATTCCAAGGTTTTCGGTTCAAGGGGTGAGTGTAAAAACCTCATTTGATTCCTTTTTTTATTTTTATCTGTTTGCTGCTGTTGTTGCATTGCTTCGCTGTGACTGTCGCGGAAAAAAATATCGCTCCGGCAGTGGCATAGTCTGACTGACTTTATTCCCCTGCTGTGTTGTCTGTTGTTTGCCTTTTTTTTTTCTTTCCTATGAAACGTCAGGCGATGCAAAGTAGTTTTAAAATGTCTTCTGCGCCGTTGAATGTTGACTTTGGCAAGCGTTCATGGCGATTTAAGGGGAGTATGACAGGGCCTGGGTAATAATCGTAAACACCGGCGCTCTCGTAGGTATTTTGGATGCGATGATTCCCTCTGTGTTGGTTGTCAAGTGAATTTAAGCAGACGTGCATTGTTATGTTTGGGAACAATTTCAGTTATTTTTAAGGATCAACAGTTTTTTTTTTTTTTTTTTTGTCGTTTATATAATAAAATAGTATTAAAACTACAATTAGGTGATTATACTGTAAACAAGTAGAAATAGATTAATGCATAAAAAGTGTTTAACATTGAAATAAAATTAATATTTAGACATTTTCTTATTTTAAAATAATATCCGTAATTAATAATAATCACTATTTTCTGTGATTAATTAATAACCATTTTTTTAAGGAATTAATATATTTTTTAAAAGAAGTGTACTATTATGAATAAACATTAAGTTAGAAAAAAATAATAAAGTTCAAAAACGCATAAAGTATCAAAATTATTTACTTAGAGATCAAAGTTAAATTTTTTAAATACCTGTCAGTGATATTAAATTGGGGGAGAAGTTATTGAATTGGCAGATTGATTTTTTTATGTGTTACTTTTAAACCATTAAGCTATATGAAGAGATATTAAATTTATAAAAAGGATTTAAATAACGAGGTATCAGCCATAAAGAGGATTTCAAAACAGATTTTTAATAAAAAAAATGAAAACATATTTTTTTTAAATATGCATATAACAAAAAAAGTCTAGTAATATTATAAATGTACATTTTATTGTTTAATTATGATACTATTATAAAGCACAAGGATCAAATCTTGAATGATAACAATTTTTATACATAATAAAATAAAACAGAATGCGTTTCTCTCTCAATGGTATAATGCGCCATTAAATGATTGAGATATAGTTAATTAGAAACTTTTCGAACCCAAAGTAATAATGTGTAACAAGATAATGCTCTAAAAAAGGCTATTTTGACGCTAAAAATTATGGCAAAAAGTGACATGCGTGGTGAACATTTTAAAGCAATATTTAGGTCTTTCGTCAGCCATTTGTTTTAAAAGGATAATGGATCGTAATGCTTTTCCATTTAACTGATTTTTACAAAATTTCTGGCTATAAAAATTAAGATAATAGAAAAAAAATATGTTAGATAGAATATATGTATAACAGAATAGATATTTATGCAACAGTAACAAAACTCATTAACACTACAGCAAAAACATGTTAACAAAAGCATCGAATAGAACTGAAAGGAAGCTTTCATTATTAATATGAAATAATTTTAATACAGATTAGAGAATTTAAATGTTATCATTAAACACATTTAATAAATTTGATAAACAGAAATAAGGATAAATAAGGAATTTTTTCAAAAATGTCAATATCAAGGAAACAAATACTAATGAATTATTATTTAATTTGGACTGTTTTTAAGTAGATTATATATTAAAATTTACTGTAAATATATATGAAACTAATATTACTTTCTCACGAATAAAAGTTAGTTTTTCGCACTCTTAAATATATCTTGATATAATATGTGTGTATGCCTTCCTGAATAAAGCTTCTTGTGATCGTTGTGAATATGTTCTCAAATTAAATTAAATGACATTTGTACAAACCCAATATATTAACAATTAGAAACAAAAAAAAACACTAAATAGAGTTGTACTTATTATTACTCTGTCATCAATTGTAAATTTTATTTTTAATTTTGTACGAAAAATATAACGAAATGAAGTTTTACCAGCTAAATAATTTATATATCCTTAACCTTTGAAGTATCTGAAATTAACTGAAAAATTGTATGGTTGTCACAATTAAAGATATTATGCATAGATATTTATATATATATATATATATATATATATATATATATAAATTTATATATGTATGTATGTACCAATATATATATATATCTATATATATATATATATATATATATATATATATATATATATATATATATATGAGTGTGTGTGTATGTGTTGTATGAAAATACAATGATATACCCAATTCTTCACAAAAAAGGAAAGAAATTTATGACATTAGAATTTAGTAAACTAAAAAATTGTATTATGTCAAAATGGTAAAACATTTTAAAATTTAAGTTATGTGAAAAAAAATTTTTATTTTGTTTAGTAACATAATTTTAATGGCATAAAGTATTGCAACTTTAAATAATGCTCTACCAATAATTTGCTGTAATTTATATTGCAAATTAAAACTATTTGCTCTTTATTAAAATAAAGTGGATTAAAAATTATCATTTTGCAAAACTTTTCTTTGAATTTGTTTTTAACTCGAACGAATTTTTGTTTCTTTTAAAATTAATTTATTGAACAAAAGCTTTGCAATAAAATTTAATATTTTTTAAGTTCTACAAAAGTTTTTTATGAAAATAATAAATTTTTTATTATAAATAAATGAAATTAAATAATCCAAATATATATTTCATTGTGTAAATATATTTCATTGTAGCTATATATTTCATTGCTCAATATATATTTCATTATGTAAATTAAAAATTATAAATACAATATATATTTTTGATTTAAAAGCCAATATTAAATTAATCTTATTAATGAAAAAAATGCAAAACATAACAGTATCTAAAAAAAATTATTTTATATCTGCACTAAATTTACCACACAGGCATATTATAACGTAATAGCATAGGCTCAAAATAAATTTAAATTTAAGTATTTAATGTCTTTTTACAGACTTAAAATACGTATTGATAAATATAAAAATATCATTACTAATCTAAAAATTAATGCATTTAGCAAATAGTAAAACCAAATCTTACGATAAACAATTTGAATTGAATACCTTTTCTGAAATCAATATTATATTATCATTATTATCATCATTATTATTCCTTATCAATACTATTGCTATTATTACATTTATAGATAGAATGTAAAAGAACATCAACCATATACCATTTTATAAAGGCTTAACAACCAGCACATTTTCAGTAGTAGGTATTTTTTTCAACAATATAATGATTCTAGCAGAGAAACAACTTTTAAGTGAAATTAAAATGATAATTTTTTCATTTTTAAATGCGTGATAAGACATATCATTAAAAAAGTCAATAGGAATGTATAATTTAGTAATTCGTCTTATAAACTATAGTAAAAATATTTTTTGGATTTAATAATTCATAAAAAGCGGTAAAAATGTTACCAATTCCTTTCGTAAAAACTTGTATGCAAAATTTTGGACGCACATTATTAAAATTTGAATAACAGTGAAAATGAAAATCCAAATTGCATTTTTCTAAGATATTAACAAAAATATATCTAAATTTTGTTGTGCATAAATGCATTATATGAATAAGTTATAAACTTGAAATTTATTTTTAATCTTTTAGAGAGCAGCAAACGTAATTAGCATGAAAATGTTTTTTAAAACCGCTACTTATTAGCATTTATAACTCATTGCATAAATCCGAACACCAATAAAAGTTAAAATAAGAATTAAAATAAATTACTTTTTTTATATTCCAATCAGAATTCCGTTTTTGTTTAAATCATTTTATACATAAATATTATAACAATAATCGTTTAACTAGAAATACATACAAAAAATATGTATAAATTATAGATATTGCTATTATTACGTTTACAGATAGAATGCAAAAGAACATCAGTCATAAACCATTTTCATGATTACCAAGATTAATTTTTAGACTACTTGTCTAATACGAGAACATCTATTATACAGATTACCATTATTTAAGAGTATATTCAAACATAAATATGTATTAAAATAAATTAATCGATTGTTGTTTTGAGAACAATGCTAAATAAAATATTGAATTATAATAATTAATCTTTTTTTCATACTTTCTATCATAAGGAATGTTGTTTAAATAGTTATAAATTTACAGAATGAATTCAATTGTATTAATTCCCGTAGAAACTTCAAGAAGCAGTTTACATATGTAAATATCTTGTATATTTATTTACATATAAAGTGCAAAATGTTTGTTTACTACAGTTTATTCTCTCCGCAGTTTACATATGTAAATATCTTGTATATTTATTTTCATGTATACATTTTAAATTAAGAATAAAATTTAATGCGAATTATAATAGCTAGAGCCATACTGATGTTGTAATTTTTATAAATTTGATATTTTTTATGTAGCATTCAAAGTAAATTTTGTTTTATTAAATTAAAAATTATTTACAATTTTATTTTAGACTTTTTAAACGACTATATCATTAATTTTAAATTGTGTTCCAGTAAATAATTGTAAAAGAAAAAGAAAGTTCAAGATATTTAATAAAAGATTATCGGAATCGTTAAATTAATTATTCCTTATTTTATGATGCATATATAATAAAACCAATCATTAAGAATTGCCGTTTTAAAGATTTTGTTGTGGTTAGTTTAAAAGATTTTCTTTAATTGATGCAGTGATTAAAATACTTGCAATCTGAATAAATATTAAGCTTTAAAGTTCTTAATTTTTATCTAGTCATACAATTGCTTAATTCATGCTATTTTCTCTCAATATTTTATCTCAAATTTCATTATTATATAATCATAGGGTTGATAACTGTACTACATATTTTTTTCTTTTACTGAATTATGGACCCTTCTTTGTTGAGATATATATTATTTTAATTAACACTTTCTCATCAAAAAAAATAAAACTTGCAACATAATAGTTATTTTTATAACGTGCTAATATATTTGAAAGTACAAATAAAAGATTTATTAAATAGTAAAAAACTAACTTCAGTTCATCTAATCTAAGAAATGAAAAATGTAAAACTTAATGTATTTATGATGATTATATATATATATTTTTTTTTTTAAAGTTTATCTATTGAAACATAAATTTGCTGTTTTAGAATTAAAAATTATTAAATTATTGCTTTTTTAAAATTAAAATTATCATATTAATCATCATTATTTAGTATTAAAAATAATATTTTACTCTAAAGCAAAAGTAATGAAAAAAAATGATAACGAAGCTTACATTTGGATGCTAAAGTTAAATATGTTGTCATTCTTTTTAAAATGAAACAATAATGTCAAAAGGTATTTATGTATTGTTCTGTTATTTTTCGCTTATTATTTTTTGCCCTTAGTAACATCAAAAACACACAATGTTTTCACACGCAAGTATATAAAAATCAAAGGCATATTATTTACTTTCTTTATACTTAAATATTACGTAAACATTCTATCTCATATATGCATATTTTAACAATCTTTTCCAACATGCTTATTAAGCAACATTTTTCACAAATTTTGCGAGTCTTTTATAAAAAAAAAAAAGCACAAAGAATTTCACGTGATTGTTTTTTGTTTTTGTTTTTTTCTTTTTGACCACATTAAAAATTCTGTTAGATGATATTGACACAGCATTTCATATTGTCGTTTTAACAAACTATACAAAAGAGTTTCAGAACAGTATAAAGTGATTTTATTTCTATTTTGTTTCAAAAATATTTATTTTTTCTTTACACTAATGCATCTCGCTAGTTTGCTTTATAACTCTTTATTTCGAACGATCAGTTCGATGCTAACCTAACACGAATACAACGATTTTTTTTTTTTTTTTTTTTTTTTTGCACGTCGAACCAATAAAATGTTTGCAGTCTGTCACGCATGGGTTGTACTTTTTTCCTTTTCAGTTTTCTTTTCTTTTTCTTTTTTTCACTTTTCTTTCTGTTGATTTTTGTAAATTTTTGGCCTCTGAACGTTCACTGGGGTGGGGGGGTGGGGGGGGGAAGAGCACCTGGAAGAGGTCCACACGCTATCATACGAAGTTTTAACTCTTTTTTTAACACAGTTCGGTGTTTGAAATACTGTGTGTCTATTTCAACATGCATTTTCGCATCCATAATGTATGAAAGACCATGCAGTATACAACAAAATGCACGTTGGTAATAATACTGATTCGCCCAGTCACTCAATGAAAAATTATGTATGAATGGTACACTTGCCAGAAAATAATAGGTGTACTTTGGCAAAGGTCCTACGACAGCTGTTATTTTACTCCTTTTACATTGTTCTTAAACGCTACTCTTGAAAAGAATAACAATTAAAATGATTTGTAACGATTCATGAATGTATGTAGCAACAAGTGGCGAAGTTAAGTACATGTTAGATATTTCTGAATTGTTTCAATTGAAAAAAAGGCTGCCAAATAGTTGTTACTGATTAGAAATATATACATAAAAAAAAACCTCGTGTAGTTTGCAATATGCAATTTTAAATTGTTAGTTATTCTGTTTTAATTCATGTTTTTGTTCTGTTCTGTCACAATAAGAATAAGCTATGGTAAAATTGAAAAGTAGAGTGTAGTAGAAGAAAGAAAAGTAATAATGTAGAACTAATTTGTACTTGTTGTTATGATTAAAAAATGTAAGTAAACTAATATGAAAATGAACATGAATGTAAATAAATTGTAGTGCAGTACCTCATTATTATCATTTAAATAAGTATATGAGTTTTGATAAAATTGCTACATAAAAAACATCTTGGTTTCCTAATAAATAATTTTGATTGCTCAAAATGGAACATCATATTCATTAAAATTTTCAAGTAGTTTTACATAGTACATTATTTTTATTGTGCTTGAATATATTATTCAGAGCGTATATGTGTTTTCAACTATTTCTTTAGTTTTTGAGTCTTTGAATGATGGAAAAAAGTTATTTTGAATAATATATTTAATTCCAGGTTAAACTGTACAATACAATATTTTAATTGTTTTAAGGGTTCTCTAATATGTAATGATATTCAATATTAAATTTTAAAAAGTTATGTAATTTAGATCTGTTTTAATTAAAAGTAGCAAGTTTTATAATGATGTTCTGCAAATATGAAATTTTACAGTAATAACATAAACCATCTAATTATATTAGTTTCTATTTTGTCATATATTTTGTCGGATAATTTGAAATGAGTACATAATTAGATAAAAATCTATACTTTTTATCATGCATTTCTCTAAACTTTATTATTACTAATTTATTATATAAATATAATTTTATAAAACGTTTCTTAGTAAACTGTTCCTTCAGTAAGTCATTGTAAAAACATTTATGCTATATATAAGATATTGTAGGGGGGGAATATTTTTTTATCATACACTGCTTAAATATAATTTTAATGAAATCCTTTCGTTCAGCATTTTTATACGATGTATATAAACTTGAAATGTATTTATCAATAGGCAGATTGGGTTTTGTACTATTATAGTGTGACTACGGATAGCATGGAATGGTAAACATCCCGTTCAACAGCATTAATGAAGGAATTGTTATTTTTTAGGGTAGCGTGCTAGTCAGATAGAAGTTGGGCAAAGCTATTTCGATAGAAAAAAGCTATATTTAATTAGTTACGTGTGGAATTTTTCCATCGATTTTTTTATTATCGTGTAATCTAAAATTTTAATTATTGTAAATTAAAATTATTTTATTACAATTAAAATGCCTCATTTCCTTCCCTATGACGCAGCTCGTTTTGAATCCTCCGGTTTGACTTGACCGTTTGTCAATTTTCCACGCTATCGTGGTAGGACTTTATTATTTTACTAATTCACTGTAGTCACTGTAATAGACGACGATCATAGATACAATTTAAACTTATGAATTAAGCCGTTGTACATTAATTAATTGCTAACAACATTCCATTCATTCTAACAAAAAATGGAACGTTTATCGAGGTAAAATTAGGTAGGTTTAGAGGGATTATGAATAAATCATACCAAAAAAATTAGTTATTTTTAATTATAATTAATCATATCTTAAAAAATAATAAAATACTTGAATTTAACCAATATTAAAAATCGTTGATCTAGCATAAGGTAATAAAAAAATACACATGATTTAACACATTGCAAACATTTAATAATATAATAATCCTATAAGAACGTTAGAAAAGCAAAGATTTTAATTTAACTAAACACTATTAGATTAATCTCTTCAACTAGACTATTTAGCATTTCAACAATCACTTGAGTTTTTTTTTATTGTTTTTAATACTGCACGTTCTAATACTTTTTTTATAAATGTTTCCGGATAGATAAAGGATTTCTTTAGATTTTAAAAATAGTATTTTTTTTTTTTCTATTTTTTTTTTTTCTGAGTTAAATTTAAAAATGCGGATAACCATTAAAAGTAAAAATAATCATAAAAGATTCCGGGAAATCAAATTTATAGAGAAAGGCTATTTTAAGTGATTTACGAAAATTAAATCATCCTTTTTAACAATAATTCCAGCAGGAAATCCTGAAAAAGCTATAGCAAAGCTCATACAGATTTCATTTAAAATAACTTACATTCTTTTAAGGAAACATCCATTTAAAATAACTTACATTCTTATAAGGAAATAGAGATTTATGAAAATATCCTCATATAAGCCAAATACTTAAACAATAAAAAGATATGTCTTTACAAAAACTCAAAGATGTGTTATGTTAAAGTTTTCTAATCAAGTACAAAAAAGTTTTACAAATCAAATGTCGTTGCAAATATGTTATACAGATTGATATAAATTCAGTAAATATTAAAGATATGAAAATAATAGGCGGCAAAATAAGATATCAATAACGTATTAGCATTATTATATAATATATATGTTGAATTATATACTTTTTTTTTATTAATGTAAATGTTTTATAAATAGCAATGTTTTCTAATTTTCTGCAATAATTTGTAAAGGATAATTAAAATACAATAATGTATTATTATATATTATTTTATTTTGTATAAATATATGTTGTTCTGCATTAAAATGTATCTTTTAACGACTAGAGACTTGTAAGACCTTAGACTTTTAGTCGAGTAGAGACGATTTAGACTTTCTTTAAAAACTGTTCAATAATATTTTATATCTGGAAAATATTAGAATCATACTAATTTATATAGCAATAGTTATCGATATAACTATACCGGTACCTAAAATTCTACTCACCTATAAACGTATCAAATTAATGAATCAATATACATTGAAAGACGTCTTTTCTAAAAACACTTTATGATTTGAAATAATTAATTAATTATTACTTTTTAAATTAATATTTGACAAAAATTTAATATATTTATATGCTTTGTTGTAATCTAGTACCTCAGCCTATTTAGTGATTTTCTCAATAACTAATCTAAGCAATGAAGAAATCATCAAAAAAGACATCGAGCATAATTTAAGCTATGTTTTATGCAGTCACATCAATTCATTTGATACTATCCAACATTAGAAAACGTGATCAAAATATAAAATTTCTTTCATTTACTATAACTGAAATACAATAAATGAATATAATCGAATATAAATAATCGTTATATAAATAATTACTATAAACTACCAAAGTACTAACATTTAAAATTGTAATTTAGAAAGGATTATCAGATATGATAAAATTTAAATCTTCCATTTAATTAACGAAACCAAATAACATCAATTTGTTTTAAAAGCAGAATTATCATGTAAAAGAAACTCAAATGACCTTAATGTCATGTATTTTATTTGCAATAAAATTCCCAAAATATCTGCCTTACAACTTGCTAAAAAAATTTAGAACAGTGTTACTAAAACAGAGCCTCAAAACAAACATTGGGTTTCCCAAAATTATGCAAATTCAGTTTAGGAGATAAAATTAAATTGTATGTTTATCTTAAAACCTCAAGAAACTGCAGAAGTATTTTTCATAAGATTTTTAAATCGAAAAATGTTCACAAAAAGCAAAAACGTCCTTTTGCGTTTATTTGAAATTAAAACCGAAACTTAAATATTTTGATTTCAAAGAAAAATATTTGCTTAGTGAGATCTTTTTTGCTTTAAGAAGAGCTTTAATATGAACAGAGCAATTACACTGAATATTTATTGATGTAGTATATCTAATAAACTTTTAAATGTTTATGAATTTATTTGCACATCTAAATTAAAATTACATTTTAATTAAAATTATATTACCTACATTACTTTTAGTTTGTTTATTTCTTACAGTAAAATTACAATAATTTCTTTTAACGAATTTGGTTAAATAAAATAAAGTGCTTTAACTATGAAAATAATGTACAATAAGACTGTACATTACTACGGTACAATTTAGCGGTTTCTGCGCTAAACAAACGAGGTTCATCATAACGAGTAAATAATAGGGATAAATGAAATAGAATAGATAATATTCAAAATTATCAGTTTTTTTTTCTTTGTTTTGATTTATATTGTGACATTTTTTAATACATTTTAATACATTAATTATAGATTTATTTATTGGTAATATCGATTTTTATTTATAAGACATTCGTAAAAATAAATTTAAAAAAAATTCTAATAAAGAAATTAAGTTTATGAGGAGAAAGAGTTTTCCTTATTGGACATTTTTGTGTTTTTTTGTGAAGAAGTCATCCAATCAAATGGCATGTCTTTTTCTGTTTCGTTCAGCAAGTAATTGTGGATTGCAAGACTCGCATAATTGAAGGGTCATTCAGCCAATTGCAACTGCAACCGCTGATGAATTTACATCTTTTTCTCTTATAGTTTTTCTGATGAACTTACAATTTAGATGAATGATTTAAATGTTTCATTTTAAATTGTAACGTGTAAACATGTAAATTGTAATGTGTTACTAATATTATTAAAAATTGAAGTTTTTAAATGATTACATCAGAAATGCTTCTCGGTAATGATTAAGAAAAAAATTAGAGGATTTGTTTATTGTTATCTATTCTTAACTGTTATAAAATAATAAATTTAAAAAAATCAGAAATGATAAAATTTTGAATTTTGTCATATAAATTTATGAATTTAATTAATTACTTATTTATGTTTAATTTTCTTTATTGATGAATATATGTTCATTTGTTAAGATTTACTATTTTCAATCTTCTCTATTTTTAAATTGAAAAATTTGTATTCATTTATAACACTTAATTTAAAAAATGATACGTTAATTATATATTTACTTTAAATTATTGTAAATTAAAACTTTTAAACAAAAACGAAAATAAATTATTCTATTTTACATGTCCTTTAAACAAATATTACATAAAAACCGTGTTATGTTACATTTTATTTAGTTAAACCAAGATAATTTTTCAAAGGTTGCTTAGTAAAAAGTCTAATATATTATAAAACAAGTTTTGGTAAATAACTTCATAATATTTATAATTGTTTTTTTTTTAACTTTACAGATGTTTTACCATAATTTGTTATTATAACATTATTGATTATGCAATTTAATAAAATATTCCAAGATATGTACAAAAGAAAGGATTATAAATATTATTTTGAATGTCTGTCTGAATGTTTATGTGGATCTATCATTTCAATTTAAACAGAGAAAAAATATATTAAGCAGACTTTTAAAATAACTCATTGATCCATAACTCTTGTAATCTTGCTTGCTACTTGAATCACATTGTCTTACTTATCAATGTGTCAATGTGGTTCTTATACTATCATAATTTTCAACGAATATCCCTAGGTATAATCAGGTATTTTCGCGAAACGTACAACACTAAACAAAATGTAAGAGTTATAGTTACGACAAAATTAATTTTTGGACAGCTTGTAAAAAATTAAACACTCTTACAGCATACACCATATCGTGAACTATCTTTATATGTCTTTATGATCTTCAATCATTGATCTTGAACTTTTTTTAGCCACCTTCATATTTCTTTAGATATCTTTACACCATATCTTGAATTTTTTTTTAATTTAAATACTTTACAATAATCATATTATATAATAATGCTTCATAAAAAAAATATTATTTTCCCTTTCATTAATTTATAACTAACATTGCTTTAAGTAGATTAAAAAGAAAAAAAGAATCTGTGTTATTTTACAGAATTTTCTTACAGATTATAAATCTTTTGATTCGATTTTTCTTCCAAATATCAAACCGAGATTGACATCAGGGTTCCTTTTTCTCGAGGAATCCTTCCATCCGATACCTGCAGCAAAAGATAACTATCTCCCGAATCCCAACCTCCACCCTCCCAGACGACTGCAGACTCAGCATTCTTCGCTGGTCATTTGTAACACGAGCGGACGTCTTTGCGCTAACAAAAGGGTGGGGGGGGGCGTTACGAATGGTCCTCCCATGAATCATACATATCGCTGAGGGCTAGACTGTGCCATGATTAAATACTTGATTTCATATCGGAGTTATGAATGAGAGAGGGAGGAATATGAAAATGATAAGAAGTTGCGATCAATGCGCATATAAACAAGGAGTGATGAATTGAAGACGGACTTAAAAGATTTATGCCTGGCTTTGTTTCTTTTGTTAAACTGCAAGAATAAGAGAGGTGTCAGTCGTTTTTTTTTTTTTTTTTTTTTTTTTTTTTTTTTTATTATAATGCATTATATGCTAAGTGTATGATAAAAAGTTTCTAGGTGTCAGTTGTACTTCTACGAAAAATTTTGGTTGCATTATAAAAATAATATATCTGGTAAAAAGATAAAGTCTTATTACTGCCATTTATTATTTATGTATTTACTACTTACATGTCATATATTTTTATTATTTTATTAGTAGTAGCATAATTAATTATTTTATTTTACTATTACTTACTAAATTATTATTATACTACTTATTATATTTATTAGTTATTTACTACTTACATGTCTTCTAAAATTTTAGATGTTCACTTTTAAGATTTTATATATTTTTTATTTTCATTTATCTAAAAGTGTCAAAATTTGTTTCCCAATTTCAAATCATTGCATGCAACTTTTGAATTATTGACGTCTTATAAAATATTTCCACTAATAAAAAAAAGACATTTTTATAGTTATATTTTCAGTTGGTTCTATTTATTTGGCATCACGTAATAATTAAGAAAATTCGGTACTTACGTATTAACGGTACCTTGGCGGTTTTTAAGTGTCGCCAAACTTTATTATTTGGAATAAAAATATTTTGAAAGCGTTTTGATTTTAAATGAAGTGTTTCATATATATTTTATTATTTGGAACAAAAATTTTAAGTGTAGATTGGCGTCAAATCAGTAGCATCGGTTGGCGCGTGTGCTCTTTATTGGCTCAACTGTCGCCAAGGTACCGTTAATACGTAAGTACCGAAAATTCTGTACCATTCAAATATATCATTAGAATAACGCCTTTTAAGACAAATATTCTAGCGCACTAGATATAAAAAATCATACTTAAAACTTGTATTAATGAGCATAATCATACTTTTTTTCCAAACTGAGTATTGAAATGAGGAAAATCATAGGCAATGAAATAGCGATGGACCTGCGAATGCCAAATAAATAGCACATATTTTATTACGAAATATCAAAAATTATGAAACATTACTAATGAATCTTTTATGGTCCCTTTTTTTTTAATAATTGATATTTAGGCATTGGTATCAGACGGCATTCTTCTCTGACATGATAAATCTGTAGTAGATTCAATCTGACCCAGGGCTTTATTAAGGTGGATCACGATATTAAACGAAAGAAAAAAAATTAACATGTTAAATGGTTATATAAAGTATTTAAAAAGTAAAATAAAAAGTATATAATAAAGTATATAAAGTACTTAAGTAAAATAAAAAGTATATTACAGTATGTAAATAAAGTATATAAAGCACTTAAAAAGTAAAATAAAAAGTATATTACAGTATATAAATAAAGTATATAAGGCACTTAAAAAGTAAAATAAAAAGTATATTAAAGTATATAAAGTACTTTATGACGATGTCTATGTATAAATAGCAATGTAATAATTTTGAATAGGACGTCACTTGGAGAGCATGTAAAAAATTTTGTATATCGAATCTATTTTATGGTTTTGTTGTATAGATAGATTAATTACCTTTTTTTCTGAAAAATCCATTAGTCCATTATCATTTTTGTTTCTGTCCATTATCATATTTGTCTATTTTTTTATATTTCTTGTTGGATTTGTTATATATATATTACAAATCCTAGAGATTAAATGTATAAAATAGTGTATATAGAATGTACTAAAAATGTAATTGATTCATATTTAATTAATATTTTTTACGGTTTAATATTAGTCAGACATAAAAAGATATTTAAAGAACTAACAATTCTTTAGTTTTTAATGTGTTTGTAATTAATTTTTGACACTTGTTTTATCAATTAATAAATGTTATAATTGTGTACATGTTTCACAAATTAATAATTATTTTATATATTATATATTATTTTATATTTGCTATTAAATTGCTATTGAACTTCCACTAAAAGAAATTCCTCCATTCATTTTTAGCAATAATTTAAGAATAAGCTTAAAAATATAAATTGGAAATCTAAATAAATATGTATAAAATTAGTTATGTTTAAACAATCAGTAATTTATAAATTTAATAAAATAAAAATCTTTCAGAAATGAAGCAAAAAAAGTCATTTAAAACTAATTTTCGTTAGAAATCAAATTTAAATAATAAAAAAAAACTAATTACAGTTAAACCTGTACAGTTATTTAGGACATATATACTTAATTAAAAGAAATTTTTTTAAGTTCAATGCATTCATTAATTAAATCAATACATATGCATCGTGTAAAAAGTAACAGAAATAACTAATTTTTTTATAACTTTAGGATAAAATATGCGTTACATTATAATTAACTTAAAAATGAATACGAAAGATAATTTTAGAAAATAAGTTCGTGATAAAAAAAAATAACACGCAACAATTTTTATATTGGTAGAAATGCGAAATGCTTTTATTATCACATTAACAATAGCAACAGGACGATGGAAATTCGTTATAAAAAATACCTGTACAAACACAACTGGCTAGAGTTTAAAAAAAATCTTGATAGTTTGCAAGCGTTTCGCACATAGAAACTAAAGTCACGGAATTTATTTTTTAGAAAAAAGCTATATGCAGTGCATTTTTGCAAGTCCAGCAGTAATGATTGCCGGTCATTGTAACTCAGCGAACTAGTCTAAGGTATATTGATTGATTGGTTAGGAAACCAAACTGGAATTCGATTTTGGTTTGTTTTATTTGCCCATGTCAAACGTAAAGCCGCAACACGAAAATAGAAAACATTGTTACAAAAATGAATAGTACAAAGATATGTTACTATGGACAACAAGAAAAATATTGAACTTATTATGAAGAAAGTTTACGATTTTGTAACTGAACGCAAAAAGAGTAAATTCAAATTAAATATATTTTTATTCCCCTTTTTCTTAATTTATTTTCCTATATTTACAATTTAAAGTGTTTCATTTACAACGCTGGATAAGTGAAATTATTTTGGTACGTGTAATTGATAGTATATCAAACAACTATCCGTGCACTTAAATCAAAGTGAAAGCGAAAGTATGGAAAAGAACTTAATTTTTTTGATTTGTTGTTATGTTTTAAATGAATAATCTTTTTAGGAAGAAATACAATAATAGTTTTATTTTTAAATATTATTTTTTTGGGAAGTAATACAATAACAGTTTTATTTTTAAATATTAATTTTTCAGTAAGTAATGCAATAACAGTTTTATTTTTAAATATTAATTTTTAGGAAGTAAAATAATAACATTTTTCATTTTTAAATATTAATTTTTCAGGATGTAATACAATAATAGTTTTATTTTTAAATATTATTTTTTTAGGAAGTAATACAATAACAGTTTTATTTTTAAATATTAATTTTTCAGTAAGTAATACAATAACAGTTTTATTTTTAAATATTAATTTTTCAGGAAGTAATACAAAAACAGTTTTATTTTTAAATATTAATTTTTTAAGAAGTAAAATAATAACAGTTTTATTTTTAAATATTAATTTTTCAAGAAGTAATGTAATAACATTTTTCATTTTTAAATATTAATTTTTTAGGAAGTAATACAATAACAGTTTTATTTTTAAATATTAATTTTTCAGGAAGTAATACAATAACAGTTTTATTTTTAAATATTAATTTTTAGGAAGTAAAATAATAACATTTTTCATTTTTAAATATTAATTTTTCAGGATGTAATACAATAATAGTTTTATTTTTAAACGCTAAGAAACAACGTTAATAATGATAAACGTTAATAATAATAAAAACGATTTTTCATAATAATAAACGTTTTGTTTTAATGCTTTTTTATGTAATTCTACACAATTTACGAAACTGCAAGAAGAAAAAAATTAATGTTAATCTCTATTCATAATTGTTCTTTTATTAAAAAAAAACTACTTCTTATCATGCCCACGATTTCAATTACTACAGAGATTCGTATGAAGTTAATTAAATATTTAAGTCATTAGCAAAATTAAGATCCTTAGCACACATTTCAACAAATTTATTGACGGTAGCTCATTAAATTCCTACCCAAATAATAGCAGAACATAAAAATTTCAGTAATTGACAAAGATGCATGCTTAGGAAATACTATCTGGTGATAGGGGATTTGAACATTCATATTATAGTATTATTTATAAAAAAAAATAATTGAAATCGCATATTTTTTTCTTTTTGATTAATTAAGGGTACGTTAACTTGAGAATTCAATTATAGCCATTCTTTTTCTCCGGCCATTAACTTCATTTTTAACCAATCACTCACAGAAAATGGAAGGTAATTACCTTTTTGGGAAATCAAGGTATAAAAATTTTTATTCCTATTAAGAATTATTTTTAAAGGGAAAGAGGGAATTTTTGACCCATTTTTCTCCCCAATCAAATGACGGGTACTTAGGATTCTAATCCCTCTTTGCTTTAACTAAGAAGTGAAAGTGGCAAGGAATAAAATAAAAAAGGTTCATATTTCGGGTCATTTGCGGTAATGGAACGATTTCACACTATCTTTCCGATCATTAAGGGAAAAGAGAAAAATATAAGAAATATCGGAAAAAGAAGGGCATATGTGATGAAATTACTTTTCCTGGTCCCCTTTTTGGAAGAGAAGAGGCAAAGGAAGAAAATGGTTAAAGGGTTGTTGATTATTGTAGCTTATAAAAAAAAAATGGGGAACTACTGACATGATGATTATTTTTATGTTTTGATTATTTTTTGCAAATATTTACCTAATAACTGTATTGTTGTTTATTTCATGGAAATAAACTTCGGATTTTTTTAAAAAAAACACTTATGATGTTTAAAGAAAATGCGAGATTTTTTTTTTTTTTTTTTTAATTCGTGATTTCAAATTTTTCTTATACATACGACAAAAAATGATTGAAAATATACTCTTAAAGCCAAAAAAAAGCTATGAGAAAAAGGATAAGAAATCAATATAATACAAAAAATTACTGCAATAAGTAAAAATATTATTTTTTACGTATATCAAGTTCATTTTAAGCAATAAAATATACTTATAATTCATTCAGTGTTTTTTATCCAAAAAAAAATATTGTTAGAATATTGTGTATATACATGTATTATTATGTATTTACATTTGTTATTATGTGTTTAACTTACAAATTTTGTAATCATTAAAAAAAATTACAAAAATTTCTTTTTGCCATTTTCATTTAATATATATACATATATGGATTATAAAATTTACTATGTTTACTAATTTTACTATTTGCACTTACTTTTAGTTTAAGTGATAATTATTTTGCAAAATTTACTACTGACTATAGAATTTATAAAGGTTGACAAAATACTTTGAATATAGATGAATCGTAAAATAATTGATAAATAAAGTTACTTTTGTTTCAGATCTTATCAGATCTTATTCAGATGTGTAAAATTCAAATAAACAACATAAATTATAATAACAAACAAAATACATAACAAAATAATTATATATATGTAATTTACAAAAGAAAAATATATAACAAAAAAGCAGCTTATTAGAAAAATATAAAAATTGAAAATTTATATCCAAGCTAATTAAAAATGTTTATTTAAAACTGTTTATAATTATGAAACTAATTTGGATGGACGAATATCAATCTTTAATTATATAAGATATTGCGTACAGTATATGCGGTTTTTTTTTTCCTTCTACGCTTGCAAAAATTATTTCAAACTGGCTTATTAGATCTTGGTTAATTAATTTCAATTGAAATCTATTAAATCATTACATTTGTACACTATCATAATATAATTAAATTTTAGACATTTCAAACGATATTAGAACTGCATTAGTTCTAAAATTTATTAATCTAACTTTCATAGTTGGAACATCAAAGAATTGTTCTATTGCAATATAGTTATATACTAGAATATTTTAAAACTTCTTGTTCGATTATAGAACTTTTATTTAACGAATAACTTTGCATGTACATTTATTTTTCAATATGCTGATCAGATTCGAACATCATAAAATAACAAGCTCCAGCAGGATAGTAGCTTTACTAGCTGTCTGGCACATAAAATATTCACTGCACACAGTACTGTTATGTCTGTCTGCGCAGAACAAAATAGTAAACTTGTCCCTCATGTATGGTCAAGGTTGTCCAAATAAAAAATGAAAAGAACAAACTTTGGAATATCACATTATTTATACTGATAAAATGTTTTCTAGCTTCACGAATAAATATTTAATATGTTTATGCTTTCTGTCTTTGAAATGGATACAATTTTTTTTTTTTTTTTTTTTTCCTGTAACTAATCCCTTGGAAAAGTATATTTTTCCCGTAAAATATTTTTATAACATTTCTAGATTACGTGATGTCTTTCAAAAACGATTTTGACCAAAAATAAAAATTCAAAGAATAGATAGCAACTCCATAGATGTACTAAAATAAGAATTCGTTAATGTTGCTTGTTGCTTAAACATCTGAAAAACAAACAAAGCTATTTACGCCATCAAAAAATACAAGCTATTTCACTATTTTTTACTTTTTCATGGTATTTTTATGTGTCGCCTCAGAATTCAATTATTTTTTATATCTTGTCATTTGATTCGCACACTTAAAGAAAAAAAAATATTGAAGGCCACGAATATATTTACATAAAATAAACCTTATTCTAAAATTATAAATTTAGTCATAGTTATCTATTGTTTCTTAATATTCAAATGTTATTACATTGTTTATGAACATATTATTAATTAGTTAATTAGCTAATCTTGATTGATTTTCACGATATACAGAAAAATTGAAAAGCGAAATATGATAAAATTAATATTTTCATTCGTTGTCAGATATAATATTTAAATATTGTTGCGTGATAAAATATATTTAAGAAGTTCAAATTATTATATAAATTGTTATATTTTAGTTAATTTTAATTATTAATTTGCTTATTTACTAATTTTGTTACAATAAATTTCTTCTTAATCTATTCCATAATTTATTAGTTACTGGCAACTGGCGTACCGATTACGGAGTACCTATAGGGATATAACCCCTTAAACTCCTCATCTTAATTCATAGATAAATTTTACGATTATGATTAAGTGTTAGTAATGAAAAATTAACAACATAAAGTTTCTAAATTAAATAAATGCTACTCAAAAAAATTAAAAAATACTAAAAATAAATAGAAGTAAAATACAAAATAAAAATTAAAAATAAAAGAATTTAAGTTTAAATTTGGTACAATTTTTATTAATTTATATCAGGAACTATAAAATAACCACTAATTTTATACGTATCTACTTATTCCTGTAAAGCATGATTATTATTGCATAATTAATAAATTATGCAATAGTAATAATGCCTTATAGGAATATTATGCATTTAATTTACAAATTTCGTAATCATTTAAAAAACATTACAGGAATTTCTTTCTGCCATTTGCATTTAAAAAATATTTTTATATGCAACATGAATTATAAAATTTATAGTGCCTAATTAATTTTACCATTTACCATTACTTTTAGTTTACTTGATAATTTTTTGCAAAATATGCTACTGATTATAGAATTTATAAAGCTTGACTGAAAACTTTGAAAATAAATAAATAAGTAGAAAAAAAAATTTTCAAGTAAAGATACTTTTGCTTCAAATTTTTATGTGTAAAATTGACATAAATAATATATTATTTCTTCCTTATGTTTTAAAATCATTGAAATTATCTTTTAGTTTGATATGAAAAAAGTTAATTTCTTATCAATAACATTCTTATTCTTTTAAAATATCTTATCATATTATTAAGTAAATATATCTTAATAATAGAGAGCTTTTGCATACCGTACGTTAGTTACCGTAGGACGTCCGTTAGCTTTTTCTCCCTAGCGCGCATGCTCAGTTTCCTATGAGCATGCGCGCTAGGGAGAAAAAGCTAACGGACGTCCTACGGTAACTAACGTACGGTATGCAAAAGCTCTCTAATAAGTAAATATTAATTAAATTTTCATTACTTAATAAGATTTTATTAATGTTATCTCCTGTTCAATTATATATCAATGTTTTAATGCCCATAACTTTAAATCTATTAAATATTTACAAATATGAGAAGTTGATTGTTACTTTAAACAATAATGCAACGCATAAATTTCAAATATAATGGGACTCTTGTTAACGGGACTCTTTACTTAATGGAGGGGAAGGAAATAACCCATCACATAACTCATTAATAATAACTGAATATCTGATAGGAATAACCTATCACATAACCATCACTCTCAGTACATAAGCCATGAAACCGCTATGTTTTTGAGATCTTTCTAATGGTAAACATCACCTCAGTGAATTAACGTTACTTCCTAGAAGGTTTGGTTTGGTTCGGTTTTTGGTTTGTCACTCTACGATCATTTTTTGCACACTTTGAGCTAATTAGACCGAGACCTACAATTTAACTTGGATTCCGAATTGAAGCATGTGATGCCAATAGCTAGAACGCTAGTCAAATGGTCATCAGGTCACAGAAGGATAAGAGAAGAATCCTGCTTTTTAGGAACATTTGGGGGGTAGCGTTACTCGCGTCCGTAGCATATCACGTGCCCTCTCGGTATTGCTAAGTGAGTAATAGCTTTGCAGCTCGTGTACCTATGACATAGTGCCTGATGATCGAGTGGCTAACGCTCTGATACTCGGTAACACAGGTTTCGGGTTTGAATCCTGGCGGTGCCATGGATGTTTGTAGTGGTTCGGAATCCACTTTAAACCGTAGATCACGGTCTAATAAGATCGTAGAGAGTTGTGGGGGTAGTGTTACTCGCGTCCGTAGCATATCTTCAAAGCTACACATGTCTTCTGGGTAGTGCTAAATGAGTAACAGTGGTGCAGCCTTTGCCTGTGGCATAAATATTAACTTCTATATTGCCAGCTGCATTAGAAACAACAACAGAAACATTTCCTTGAGTAAACGCTTCTGTTTACATATCTTATTAAACAAAGTTCGGAAGTCTACTTTTTTCAAAGCAGTAACTGTAGTGCATGCCACAATCGAAATCAATCCATCCATTTCTTTGAAAGGTATTTAAGACACGTAACTAAAGACTCACGGATGTGGCTGCCTTAATAAATATAATGAGAAAAAAACAATGCTAAATACTTTTTAAGTTATATTTCGCCAAACAGTATAAGTTTATCAAAATTTGTATATAAAACCTATGTATATAATCAAGTACCATCCAATATAGTCTACTTCCCTTAACCAATAACTAACAACTAATAAAATGGGCTGCTCCTCGTATCGGCAATGGAACGAAGACAATTTTATCTTTTCTGATGGTGGTGCTCTGAGGAGATGAAGAAGCGATGCCATGATTAACGAGGCGGAAAGCATACTCGGAAGAAATCATTGCCCGGGCGACAAATATAGGTCTTCTTCTGCCAAAAAAATAAGGCCCTTATGAATCCACCCCACCACCACCCCCTTCCAGAAAAAAGGTTGCAGGGCGAGGATTTTCGCATTGTACTGGAAGGCTGGAGCAGCTCGTTAGGTCTCTGTAAGTTTGTCGTGGGGGCGGTGTCAAAAGCACACCACTGAAATGGGCGGCTGGGGACGGGTAGTTTAAACAGAGGGGATGTTTGCAGTGTGGCTTGGGGGTGCTCAAGTTAGATGGCTTGCAGTTGGATGCGTTTTGTGGTGGGTTCGATTTGGGGCAAATACGATTCTTAATAGAAATTGCACTCAAGTATATATATATTGTTGGTTCAAAAATGGTAGGATGTAAACTATAAATTTTGTTTCGTTTATATTGAATCAGTTTTAGGATGTGTATTTTTGTAACATCATTTTAGAATTGTTTTTCGTTTGTTGTACATAGAGTTTTCTATCATCATCATCATTGTCGCAACAGCCCCGTGGTGGGCCAAGGTCGTCTGTCTACTGGCAGATTTCTGAACAGGAGATGTTTTTTTACAGGGTAGGGTTGTCAGTCTTACGCCCAATGCTTTACAGTCACATTAGACCAGAATCTACGGTTTAAAGTGGATTTCGAACCACTACAAATATCCATGGCACCGCCGATACTCGAACCCAAAACCTGTGGCAAAGAAGGCCAGAGCGCTAGTCACTCGGCCATCAGGCCCCATAGTTTTCTATAACATGCTATATTCAAAAAAAATTTCTCTTCTAAAAATCCTTTAATTCTCCAGCACTATTAAATATTTTTGTTATTAATGTTTTTATTAATTTTTTAAATAATATACGCAATCTAGTGAAGTACTTTAAAAAATTAAAAAATTTTAAATTACATGATTCTTAGAAGAGGAAAACACACACAAAAAGAATATCCTTTCAAAGTACACCACGATTAAATCTCATAAATTTTGTAAAGAATTATGTAAAAGTTAATTAAAGCCATAAATTATTTCCAGAAAATAGAATTATTTACTTTCATTGCTAACAGAATGATTAAGAGAAAGGAAATATTCTCCCAAACAGGAAAGATAAGAAAAAAAAACCATGTTTATTTTTAATGAATTTAATTTTATGGTAGATACGGCTCTTGTGAATTTTAATAAGATTTTACTCTTTAAAGCTCTAGACGACGATTTCCTCCTTCCTCGATTATTCTTTTACGCTCTATCAAATTTTGTAAACTTGAAAAACATAAAATTGCTTTTGTAAAAAGTTTCCTGTTACTATGCATCAATTTCAATACTTCTTTTTTATTTTGGATTTACCAATGAAACCAAAAATTAATTGATACCGTAATACAATATTCCCAAATTTCTTAATGGCATTAGATTTTCTTAGATGTAAAAAAAACATTATTTATTTCTTAGAGTATATATATATATATATATATATATATATATATATGTATGTATAAATTTAAGAATATTAAACCGAAAAATGTAAATAATGCAATTGTTGAGATGTAAATTACTAACTTTGACTATCCAAACGATAATGCCTAGTATTTCTTCTAATGATAATCTTGTTTTTTTCTGTCACAGTAATTATTAGGATTACATTACAAAAACAGTGCTTTTTTGCAATATAAAGTGTGCTTCTAACATTTTTGTAGTAAAAATTCAATTCATCTTTGTCAAATATAAATATTGCAGTGAAATAGTAGTCGCTACCATTATATTTTATTACTATCATAATAATACTAATATATATAATGATGTCTTATAAATATTAACATGAATAAATACACTGAAGTGACAAAAGTCATGGGATAGCAATATGCAAATTTTCAGATGGCAGTAGCATCGCGTAGAACAGGTATAAATGCGCAGTGCTTTCGCAGAGCTTTCATTTCTGTTCACGTTATTCATGTGAAGAGGTTTTGACGTGATGATGACCGCACGACGGGAATTAACAGACTTTGAACGCGGAATGTTAGTTGGAGCTAGACGCATGGGTCATGCCATTTCCGAAATCGTTAGGGAATTCAACATTCCCAGATCCACTGTGTCAAGAGTGTGCCGAGAGTATGAAATTTCAGGCATAACATCCCACCATGGACAGCGCTGTGGTCGACCGCCTGCACTTAACGACCGAGACCGGCGACGTCTGCAAAGAGTCGTAAATTCTAACGGACCAGCAACACTGCGTCAAATAACCGCAGAAATCAATGTGGGACGTACAAGGGACTTGTCTGTTAGAACTGTGCGGAGAAATTTGGCTTTCTTGGGCTATTCCAGCAGAAGACCGACTCGAGTGCCTTTACTGACAGAACGACATCGCTTGCAGCGACTCTCGTGGGCACGTGAGCATATCGGTTGATGAATGGAAAACCGTGGCCTGGTCCGATGAGTCACGATTTCAGTTGGTAAGAGCTGATGGTAGGGTTCGAGTGTGGCGCAGACCCCACGAAGTCATGGACCCAAACTGTCAGCAAGGCACTGTTCAAGCTGGTGGTGGCTCCGTAATGGTGTGGGCTGTTTTTTCATGGCATGGACTTGGTCCTCTGGTGCGACTGGACCGAACATTGACTGGAAATGCTTATGTTCAGCTACTTGGAGATCACTTGCAGCCATTCATGGACTTCATGTACCCAAACAACGATGGGATTTGTATGGACGACAATGCGCCATGTCACCGGGCCACAACTGTTCGCGATTGGTTTGATGAATATTCTGGACAATTCCAACGAATGATCTGGCCACCTAGATCGCCCGACATGAATCCCATCGAGCATTTATGGGACATCATCGAGAGGTCTGTTCGTGCCCAAAATCCTGCACCATCAACGCTTTCACAATTATGGACGTCTATCGAGACAGCATGGCTCAATATTCCTGCAGAAGACTTCCAACGACTTGTTGAGTTCATGCCACGTCGAGTTGCTGCACTTCGCCGGGCGAAAGGAGGGCCGACACGATATTAAGAGGTATCCCATGACTTTTGTCACTTCAGTGTATACTCTAAAAAAACAGTATATGTTGAAACGAATATATAGGAATGTAAGAAGTAATTTTTTCTGAAAAGAAGTTTTTAATTTTGTTTAATAAAGTTAAGTAAAAAAATAATAATGCATAAATCCTATTAATTTTTAGTAGTATATCTTTGTATATTATTTGAACAAAAGTAAAAAGAATTATTAGTTTACTTGAAATTTTAAAAATGCTATAGTTAGTGAACAGTTAAATTTAAATAGTACATTTATAATATCTGAGTTTCAGATATAATGGTAATATTAAGTTTATAATATTGTAATGTCAATTACATTTCTAAATCATTGTAAGTTAGCAAATTGAAAGATAAAATTAATCTTTATAAATATATTGCTTGATTTATATTAATAATTTTTAGTATTAAATATATTTTAAGTATTCTGATATCCCCCTAAGCTTATATTAAAAGTTAACACTTAAAACACTTTTTGAATGCATATAAACACATTTTACAAAAGAATTACCCAGAATAACGAAATTTATATTTTTATGAACAGACATCTATCAAAATATTAATATTTCTATTAAATATCCCATATTTAATTTAGGTTACAATTATCCATCAAATATTATATAACACAACAAAATAAATCAGTTTAAAAACACAGTCTGTTACAAAAATACCCAGCGAATTATTTAAAGAAGGGGTATTAGAGTAACAAAAGAAAGCCATACTCCCCACACCTAGAAGAATAGAAAACTAATTAGTTGGAGAATGTACAGTGACAAAAAAAAAACCCACTCCCAGTAAGTACTTGTTGATTTTTCAGGGGCAACTCTTTTGTTGCAAATGGAGCTGTTTGTAAAAGATAATAAGCCGTCAGTGCATTATTAAAATCTCTCTGTTCGTTATATATAGGGTTTCCATCAAAGCCTTTTCAACTGCGGAAACAGATTAAGGGAAACAAAAAAGAAAGGGCCCCATTCAAGTTATTTCAAAAACCTTATTGTTCGACGTAATATCTGTCGAATGGTTTCTGCGTCTACGTTACTCCTAAATTATATCTTTCTTCTTAAGAAAGTTTCATTAGTATTGTTTTGTAACTAAAATGGGTTAAAATTGCAGAGATTTCTCTTAAAGTTGTAGAATGTCCGGGCAAATAAAATTGTAAAGGCAAAATATCTGTTTTGATATTTCCTTTTCTTTTTAATTCAATAATTATGCTTTAAAGGTATTAAAATATATCAAATCAAGGATTTTGTTATCTTATTGTAATTGTAAATGGCAAAAGAATTAAATATAATGTGAAAATAATTAGGTCAAAATAATGGTAGATATTCAGAACTTTATCATCTAATTAAGAAAACACATTGGAAGTAATCACCACCATAATGATGATTGACAGATAGTCATTTAGATGTTGTCAAGCATGTATGTTTTGGCCAAACTCCCACATTTTTTGTTTTGTTTTAAAAGTTAAACAACATCTGCCCAACTAAATCTGGACTTTCCCATTCTTCTGATGGTAATTGGTTAAATTAAAAAGATATATCTCGATGTGCAGCTGCCATTCATACAAATAGCATGCACAATCCAATAGATATGGCTTAGCTTCATAGCATGAACAACTTCTGGTTCTTTCAAGATAGTAATCAATTCAAAATAATTTGTTAAATAAAGTATTTAAACTTCCAAATAATTTTCCATTAATCAAATACACCTAGTTTTTGAATGCCAGACATTTTGACCTATGTCAATCACCACCAGAACGGCAATGATGTAGCAGATTCAGTGTTGGGTCTACTGCACTGCACTCCACAATATGCATCGTAACTTTGATTGAGCACCACAATGTTGGCATCTGAGGATACGCACCCATTTCCTCCACAGTAATAGAAAGTGATTTCGATCTTTAGATTTTTTATACCCATCCCCACCGTAGTCTTTGAAATTTTCGGTTAGTCGTCGCTTGTCGAGTTTCGCACAAAGCACCTTTTTTGGTTCAGAAACTCAAATTTGCTATCCACCAGACAGTTTCAGCTCTTCTTTATTTGTTAACTACAGCAATACAATTAAAGAAAAATAATACATATTGGTGTAAAAAATTTCTGTGGTAATCTTTTAACATTATTTCTTTTGTATAAAATCTGTTTATACTAAAGAAATATTACTTTTGAAAGCTATGAAAAGTAAATAGGATTCAAAGAGCACATAATAATTTTTTCGTTGTAAAATAATGTTTTTTAAACGAATAGGCCTACATAAACGTCCTGAAAAACCTATGTTTCTAATTTTGTGATACTTGATAATTCTAATAAGAAACATCTAACAACACAAAAATATATCCTAATTCTGAATTACAATATATCTGTAACTGTGGCTCAATATACTTCTTCTTCTCCATTGGCTCAACAATGCTATTTGGGCGAAGCCCTCAGCCTACTGGCAGATTTCGAGACAGGAGATGTTTTCTTTTTAAGGGGTAGGGTTGTGAGCCCTAGTTCCAATGCTCTGCAGTCATAGTAGACTGGAACGTACGGTTTAACGTGGATTGCGAACCACTACAAACATCTATGGCAATTTCCGTTACGACTTACTTTTGCTATGTCTATTAACAGACCATAAGACAAATTACTTAAAATTGCTGGGATTGATGTGAGATTGGTCAAGCCCGAAGCCTGTGGCACCGAGCGCCAAAATGCTAGTCACTAGACCATCAGGACAATAAATAGACAATAAACTGTAAAATATTATTTTTTAAAACTATCTGATAAAGAGCACGAACTTTCCCAAGATGAATGATTTTTTAAATTACAATGCCGGAAAGTTATTTTTGTATGGAAAAATTCAAGTACGAAGATATTTACTAACTAAACCTTAAAAGCAAATTCTTGTTTGTAAACATTCATAAATCCAGTGTTTGAAACATTTCACGATTTACAAGCCAATCTACAATAAAAATATCTATAAATTATGAAACACCATAATTTTTCCGATATCTGTGGTTTTATTATCCACAAACACTGTAATAAATATCGCACTCTAATTGTTTGCTGGCTGTCAGTGGTCTCGGCCCTGTTTAAGCAAAATATAAAACCGCTTACATAACAAATAACTTAGATAATGAATAGGTATTGCTCCAACAGCTTAACTACCTGGAGAATACTGAATGTCAGTGTTTAACGCCTCTAATGAAAATGAATCGCCTTGGATTTGTTAAAACTTCCTGACAGAGCCACCGTTGGGATTATAAGGTATGTGACACAGTCGCTTCGTTTGAATACTGAAATGTTCTGTAAGGAACGCTATCTAGATAACCCTCAATTACTGTCGTTTTTTTCTACTTTCTAATATGTCAAAATGTATTTAATTTCGTCCCACAGAAAACAACTTAATTAACTATTTAGTTCTGTCTACGTGTTCGTAAATTTAAAAATAAAACTGCTGAGTTTTAAGTTATTTTTGTTTGGTCCTCTTGAGCGGCCTGTTGAATAGCACATTGATTTTCTAAGCTGAAAGAACTATCGGTTCGAAATCCGGTCTTGATGCATTAGCGTGTCAATGGTGGAGAAGTGACGATAAATCTGTAATCCAGAAAATTATTCCTTTGGGGTCTAGGAGAGGGGGAAAAGGCGATAATGCCAGAGATACACCACCTCTGAGAGCATTTGATTTAAATTGCAGTTGCGTATCCAGTATTGTTGTCAGGCCTTCCGGATAATGCTACATCTTCTACTTGCATTATATTACTGCGGCGAATATCCTCGGATCAAAGTGCATGGCAATTGAAAAAAAGCATTTAAATGCCAAATTTTTTTAAGTGTGGTAACTGTTCATTACGTCTTTATTAAAATTAAAAACAAATATTTGTAAATTTAATAATAAAAATTATTGTAAAAAATCAAAACAAGCCCAAAAATATATCTGTGTCAATTGTTCGCTAAATAGGACTTTAAGAGGAAAATGAAACAAATAATAATATATGAAGATTATTAAAATAAACAGTTATTTATAATATCTTCTAAAGATAGCAGATCATAATCTTTAAATTATTTTAAAAAATAAAGACAAAAAATATTTTTGTAATATGAAAACTTCATTATGTATATTATTTAAATTTTATTTTTAAATATAGATATTTTTTTAACATTTAATGTTATATTTTAGTCCAACTTTTTTAATTAATATGTTACAGTAAAATATGTAATCAGCATAAAAAAATTAAACAGTAATATTAACAAAATATATATTTTGAACTATTTTAAATTATATAATCTGTGTAATTATAAGTTGTAAGGGATATGGTGAAAGTTCTGATCTTTCTAAAACAACTCATCTTCCCTCTGGGTTGACAATTCCCTCTGGATTTCTTCAATACTATGGAGTGTTTAACTTTAATTATGCAGATTACTTGACTTTCCAAATTCCCTTCGCACTTGAGAGATGCATATAAATGTGCAGGAGTGTATACTTAATAATATGAACAATTAACAAACAAATTAAAGAGGTGTTGTTTCTCATCACTCTTGGTCGACAACAAAATCTAGACTAAGTCCATGAACCCGTGAATATTTAGACTGGCTATCTTTGGCCATCTTCATTCGTATCATTTGTTAAGTTGCTCCTCATTGAATGAAAAAATTTATACCGCATATATTGGCGGGATAGAGAGTTGATGCAATTTGTATCCACCGACTCATTTTCTTTTGTAATTTTTTGTAATCACACATTTGTAATTTTTATGTCATGACAGTTTTGTTGTAATTACTGTTATTTTTATGAGTTACTCTTTTGTTATTTTGTATTCCATCTTTATGCTCCAATCTCATGCATGCAATGATGTAAAATCAACTGCTTTTGCAGTTAAAATCTTTTTTTTAAAACGCGACCGACGAGTGATGATAAAGGGTAAAAAATGCAACTCCTTTTTGTCCTTGACCTTGTGGCACAAAGTCATGGAGCACCTTAAGGGAGACGTCTGACTTTATCCCACCTAGTTATACCTGCGGACACTTGGTACCCTTTTTAGACGCTTTTTATGACATGCATGGGCTGCATTCGGGCTATTCTAACTTGGAACCATTCAGGGGAATTAAAGAGATACATTTAGAACATTACTTTGCTTGATACTATTTTATAATATTATTCAATTTGTCACCATTATATGTTATGCCATTTGTTTTATAATATTATTTAATTATTCAGTTTGTCAATCATAATGTTTGTGAGCACTATTCAATCAGACACAGTTATCATTCTTTAATATATGCAGAAAATTTCAACTACACTGGGTATTCTAACAATGATATTAAATATTAGCTATTTTTAAGTCAAAATATATGTTTTTTATTGAAATATTTGATCGAAATTCTTTCTGTCTTACTTTTTATTTACCATCTGAACGTACATAAAAAAGAAAGATCGCCAGTTGAAGGAAAAATTCCAATACAGTTACACCACATCAGAACAAAAAAGCAATAATACATTTCTAAAAAATACCGAGGAAAAATATCAATACTTTTCCTCATAAAAGCAGTAAAGAAAAGTAGCCATCATCGTTGACAATAACCATGTAACATTTCGAACCATCCACGGAACAATACTCCATCAATAGCTTTCCTCAAATAACTCTCGTCCTATTGTTCTTTTGAAAAACTGTAGCAGATGTGATATGAGAGAGATGCGATGTTATAACATCTCTGTGTCTGTCTAGCAGTATCTCCCGTCTTTTTATTGCGTCGTAAAGTAGCACGACAGAGCCGAAACCACGGCTTTATCAATAGAGCAAAGACTAAAAATGGTTTAATATATGAGTGTATTAGGAGAGAGATGCAGTTGAAGAAAGGAGTTTACTATCGAAAATATTTAAGCTGTAAAATTTATATCTGCTAGCAAAATTTCTTGTTGGTGCAACATGAAGGGAAAAGAAAGTTTAAGTAAGTTAGAATTCTTTTATCTCAGAAATAAAAGGAGAAAAATTGCTTAAATTTTTAGTTCTCTTCTCCAGAAGCTTGAAAAATTACCTACTTATATAGAAATTCTCTTTTATGAGAAGATAAAATAAGTAAAATATGATTTTTTCGCATTTATTCTTTTTTCCTTTAATGGATGCTTTTAATCCCAATTCAATTTTCATTTAGCCTTAAAACATGGCACATATATGAAATAAGTATACTACAGTTGAAATCACTATACTATTTTCCTTCACGTTTTATTATCTTGGTATAACATAGTTGCGCTTGAAGTACCTAAACATAAAGTACCTTAAAGATTTAAATTGTGAGCTTTGTTATTATAAAATGTTTAAAATAACGTAAAAGCCCAAATAATGTCTTAACAGCAGCTAATGTTACTACTTTTAAAGTGCAAGAAATAAAATGCATCATTAATGTTGTAAATGTATCATAATGTATGTAAAGTTAAATGTATCATTTAAAAAAATTTAATTGTAGAAAATAAAGTACTTATTTTATTTAACAATTATATACTTTTAACAGTAAGAAAAATAAAAATTAACTAATACAATTTATTTATTTATTATTGTAATTCTCGGTTTTTTAAAGACCCCTTTTTTGGACTTGTTCTAATAGCATTAAAATAATATTTATAACTAATTGTTTAAATTAACAAAAACTTAAACTAATAATAAAGATATAATTATAAACTAGCTATGGAAATAATATTTTATATTTTAATCAAAAATATAACTCAGCAGGTGGTTTAATTCCATTTCTTATAATTATTTTTTTTCCAAATTTGCTTATTTCTTTACATTTGCAACTTAGTTTATCTCATATTTTTTTTTTTTTGCTAAATAGGTTTTTTGTAATGTTTCAAGAAATTCATAGATTTAGAAAAGCTAAATCAGGTTCTTACTTTGTTAACGTATTGATTTATTCATTTCACAGTGGCAAATTGGAAAGTAGCCTAGAATACAAATAAAAATGGGCAAGTTGCTCACATCAGAATATTTAAAACCTACATTTTAATTTTTTAAATTTATTTTAACGATATTTAAAAAACTGATTAAAAAGAATATGTTCATCTTTAAACGTCGAATAACTTTTAAATCCTTACTTAAAAATATCTGCTTTACTCGAAGCGTAATACAACAGGAATTTTTGTTGTGAATCTTTAAAAGCACGAAGCCCTGTAAAAGTTTTGTTACTTTTATGTATACCATACTTTTGCAACCTAAAGACCAATGAATCCGTAACTGTTTATTGTATTTAAATTTCCACACGTTAAAATACTTATGCCTTGACAATCCACATAAATAAATTGGGTTAGTTAATAATTGAGCTTATAGAGAAAAATAGAATTTCAAAAAATATTTTACAAAAAAAGAAGGTATATCATGAACTGACTTTGGTTACCTGATTTTTTAGAAGTACCCACACAATTATTATCATTTTTACTAGAGCTATATATTTTTGATAATTTTAATAGTTTTTGTAAGGAAAGTAGTAAGAATTGTTATCAAGATTTTAAATTCCATTGTGGATCTCTAGATGTCGAAATGATGATTTCTTGATTTGCGTTTTATAATGTATATTGATCATTTCATCCAAATACTTCATATACATTACTATAGTTGAAAATTCGCATTCATTAAAATCATTTTTAACACAGAATACTCCATTTAAGTATTATATGTTGTACGCAAAATTAAATGCATATTGTGTAAATTACATAATTAAAAGAATAATTTACTTGTATAGAAATCAACATCGAATATATTACAAAATTTTGTACGAAAATAGTTTGCTATATTTACGCAACGTTTTTTGTTTATCACGTTATTCTGATTATATAGAACTTACTTAACCTATGTCGCTTAATTCCATTAATTGTTTGCTTATTAACATTGTTTAATACTATTTGATTTACAGTTCCCTTTATCCATACATTTTCCAGTAAGATTGGTAATTGGTTTTCATTAAATTTAAGTTGGGATGTATGTATCCCAGAGTAAAATTTATGTATTCCTTAATTTTGCAAACTTTAAAACCGATAAATTCATAACTATTTATTGTAATTAAATTTCGATGCGTTATTACTAAAATGCTTATGCCTTGACAACCCACATAAATAAATTGGGCTAGTTAAAAAATTCTTATCCCAAGCAACAAAATACCTGAACTTTGTATAAATTCAAATTCGGCAAAGTTGGCTTCAGCAGGAAACCATTTGAATGAAAACAACTTCCAAGAACTGACTGAAATTTCTCGCCAGCAAACCGCATAATATAAAAGGACCATCCTTCCCACTCTGTGTGCCAGCTGAATTACTTGGGACCATTCTAATTCCTCCAGGCTTAGGCAAGGAAGGAAGACAAAAAGCGGAATAATTGAACCCAACTGGAAGGATGGTAACAGCGAAATGGAGGGAAGCTAAGCCGAGCGTATAACTCTACAGTGACATTTCACTCCCTGGTACATTTGCATAATGGCCACGACATTTCGCCCGGACCACCTGGCCCGTCGCCAAATGGTTAAAGCTAGTTCGGATCAATCCGGGCAAATATCGCCAGTCAATTGCGAAGTCTCTGGTGGTGAACAATCGCGCATTTAAAAGTCGTTAAGAAATTTCAGAACAGAGGAGACACTTTTCGAATATCTAATTAAAGTTCTCCAAGAGCTGCTGCTGTTGTATTCCGTTTTAATTAAAAACCGAAATTCGAACTTGGTAATCCTAGACAGCAAGTACTAGAGAGAGAACTAGCTAGAGAGACAGAGAGAAAGAGCCTTTTAGCAAAGGCTGGAATTTAATAACAAATTTATTTTTATGTTAGGCGTGTGTCAGATAACTCGTTCAGTAAGCGAATTTCTTAGCCAAGTTGACGCTAATGGAATAAGTGTCAACAAAGCTTCGTTCCTTTATGCATATATTTGTTGTTATCGTTTAGTAAAAGCGTGAATTTTACACTTCTACTTAACAGGAAAATATTTAATGATCTTGAAGAAGGTGAAGGGGAAATTTACGAGCGTTTGGCGTTAAAACATAAATATAGTAAACTGGGGGGTTGCAGAATTTTGTGTGATAATGGATTGCTTCGTTTTCTCTAAAAATGACAGCTAATGAAATGTTGAGTTTTGCTTAACCGTTTCTAATAATTTAATTTATGAATTTAAGACATTTGTTCATAGCTAAAAATGTAAAAAAATAATGCAGTTGGCAATACTTAAAACCGTATTTCTTCCAATTTTCGTTCCGCAATGTTAGAAATAAACTTTATTTTAAAAACAAATTTTTGAAAAAGGCTGTTTACTATGTAATTTAATAGAAGATTGTATTATTGTTTCACCTTATTCCTCAATAGTGGCAATTTCAGCAAAATAATATGTTTGAGATTTTATAGAAAAATACATATAAAATGAAATGAAATTTCATATAAAATGAAATGAAAAAATAATACATTAAAAAAAATTATCCATACGTTTCAATTTATCAATATCGCAAATCGTGTAATTTATTTATCATACAACAAATAAAATATTTTTGTATTTCAATTGTTTTAACACAGATTGCATTTTCTCTTTCGATTGTATTAATACCAAGCGACATACAAAAAAGACAATTTGTAATAACTATTGATAGTTTTGAAATATATAATGAGCATTTTAAAACTTTTCTACATAGTTTTTCACGTTTCACTGATTATTATTTAAAATATTAATATCAACAATTTTTAAAAGATTTAGGGAGACATTTAACAAGGTGTTTTTCAATTGCAATAATGCCTTTTAATATTTTGGGCGTCATTCATCAAAATTTAATACTCATAATTTGGTTCTCATATATTAATTGCTACATACATAACATCAAACAAAAGGTAAAGTCACATTAAATAATATTTAAATAAACTTAATCATTCCCAAAATATAAATGTTTCATGTCCAACAAAAAAAAATCATTCTAGTAAAAAGATCAAAAACGATTAAGATTCTCATGCGATAGCCACCATCAACTAAATTATAAATTTAATTTTCAACAGAAAAAGATATCGATAGAAGAATTTTTCGTATCGATGACTCATAAAAAAGTGATAATTCAAGTAAACCTTCACGTATGTAACTAAATTGAATGAACACAGATGAGGAATCCCCTAATCTCAATTGTTTGGGGTGACTTTGCAAATTTCGCTTGCAGAAGAAGGAAAAGTAGAAAAAGAAGGAAAATAAGGAAAATCTAAGGAAAGGAGGAAAATCTGTGAATTTCTCAAGATTGTAGACTATATATTTAAAAACAATTAAAAAATATATATTGAATAATAAAATGTTATCACAAATATGAATTGTGTAAAGTTTTTTTATATAAAAATTGTACAGCAGTTGGGAAGTTTTATGGCTTTTGGTAGATGTTGTAAAGAATGGACTTTATTGTTCTATAACTGAACGCAGTATCTTCTGCGAGTAAATACGGTTTAAGGCTTCCTCTTACAACCCAAGCTTTATATTTTCTTTTTAAAATCACAATATTCTATTTTTGTTATTGCTTTGAAGTTTTCCCGTGGAAAAAAACTGCACTGCATTTTCTTACGTCACGGGGACACTCGAGTCGTTGCTCAAGGCGAATTCAATTTGAGGATATCTTTGCTCGCACAAAAAGAACTGCAGTTTAGAATGCAGTAAGCCATTTATCGACCAAGTTTTGAAACAAAGCTTTACTGAGATTGGTAAGAGGATCTCTTATTATTACAAGAGAAAAAGGAAAGTCAGAAAAATTTTTTTACCTCGGGTGAAGCTAGTTTTCGGAAACGTAAAGGGTGGACATTTTTTTTTCTAGCTTCCAGCTGCGTTCGAAAATTCTATTCGCAATATCCAAAAAAAAGGAAAAGTAAATGCAGACTTTTACTAGAAAGGCAAAAACCATTTTTGGCCATTGAAATTCTGGCCGCTTCCCATTTTCATCAAATAAATGGAAATACAGCAAACACTTTCTGTCACGCTACGAGGGAAAAAAAAAAGAAGCGTTTTGCATTCATAAATCACGAAAAAAGTGGGTACAACGATGCATTAAGTCTAATTTGCTATTCAATTTGTTCTGAGAAGAACAGAATGAAAATTTAATAAATTTCAACAGTTGTTCTGTCTTATCATGCGCAAAATATACAAGGAATTATTAATGTGACCTAATAATTTAACGCATAGAAAAATGCCGCTGAATCAGAATCTAATGTGTAATAGAGTACGTGCTTAGAATGTAAAGGAATAGAAATATAAAAGGGAAAGAATGTAGATTTTTATAACAGTGAAAAGAATTTTTATGTTTTTAAATCTCTTTTATAATGTTCAACTTTTTAAGAAAATGTTAATAATTAATTGTGAGAAATTCTATTTAAAGAAAATGCATTTTTAAAAATTAATTTAAAGTATTATTTGCATTAATACCACATGTGTATAGATATTTTTTTAAATTTAATGATAAAATAAATCTCGTAATTTCTTTGTGAAGTGTAAATAAATTCAATAATTTATTTCCCAAAATGTTAATTGTTAATTGCTAATTTAGTAACAAATTTTGAAGTTTAATAAATAGAGCATAAATTTAAGAGTTTAGTTAAAGATAAAAAATAACTAAATCAATTTTTACAAAACTGTATCAAACGGTAAATGTAAAAAAACAAACTTTTATAGTCTGTATTTAAAAATTTTCAAACAGTATATGAATTTCCATATTTTCAATTTAAATCTATTCATTAATGTGAAGCATAAGCATTTAAAAAGAAAGCAATATTATTTTTTATAATATTTATATTTCAAAACTACTATCTTTTATATTTTATAACTATCTTTATATTTCATTGCAAAATTTTAATAGTAGTAATTCATGAATAATCTCATTAGTTATTTTGTATTATAACAATTTTTTAATCATATCAAATATAAGTGTCCAATCCTAATATTTTTAAGAGGTACTGGATCAAAATAAAAACTGAATCTGCAGATATGATAAATGGGTTTTATATTATTATTATTATTATTATTTTGAAAATACCTTCTTGTCATTAAAGTTGTATTTATTTTAATTTGCAAATTCTTCATCAGTTTTATAAAATAATTAAATGTGTAAATAAAATACAAGTTGTATTGTATTTAATAGAAATTCAATACCATATAAAATTTGAAATATAAATTGTAGGTGAAACCATTATCTAACAAATAGAAATTTTAAAAAGTAATTTAAAATGCCTTCTTTTAATTTCTACAAAATAAAATCATGTTAAATATTCTTATATTTTGTTCCCCAAGTTTGAAATGTCAAACCACTTATTCTCGATAATAACACAAAGGTAAATAAGGAGCTTAATTTGCGGGATGATTACGAAGAGCGAAAAAAAGAAAGAAATGCCTTATGAATAATGAATAACTTTGATGGATCCATTGATTAATTTGAAGGAAGGAGGTAGACTTTAATATCCTGCATTGGAGAAGGGTATAGGTAGTGTTACGACGTAAAAGGTGGTTTGAATAGAATTATTTTTCTACAATAATTGAAAATGGTTTTTAATATAGCTTATTTATTTAAATGAAGATATTTAATTTTCTTAAATTAACTTTTATACAAATGTAATAACCAACCAATAGATTCAGAGAAAAAAACATAATGTAATACAAAAGCAGCAGTGATCTTACTAATTGAAATATTTTAATTATTATCATGGTGTTTGAAGGAAAAACAATGTTCAAAAATTAAAAGAGGTAAATGGAAAATTTACGCAAGATAAAAAAAATATACTATCAATGTTTTGCTCCTATTAGAAGTAAACAAAAATTATTTTATTTGTTGTGGATTAATTTGATCACAAATAATTTCCATAACTATTATAAAAGATTACCAAAAGTAAATTAACAATATAAGATTTTCACGTTTTTCAATCGGTTCAAAACGAACAAAAATGATAAGAGGAATTTTTTTTTGTTCATCACAATTCTGTTGTTGTTTCTTATCCCACTAAGTAGACAGCAACATCTAGACCAAGTCCTTGTGTGGTCTCAAGAGAGGAGGTAAAGGGGGTTCAGCTTCTGTTGTGATGGAGTACCCGTAGGTAGAAGTCTGATTTGGCTCCGTGACGCTGAAGGAGAGACAGTGCTCTCTTTTAGGGGGGGAACTACCCTGTATTTGCGCATCGTATGGGAGAAAAACCCGGAAAATTTCCCTCAAATAGTCTACTGACGATGCTAAACATCACCATCGATTCTCCTCGCTTTTTGAAACAGTGTCTGCAACAAAGCCGACAGCAGTCTGAATCTCCGCCCTAATGCTCACCGCGCTGCCGCTGAGCCATAAGTCAGGCTCATCACAATTCTTAACGTAGGATCATTTGTACGGAATTCAATTAGCCTTAAAAATATTATTTAATAGTCGTAACTGTAATCGGAAACACTTATTGTACTTACGTACTATTTAAAAGATATAAGTCAATAGTATAAAAGTGATTGAAAATCATAATAAATAAATAAAATTATTTATTATGATTCCCAATCACTTTTATACTATTAACTATAAATATCGTTCGGGAAGCCAATATCGTTCAACATAAAAATTCATAATTGAATCAATCATTTCACTTTTAAATTGCTTACAGATATTTTTAGATTCATAAATGATTAAAACCAAAATAGCAATTTGCTCATCTTAGCAAAACTGAGGCAAATTACAGACTAAAATAAAAAGCTTATTAATAAAAACATTATCAGAAAATCCTTGTTAAGGAAAGTTTAACAAAATTACCACTTCCAATTTTGGACCTTTTACTTTTTCCTTATTAACTCCCAGAAAGAAAAGGGAAAAAACAGAAATAAAATGGGGGGAAAATCACGACTATATATAAGGAAAGAAACTACTAATCGGCTGTCCAAAAGCAATTTTCTGCCTTTTTGTGAAATAAAAAAATAAAAAAAAGATTAGCTGCAGGCTGAAAGGGAAGTTCCGCTTTGGTATCGACGACGCAATTAAGATTTTCATTCGGACCTTTACACTGCAGTGGTAGTATTAGAAATCGAAAAATCGAACTCTTCTTCGAGATCGCAAAATCATTTCCTTGCGGAACAGATGGTTCGGCAATCAATGAAAGAGAAGGCCAAGTACAAAAGGAAGTTTCAAAAGGATAACTGTAATAACTTTCATTGTATAAAACCTTTTCTTTATTCCGAGATTTGTTGCCAAATAAACCGACGATAATCAAAGAATAATAAAGGGAAAGTAACGTAATTTGAAAAATATTGGTGATTTTTATGGTCTTAATTGCTTTTAGCACACAAAGAACGTAAATGCGTGATATCCTAGAAGAATTTGGGTGTGTTCCAAGGAATTGACTAGTAACTCGCTCATTAGAAATATGTTTGTTGTGCTTACATAAATGTAATTAAAAAAATAAATATAAAAGGAATTTTTTTATGCATATCGTTTTCTATTCTAAGCTATACAGATGTTTTATTACTTTATTTATGCGGTGTAATGTAAATAAATTCCCCTATGGATTTTTTTTCTCCTAAAGATAATTAATATTAAAAGACAATTAAAGTTTTGTTGTTACTGATGCCTGTCTCATAAAATCCTTGAAAAATATATTTAAAATAAGTTTTACTTAAAACTTATTTATTTTTTACTTTAAAAAGTTCTGGAATTGCTTCAATGCTTTTATAAGTATCCGTTACTCATTAATATAATTTATTTCATAAAAAATATGACTTTGAAAACTATTTAAAAAGAAGGGAAACATTACAAATTAAAATTAAAATTACCATTATTAACGTAAAAAAAATATACTTAATATATATATTTTCATTTAAATAAAGTATTATAATTACAATTAAACTTCATAGCAAGATCTGACTTAGTGTCGTTTTTTACTGATACAACATTAAATAGGAAAATAAATAATTGTTAAAGAAGCAAAAAAATTAATAAAATACAATGATAAGAAAAAAATTAACAAGATATAATAATTTCCATGATAGCATAATATAATAATTTTAAAAATATAGCTTATATTTTGAAACAGTTATGATTTATTATAAACTAATCAATAAACATACATCTAACAGTAACAACCAAACAAAACTAATAAATTTATATAATTACATAATGGTTCAAGAATTATTTAAATCAAATTTTGCTTAAGATGAGATAAAAAATAAAGAGCACGTTTCAGTTACAATTTAAGTATATATGGTTTGTCATTTGTAAATTAACAAAATTTTTAACGTATTTTATTTAATGTATGGTTAAGTTCTTTGCTAACTTTAAAAAGAATTGTAAACAATTACATCAAACTGTAGATCAAGATATTTGAATTCAAAACTATTTAAATTGGGATAGCAGAAGACAGAATGTTTAATGTCGTTGTCATGATTGCTGACGTTGCAAATTTGATTACATAATCTTTTTTTAAAACATATTGCTTATAAAAATCCATTCAACATGTTTTTTACTGTTGCATTTTTTTCCAGTATAAATTCAATTCAGTTAGGAGCCTTATTAATAAAGTTTTTATGCATACAAATAAAAAAAAATCTATCAATTCTTTATGTATTTATCGCAACTTGTTCCGAGCCAACTTCGCAGACTGCGTAACGCTTATACACTCAATCGACTACCCGTTCTCATCCGAAGTAATAGCCAAACGCAAGCCATTTTATCCTTAATCACATTGTTTACTCTCCTCAGCCAAAGAAACTGCTGCCACGGTATCATACGATCCTATCTTTGTTCCCATTGTTCAGTCACTGAATGTACCGTTCGGTGCTTAATCACCTCGGCTATCTCAGTTAATTATTCCCACTGCTCACACAAAGAAAGGAGGCAAACTTAACTACTTGTTTCCTAACCAGAACGCAAATAGAATAATGGATAAATCACTGTTTTACGTCAGATAAAAGTGGACTCACTCTAAATAAAACAGTGAAAGTAATTCAATTATTAAGTATCAATCTATACCTGAAATGATGTCATCTTAAAGCTACAAAAATCTCCTTATTTGCACACCATTAAACTGATGAATAACAATTGCTAAATAAATTAAATTTTGTATAAATAATTTTTTTCCACTTGATTGTACAATTAAATCAGAAGGTTAATTAGATTATTCACTTTCACTTAACTATCAGAAACAAGTAGCTTTATGCTCAAGTCCTTATTTGAACTCTTTAAAGGTTGATAATACAATTGAATTTAATTAGCTTCAACTCCTCCATTCAATGTATCCTTTATTTATAAAAAAGAAAACTACCACAATTAAACAAGCATTGGATATCTACCATTAAATCGAATGCAAATAAAACAGGTGCTTCAAATTGTATATAAATCGCTGTAATGTTAGGAACTATTTAACTGAATCAAATTGTCTAAAACGTTCTTGGTACTGTGGAAGAATTGAATAATTAAAATGGAACAAATGTATGTGTTTTCTTCAATAAATGAAATTGAAATCAATTATTAATACTAATTAGATATTAATTAGTATTGTTAGTTGATTACTATTAATTATTAGTAGTATTTGCATTGTAGTAAATTATTAATTAATAATAACGTAGTTTTAAATAATTAAAATATTCTCTAAAGCACAACGAAGCATTCTATTTTTACGTAATACAATTGATTCCTTAATTTGTAAGCATTCTTTAATTAAAATTATTTTAATAGTTTAATCAGTTTAATTTTATTAATTCGATTTTATTATTTAGATTTCTTCTTTGGATACTAAACTTCGTATTTCTGTATATCTAAGAAAATGAAATATTCTTTTTCAATTCTTTTTATTATTTTTAAAATGTTTATTTGATTTTATATAAGAAAATACCTTACAGTAATTTTTAATTACTCAATTGAAAATTGCTGTTTAAAGTATGCTTAATCCATTATCTTGTCAAAGTCTATCTGGTTATGTAATAGTCTCTTGAATTTCTTTGGGCAATATAAAAATAAGCATATCTTCATTAAATAACTACTACGAATGTACAAGCCTTCATATTTCCTTGTACGTATTTCCCCTTGCTTTTTATTAAATAATATTTTCATAAAAAAAAAAGTTTACCAAGTCTTATATTCAAAGGAAGAATATCTAAGCCAATGAAAATGCTCACATTAAATACTAAGAATAAATACAAAAATTATTTATGATTGAAATGAATTCTTATCCAAAAAGAATACACATTGCATAGCAATTTTTCTCAAATATAACTTCTCGTTCAAAGGAACAGAAAAAAAGCAGAACATCTTATCTCTAACACACAAATGTTTATTCCTTCCAGAGCCAAAGAAAACTGTTCTTGTGAGAATTAGTGTCATTAAATATTTGTTTCTTCTGCTCTTTTTGTGATTGTACCACTCAGCAGAGTTACTGTGTTTAGTTATTCGCATTGCTGACAAAAGAAAAAGAAAAAGGAAACCCTACTGGATCCAAATCAGAAAGTAAGAACATAAATCAAAGACGACAAAAGTTACTAACAAGGATATATTCTCCAAAACATATACATATGGCGAAATGTATTTAAAAAAAATATTTATTTTTCATATAATTAAACTGAAAAAATATTTGATTTTGCTTAACACTAATGGTTCTACAATAAAAATGTTACCCCAAATACAAAGCATCTAATATATATATATATATATATTATAAACAAAAGTTTGATTGAAGTCATACATTCTGGAACACATTGCAATTTACATATAGTTGTAATAGTGATAAAGAAATTACTATTGAAATACAAAACAATCGATCAAGAACAGTAATATATACATTAAGCATAATTGTAGATATTAGTATTTCCTACTGATTATTAAATCTGGTAAATTACGTTCAGGAAAAAAATAAATAAAAATAAAATGTAGACAATAGTTGATAAATAGTTTGAATAATTCAAAAGAATTTCGTATAACTCACATTTTATTTTTGTAGGTTAATATAAAAAGTAATTATTATATAAGCCTTAATACATTTACAGATATTTACAGGGGGCTTAAAATTACAGATCTAGATCCAAAATTCAAAATCTTCAATGGTGGTTCTAAAAAGAATTCTTGTAACTGCTGTTTATACTCAGCATTTTAATATTAAAATTTTGATAATAATCAAACATTTTCTTAAGTTATTTGAAAAAAATTAGTAGCATAAGCGATTGCCATCAATCAAAATGCTGACTTAAGATGCTTTTTTTCAATTGGCATATATTTAACTTCCATATAATATACTTTTAAACGTAGCGTATATGTACGATTTTAAAAATTAGTAAATATATTAAATACAAAGTTATCTGTAAATTATGCATAAATTTAACTTGTAACAAATAATTTCAAAATTAAACAATTTCTAAGTTTTTAATTCTTTGGAAAACATTCAATTTTGATAATTTATCAATTTAAAATTTTATATTTAATATTTTTTAATTATTTTTCCATTTGATATTTTTCAAATGAAATATAAGTATTAAAAAGCCAGCTTAATCTTCTGTATAAATTTGTTTTAGGTTACTAACGCTTTCAAATTTCCACCATCTTGTGGGGATTGGAGTATATTGTGGAATATATTAATCGAATATTTCATTCTATTTGAATTCCCTAATTTATACTTATTATTATCACTATTACTATCAGTAACTATTTTATAATTCATTTTACCTTTTTAAAACCGTACATAAAAACCATTTAAAACCATTTTACCGTTAAAAAATAACCTAGAATGTTGCAAATATTTTTGAAAGAGATGTATGTAACTGAATATTAATCTGTTCTTCTATAGTATGCTGGTAGAAAGATAAAACCATCCTTAAGAACATTTGTCAGTATTTAATCACTTGAGTCAAGATAGTAATGAACCCTTTCTTAATTTGGCAGCAAATGTTAAGAAAGTAAATCATCTGCAACCTCAGACACTAACTAGTAATAACGGTCTAGCTGCGGAGGAGCAGGACAACTGTCTGCAGCTATACGAAGTCGTACAAAACAGTAGTGAGGAGCGTGCGTGATTCCTTTCCATCTAGCGTAGCGTAATGACACTGCGAAACGAGAAAATAAAGCTCCACTAAAAGAAGTTCTGTGCTATTTCCAGGTAAGAACAGCGTGACGTCGACGTAGTGTCGGTAACTTATGTCTGAGCCCAATGGATTAGATGGGCTTTCGAGCACACAGTAGCGCACCTGGTGGCCCTCAGACGCAAATGTGGATCGGTTATTATCGTATTGTGTGCGGAAGAAATTGGAAAAAGAGAGAAATATATATATATATAAAAGGAAAACCTCATAATAAAAGACAGGAATACGGGAGGCAGGTCTGGAGATTAGAATGGATTGGTGGGTGAGATGGATATTACCGACCACTTTCTTTTGACTCAAACTCATTGAGTGGAAGGTAAACGTATATGAGCTAGCAGATGGGATTATTTGAAATAGGTCGATAATCCAAATGTTATTAAAAATATATATTTTCATTCATGTGACAGTTTATTTGCTATTTGTATCTCGAAGAATAAGGTTTATTTTGGTATTTACTTACGTTGTTTTACTTCCTTTTGCGATACGACAATGGAAATAAATACATTTAAAGAGAGGAAAGAAATAGACAATAAAAAAGGAAATTCAAATTTTTGTATCGAATATTTGAGAATTCTAATTTAATCTTTCAACGGTTTAATTTTAAAATAATTGAAATTTGCATAAAATGGAGGACATTTCTAATATATCAAATATGTAAGAAATTAGTAAAAATTTTATTTCACTTTTCTTTTAAATATTTCTTCATTCTAAATTTCTTCATTTTAAAAATCCGAATGCTATTCAAAAAAATATTTAAAAAATTACAAAAACTGCAAATAAAGTATTTTTAATTATTTTTGTCATTTAACTGATAATTTTTTTTAAATATTATCCAGCAAAATTAACTTTTTTTCTAAAAAAAGTATTATAAAATTTTTAATGCGTCAAGACCTATGTAATTTTTACTTGCTTAAAGAATGCATTACAGGAATTCAGAAAACATATCAATTTATGTTATCCTACACAAATGATAAAATAAAAACTTTTGCTTACAGAATTTAATTAGACCTATCAAAAGTTTAATTGGGATATTAAAAATACAATTTTATATCTCAAACTGTGATAAAAACAAAACATTTTCAGAGTTATAAAAAACCTTAGCACTTATTTATATCATTATATTTTACGAGTCTTTTCTGTTTTATAATGCAATAAAAGATGGAAGAAAGATAGATATGGATTTAAACAGAAAATGAATGCTTATGTATGTATATATATATATATATAATTTTTCGGGAGGTTTACTCATTTCTTTAAGGCTTAACTGATTTAATGGACAATTTGTTGTATACCTTGCTTTTGTATATTTTGTATACATTTGTCATTTGTCTGTACTTTTTGATCTGCCAATTTAGTTTTGGCCGTTCAATGTTTCATTAATTGTATTTTTCTAATGATCTTCTGTTCCTTTGCTGCAGCTTTTAGTTCTTACTTTTTTAATTGTGAATGCTATGATGGTTTTGCTACGCAATTTACGTGTAAGAAATAGCGATAGTGGTTTTGTTGTACAAAATGGCTTTGCATGTATATAATATATTTACGATTTTTGATTATATACATATTGAAATTATCATTAACAAGTATAGCACAAAGAAAAATTATTCAGTAACAGTCAGTTGGAAAAAATTATGTAAAAGAATTCGAGCCATGAAAGAACAAATGAGAGAGAATAAAAAGATAGTTGTGGAAAAAAACAACTAATTAGTTTAGCTTGTAAAATTATGTTTCTCTTTGATGATTTTATGGAAACACACTCTTAAATGTGACCTAATCACTTTTTTTAATAACAACTTAGATTTACTGAATTATAATCAATTATAAATTAAGGTTCTATCCACGCTACAATATTGCAAAAAAATTAATTATAAAAGGTATCTAAAAATTATACTCTAAGATCTCCTGAATTTGTATTTAGAGAGCTATAAAACAATGTTTTAAAAATGAATTTGATTTTATTAAATGAAAGTGTTGATCTAATGTATTAAAATCCTTTTTAAAAAATTGGCGTCAACAAATCAAGAAATTGAATTTAATTCACTTAATATCATTTTTAATAACGTTTGAAAAGATTATTAAATTACATTCGTTCTGTATAAATTAAGATTTTATCCATGCTATTTATTTTGATGTTACTTTTAAAAAACATTATACATGTATTCAATTTATTTGTATTATAATTAGTAACATTAAAACTATTTTTATATTAATAATGGTATTAATCATCTAAATTACGAGGATATGCATTTTAATTAATGCTATATTGCTGCAAATTTCGTCTATAAATTTTACATTAAAAATAACTAATTAAGTACAATAATTGAATTATCTCTTCTAGTAACAATTGAGTGTTTTTATGGCCGTTTATTTAACTACTGTTTTATTGAATTTAGGTGTTAAAAATAATTCTAATTTGCAAAGTATTACAAACACTAAGCAACTTTAAATGAACACGAAATTCTTTATCCTATTTCTTTTACAAGATTATCAATTATTCGTATGCACTTTGCATGCGGCTTTTTCAGGGATTTTGAACCCCACTAGTGTTACCATGGTAAAGGCATTGTTTTTCCTGGTTGCAAATGTATTTGTCAACATAAAGCCCCTTTTCTTGTCAAGTCAACATAAAGCTTTTACTTTTACCACATAAAATAAAAGCTACTCTTTTTATGAATAACTTAAGAGTTAAACAAATGCAAAGCGGTCAAGATAAGGATTATATACCTGTGTGTGTGTGATTCAATAGAGAGTTTTTGCATACCGTACGTTAGTTACCGTAGGACGTCCGTTAGCTTTTTCTCCCTAGCGCGCATGTTCATAGGAAACTGAGCATGCTCGCTAGGGAGAAAAAGCTAACGGACGTCCTACGATAACTAACGTACGGTATGCAAAAACTCTCTATTATCAAATCATAAGGTGTGTATGATTTAAAAGTTGATAACAACAAAACGTGACAGGGATAAAAATGGTAATGGAATTAAATACAAATTAATCTGCATGTTAAAATTCTAATTAAGAAATGGATTTACTAGTTTCACTCTACAATAAAAATTAACGATAGAAATCTTTTGCTGTTTGAATACATAGACTATACAGATTTAGAGATTGTGTATTTAATTATTAAATATCCTTGGTAAATTTTTATAAGTTATTTTAGTTAATGTATCATTTAAATGTAAATTTTAATTAAAGGATCTTTAATGTATAATCCCATAATACACTACAAATTGTTTCTGTGAAATTTTCGAAAAAGTATTTTGTATAAAAATGCATGTCATTCAAATGATTTTATTTTTAGCTGATGAATCTTAGTAAAAAAAAATACATTTTTTAAGTTTCATTTAATTTTAAGTATGATAATAAATATCAATCTTCCTCTCACAAATTTATGATCTTAAGAAATAGTTTCATCTTTTCATGTGTAGGCTCCTTTCAACGGCTGAAGTTTAAGATATAATTAGAATATGCGAATTTGTATAATCATTCATACAAAGTGACAGATTCGCCGACAGAAATTATGAATCATGAGGCAAAAATGTATCTAAGCGTTTCCTGCTAATTCAAGAAAACACAAGGGTTGACATACAACTTCATGCGATTCTTTAAGAGACTTGAACAAACAAATAATAATAAGATCCTCTCGTGAGACAAAATCATCCTCATCAGTATTCTAATGGCATATATGCATTAGTGACTCAGTATTTGCTACTCCTATTAATAAGAATGTATACTGTTTCGATTCTACATATAGAAAAGGACTAGATTATGTTACTTTTAGGAATAGGATGATGCATTGAATTTCAAGTAGTCTATTGTGCATTATGCATTCACATAAAAATATGAGTATTGATTTCTCTTATAACTTTTTGAATGCTAAATATGAATAGTTGGAAAAAAATAAAAATTTTTAAATATAATCCCCGTTTTGCATTCATTATCTATTAATTCAAATCTTAACATATTTTAAAATCAGGTACCTTTTTCTTTAGTTAAAACGTTAACGGAATTTAAAAGTTTTTTTGTAAATAAAATCAAACCATAAACTGTATCGGAAAAAAAAACTTGTTCTATAGCTCGAAAAGAATGTAAAAACAATCCTAATTGGGTACATAATTATGCAGAGACATTTTAGTGGATGTTAAAATAATTCATACGCATGATTCCTTTCCACCTAAAATCGTTGCTATTTCTATTAATAAGAATATGTATTGTTTCAATATCTAGATTATGTTACTTAGTTACTTTTAGGGATAGGATGATGCAATGAATATTGAATGCATGCATATGAATTATTTGAACATTTAATTGACTTCCACCAAAAAAACTCTGCAATTATGTAACCAATTAGAATTGTTTTTACATTCTTTTTGAGCTATTAAAAACATAATCATTAACATAAGCTAGTATATTAGTACTTCCACTACACCACACCAATCACTGTGCCTAGAGTTGAGTTGCCCCTTTACAGTTTGGGAATGATGTGGGTCAGAAGAAGTCTGACTGGGCTCTGAGACGCTCTACGGTTATATGAGACCGGGACTACGGCAAGCTACTACAAACATCCATGGCGCCGCCGGGATTCAAACCCGAAAACTGTGGTACCGAGGGCCAGAGCGCTAGCCATTCGGCCATCAGGCCCCTAATATAATCTATATGCAGTGCATATCGATATTAGTCGTTGTTGTTCGAATCCGGGCATTTTTGGAGGTCATTCACCACAGCCGTAGATATATAGAGAATTTAGCGTTACCTAAAGCGCACAACGGTGGCCTGATGCTTTTGCTCCCACGATTAGATTTTATCCGCGATTTGGTTCCACATTGTATCACCAAAATGTGGCAACTAATATTCTGAAGGGTGACATCTAGCCAGTTCACAGCCTCTGTCCCACATCTTTGAAGTCAAAAGAAAGACTTACATTTCATGGATTTATCATCCCCATCCCCAGCATAGATATAAAAGCTTTGGTTTGGCAGTCGAATTGTCAGGTTTAAAACCAAACTGTTGCGCTATCCACCAGATCGCTCATTCCAGATCCACATATATAAATCTTACAAATAACACACATCACTTTGTAACTTGAAAAAGAAAACAAAAACATAATCATTAGCATAATCGTACGGAGACTTTCTGACAGTAATGAACTAAATATGAACTGGATATAAACACAAATTAACCCAAAACAGCATTCGATACCAATGTGCATTAAGAAATCGCTGAAAACACAAGGAATATAATGGGCAAAAAAAGAAAAATAATAATAAATAAGAGATCAAAGGAAAGAAGTATGAGAAAAAAATATCACAGAAGAAAATTCATCGCCATTGCTTGGATGAAAAGAGGAATCGATCGATCGAACAGAGATCCATCAAGGTATGGAGGGATGATATCAAAGGCCAGGGCAGGGTGGGGGTCTTTTAAGTGATTGCCGCAACATGGAGCTTTCACATGGACTTCGGGGAGTTCTAAGTGAAGGACGTGATGAGGTGGAAACCCCTCGAGACGCAACCGTTGGTCTCCAGAGGGGGAAAAAAATCCCCAATTGGAACTTTAAAAGGTCACCGTGGCCATAAATAACAAAGGAATGTTTCCTGTCTTCTGGAATCGTTTTCGATGTGGTCGTTGGAGTTTAGTAGCCTTTAAGTGTTTAGAAGGATTACGGATGATTTGACTGTGGGTGTTGTTTTATGATTCTTTGGATACTTTCTTTTTAAATAAAAAAAAAATCATCTTCTAAGGTAGTATTTTTAGATAATGGTTTTTGAAAGACATTTTTATATTTGTAGATGTCTCTTTCAGTCACAGATTTTTTTCCAAAATAAATTCACCAATAAACATTCAATTGTGCTTTATGTTGCTTTGTTACCTTTATTAAGAATGTTTTATTTCAATTTTTAACAAGTTATTTGAAATATTGATCACACACACACACACATACAAAAAAAATGTAAAATGATTAATCAAAAATACCAATCGTTTAACAATTAATTGATTAATATTCTTACTTGGTCGGTGTTTCAAAACATTTTTAAATGAATATATCCAAATGATCACTATTCATTTGTCATTAAGATTTAACTAAAGTGCAATTAGAGGAAATTGTTGCTTTGAATAAATATGGAAATATATTTTGATGTTACAGGTTTAAAAAGATTGTAATAATGGGAGCTAATGACGAACATCAATCTGTGTTAGTCGTAAGATTACGCATTATCGTCATTTCAAGAGAAAATAAGCAAATTTGAATCTGTATTTAATCACGAACAAGAAACTTAATATTAGCAATTCATAAAAGAGAGAAAAAAAATCATAATTTTTAATAAAAGTCAAATTTTAGTTTTCAGGATTTTATTCAATTCAATAAAAATAATTCCCTAGGTTATTCAAAAAAAATTATTGTACAACACTAAAAGCTCTTTATATAAAATAATCTGAACCTACAAATAAGTCTCAGGCTGAATAACTTCATAATGCTTCAAGCTGATTATTAATGAAGGAAACCCGTTTTGTAAATTGGATTCAAATGTTTTATATAAAACCAAGTTAGCATTTGATAAATTTATTAATAAATCTATTTATACTTTAAATTATCTATATTTTGAAATTTAATAACATTAAATTCCGTGAACTGCCGACAGTGACGAAAATAGAAATAAATTAGTTACGAAAAAAAAAACCATAAAATATTTTGTTCGAATGAAACAATACGTTGAAAGCATACAAACGAATACCCTGGAAATGCCAAATTTCTAACAATGCAATTAACATTTCCATTTTTCTGAATGCTGCTCTCAACACGTAATAAAGTAGTGCATGCAGCTTCCTCTTTGAATATCACGATCACTCAATAATTAAATGCAACTTGTTTTCATTAGTCAAATGCCAGTTTTCATTCATATTTAATGATACTCTGTTATGAAAGTGTACAGAAATGAAGTTATTAATTAAAAATTTGCAACATTGCATAGTAATGCGAACAGAGCATTATTGTGAACTGAGCGTGTTACGTTATGTGCAAAACAGAGAAAATAAATGATGTTTTCGACTGCAATATTTATGTAGAATAGTGATAATATTTACTATATTATTTGGTTATATTATATGGATAGTTTTATATATTGTTATTTTTCTTTGCATTTCGAAAATAAACAATATTATTTGATTATTTAATACAGTTTTATAAATAAACCATTATTTATGAAAACAATATATTTATGTCGTTTAAATTCTTATAAGAAAAAACAACTCACACTGTAGTACAATGTACATGGGAAAGCTTGAAATACATTAGAGAATATTAATTTCTGACTAGTCCGACCATTTTTTTTTTCTTTTGTTTTGCAACAGAAATGTACGGTTTATATTTTAAAGTGTTTATTGCTTTTCGCTTTTGTCTATCTACATCAAAAAATTAAGAATAAATAAAATAAATACGGATTAATTATCTTAAATATATCTAATATGTTTACGTATATAATGTCTTTGTTTATTTCATTTATATATGATGTATTATATATATGATAAATATTAAAAGGTTTCATATATATATATATATATATTCATTTTCATTGGCGCGACAGCCCCATGGTGGCCAAAGCCGTCTGCTTAATGACAGATTTTGAAACAGGATATCTTTTTTCTTTATACGGGTTAGGGTTGCCAACTTTACGCCCAGCAGTCATATTAGTCCGGGTCCTACAGTTTAAAGTGGATTCCAAACCACTACAGGCATCCATGGTACCACCGGAACTCGAACACGAAACCTATGGCACCAAGCGCCAGAGTCATCAAGCCCCCATATATATTCTAACTTATATATTTTGTACAAAAGAAAAACCTATTTTACAAATATGTTAATATATGCTTATTTCTTTTCCACAAATTACAGTATTTTTTTTATTTGGATAAATGTTTACATTTAATTTATAGTGTAAATAATTTAGATATGTTTTTGACTTCCTTTAAAAATTGGATTTCTTTCATATCTTGCAACAATTATTATTTATTTTACCAAGTTCCTTTTTGGTAACAGTAGAAGTTTCTTCAAATGTTTAATTGTGTTTATTAATGCGTTTTCTTAGTTTAAAAAAAAAAAATTTGAATTCATTTAACACTTTTTTTTTTTTTTTTTTCATTTGCATAAAATTATATAATGAGCAGTTATAATGTAAAATTTGTTACATACTAAATCAAAAACTATTTGTAAAATTTGTTCAAAATTTTGGCCAAAAAAATATGGATGGCTAACATACAAATTGTTATCAATCTCAATAAGAAATTTTACAAATACTAGGAATTTGATATTTCTAGGCCATAAGGAATTTTGATATGTCTTATTGATTAAAATGTTTATTCTTTTCTCCTGTTAGGGTATTTTTTTACGATGATTCTTCATGTTAGCATCTATGAACTGATAACAAGAAATGTTTTTTCTTTACTGTGTGTATAATTATCTACATCAATTACTAATTGTAATCTACAGTTCTATGTTTTGTAATTACTTACAATTGATTACGTGTATTATTACGCGTAATCAATTGTATTTTATATTTACACATTTAAATGTTTTGAACGTGTATATATAAAATATAAAACAACAAGAAAGAAGAATATACAAAATTCGTTATTTCGTCTTTGGATGTCCACTACAACAGGATAATTAGCAACTTTGAAAGCTATTGTCCAACTTTCAAAATGCATTTCTTTTTCAAATTGCTGCATGAAACAGTTAGAAAGGGATTTTAATTTAAGGAGGTTCTTCTGTGAGCCAACTTAACTTTATCATTCCCCGCGATGGTTATCGATGTTCAAGAAGAGAAAACTAACATGGCAGACGGCCATCGATCTCTATCGAAGACGATCCGCTCCTAGACGCCCCAATAACGACCTAATGAAGTCGTTTACGAGTGGCCTGCCGATCAAATGGAAATTCCAGGGACATCAGGAACTTTAACCACAATTTGCACCGGGAATCTTAAAGGGGAAGGAGCTATTTATCGGTCAGGAGCTCCCCGTTTTATGATTTCTTCACCCGTGTGTAAGGGAGGGAGTTCTTTTCTCTCCCTTTGGTTCTTTAATTTTGATGCTCACCAAAGTAAAAGAGCCTTTCTTTATTTTTACAAGGAACAACGTGCAGTGTCTAACGCCACCATAAAATTTCATCATACTACCACCTTTAAGATACTAAAAATATAAGTTTTTAGAATTTAAATAATAGGAAGATATTTTCAGATAGAGTTATAAAATTATTCAAACTATATACAACAATAAAAGCAAAAACAAATCTATTTATTGGTGGGAATTTTCCTTTTTTTTATTTTTTTACTTTTTTTTTTTATCAGGGTATAAATAAAATGTTATTTTCTTTCCTTTTAATTATTAAACTTCGATATTTGATCGGGATTATGTCTTACTTGAGAAAGTGAATTGACAACATACACATTGGTTTCAGCTTTTGAGATAATATAAATATCATTTCTAAAATTTAAATAATCTTAAGATATTTTACATATCAAGCTGAGACACAAGTAAAAAAAAATATATAAACAAATAACTGATAAGAATCAAAAAATCATTCATCACATCGAAGTTGAGCTTTGATTTCATTTTCAGGCTGTTATTCAAATAGATCTGCCATTCAATTGCTCTCCAGACTTCCTATATTACAAAAATAATGAGCCCTTTTAAATAAATTATCCGATCGTGTTTCCTCGTCGCGTTGAACATCTTACTTTTTGTAAATCAGAAGATAGAAATCACACTAAGTTCTTTCCTTATATGCGTTACAATGCCGAGGAAACACAAAGAATTTAAGAAACAAACAGTACCAACAGAATCGGCCTTTACATTAGAAAATAGAAAATATATAACTTTGTAGCAAATGGAAGGTTTAGTATAGCTTTTAAATTAATTCTTTATTGAACGCATATTTAATTCCGCACTTAAAATGTATCAATTAATTAATATTATTTTTCATTAATACAAATTTTGAGAACATTTAAAATTTCCAACAGCTTAAAAGAATTTTAAAGAAATAATTCCAATAGAAGGGATTTTAAAGAAATAATTCTAATGTTTAAATATCGAATTCTGATAATGGAAATAATTGTATTGAAACATCATATTAACTTTATATTTAATTAAGCTAAAAGCATCTTTTTTAATTGCATTATTTGAACAGATGAAGCTTTTACAAATGGTATTAATTAATAGTAAGCAAAAAAAATCAACATAAAAAATATTCGTAATATTTTATTAAACAGTGAATTTAAATAAATTAATAAAACTCTTTGAAAATATAAAAACTATTAGTATAGGAATTAAATGGAAATTTTGTTGTTTAATTAGCATATATTTAATTTTTATTTTATTTACAATCTTTTTTAGCTATTTGTAAAGTAAGTAATTGTACTGAAACATCAGATTAACGCTATATTTAAGTTAAAAGTATCTTTTTTTAATTGCATAATTTGAACCATTGAAGCTGTTACAAAAGATATTAATTAATAATACGCAAAAAATTATATAAAAGAAATATTCGCACTACTTTATTAAACAGTGAATTTGAATAAAATAATAAAACTGTTTGAAAATAGAAAAACAATTAGAATAGGAATTAAATGGTAATTTTAATGTTTAATTAGTATATATTTAATTCTTATTTTACTTACAATCTTTTTTTATTATTTTTATTTTTTTACGGTATGACTATTATTTTGGAAATAATTTAAATGAATTTAACACAAATGAAATAAGTATTGAATATAAAATAATCAAACACATCGAACGCTTGGACATAAAAAATATATTTTTATTTACTCTTTCATTCTTTAAAAAGATATCTCAAGAACTCCATCGTAAATAAATTTTTATCTTTTAGCGGCAGCAATTTTTTATGGCGAAATAAACTTCAACGAAGCATTCTTTATCTCTATCCTTACTTAAATCGAGCTTCTTCTAAATTCATGAATGCAGTATCGGCGTGTGTGCATATTTGATTAAGACTCTTTTAAAATAGAATCATAGGAGTGCATATTTAATTCGCGCTTAAACCTTTTGAATTTCTCTTTTAAGTACGTATAGTTTCGGAAAACAATTTCAAGAAATTAATTTGACAAATCCTGCTACATTTTTTTTTTCACTTCAAATCTTTTTTTTTTTTTTTTTTTCCAAATTTTTAAAACATTTTCTAAGCAATTGCATCCAAGGAGCTAAAATAATTCTCTTTAACTGAACGTAGAAATAAAAATATTTCCTCGAATTTTCAGAGTAATAACCGATTCTTCCAAACGGAAACAAAAGAATATCAATTTATGGGGATGCCTTCGAAAGAAAACGGTTGTAGTAACTTTTCTATTCGAATAAAATCATCGATCGTTAGCAGTAGTGAGCAGACGAAAATAACAAACAACCATAAAAAAGCGAACCTACAAGTGATTTATTGCATCCATTATTTGATCATTCTCAATCCCATATTTCTCCTAAATGTACTGTGTTGGCTATTAGTTCTCGTTTTGTTTAGAACATAACAAAGTAAAGGACGGAAAAGAACTTTCCAGTACGGTTAATACAGGGTCCAGACTTTCATTGTTTAACATTCCAGTGTTTCGTACAAAAGTATTTTTAAATGGCCCATGTTTATCTTCAGATGCTAAAAATATTGTAATATATTTTTGTTTTTTAATTTTGACAAACTGGGTGCTTGTTCTTTAAATATTTCAGAATGTATCTCCATATTTCAATAAAGAACAAAATTTTATAATTTAAAAGTTTTCATTTTATTTCAATCAGATATCTAAATATAACAAAGAGGCTCGAAGAAATATCGTATGGCTACTTAAGTATATTTGTTGAGAACGTACTAATTTACAAATGATTGTAAATAAACCAAAAAGAATTGCTGGAATGGTGGATGGTAACTTTTTAATGTCATTTTTTCTTTTATTTATGTAGCTAATGTAAATAACAAAAATATAATTCAAAGTTTTTAAAATAATTTATTTTCTTAATTATTCACGAATAAATTCTTGAAAGATATTAAATTTACTACACTGCCCATGAAATAATGTTGATAGAAAAAAGAAGATATTAATTTAATTAAGGGGGCATAGCTTGCAAGTCAAAAATTTATCCTTTTAACACACTTTTTTATGACTGATCATAAATTCTAAAGTTTTACTCCTTTAAGAGTAAAATTTTGTTACGTTGTAGTGGTGGGTGTTGTTTTGAGTTAATGGAGGCAATGGGTTTAGAATTTACAATTATATTTACTTACGCACAAACACTACACATACAGTTAGTTAATATTTTAATACACATCTAAAGCAAAAATGTTGTGGTAAAGTTTTTAAGCTAAAAGCTGTGGAAAAACTCCACTGTTTATCCGGAATCTCGGCAGATGTGCAAGGGTTTCGCCAAATATACGATTTCTCGGATGAGAGTTTGTAGGCCAACTGAAAGTTTTTTCCGAACGGTAAGGGAACTCGCGCCATTCTTAACAGTGGATCATACGAAGGATGGTTTACAATATTTCATAATAAAATTTTAATCTTTAAGCAATTGATTTAATTTTTGTAATTCAATTAATATATTTCTTAAAATAACATTAAATAAATGCATAAAAGATTAAAATGTCAATAAAGTTACTCTTTGTTTCCCACAAGATAAAATTTACAACTTAAATGTTTATATCGAATAGAAGTTAAATAATATGTTTACTCTGCAAATCACAGATTTAAAAGATATCTTATATTTAATAATTTTTAAAAAAAAAAAAAATTTTAAATTAACTAAAAATTTGAAATTGTTACAAATTTTTAATATTTATCATACTATGTATTAAAATGCATTGATATATATATTTGTTACTACAGAAGTAATATTTGTCTGGTTTAAATGCGGTTTGTTTGAAATGGTTCTAACATTAGAAATTATTTTTTTTAAATATTTTTGAAAATAATAAGGTATTATGCCCCTTTTAAATTCCTTAATATTAAAAAATGCAAATGAAAAATGCACAATTAACATAACTTTATTTTTCAAATCTCTGAAAATAAATTTTATATTTTTAAGGTATATATTGAAATAAAAATACAAAAAAAGTAAAGAATGCGCAAAAAAAAAACTTTATTGTTGAACTTTGGAATGCTATAAGCATGCATGTAATTATATCATCATAAATGTTTTTCAAGAACAATTTTAGTTACATAGTGCTAAGTACTCAAATGCAACAGTTATTATGTAATAATATGTTATAAAATTAGAACTACAATTTTTTTAATTGAATTAAAAATTTAGTATAATAAATTAGTTAATTTAATTATACATATATTTTCATAAACCCTAAGTTAAGCTTTTTTATATCTTTTTTTATTCAGTGCGTGAAAATTGTTGCCATTTCATCGTGAAATTATGAATTTTAAATTTTTTGCAATACTTTTTATTTTAGAAATTATTTATATATTTTTATTAAATTTAGTTATTTTTTATTTTTCAGAATCAAAATAATGATGCTAGTAATGGAAGTAAGAACGTGATTTCTGTTTCCAATTGTTTTCCTCATGGCCATTAAGGATTAAGTCGTACTAAATTATCCACAAAATAAAAAGGACAAACAAAAATACAGGTGAGTCATTTTAAATTATTGATAAATATTTTCAATTCTTATACAAAATGCATTATATTGTGTAATATATTAAATATATACGTATGTATATATGTACAACTCATATCTTCTCCTTGCAATTGTAGTAAATTTACAAGTAAATTCTTACACTTTAAATGAATAAGGAACAAAAATATACAAGTTTATTGCATATAAAAAATAGCACTAATTTAATTGCTAAAATTTAGAGTTTTAGAATTTTAAAAATCTTATATTTATATTAAAAATTTAAGGGGATCTCTTCGGGAATATTTCATATTAATCAATAAAATATGCAAAATGATGTTTTTAAAAAATATGCTTACAAAAAAAATATATATCTTATAATATTTTATATTATATGCATAAATTAATTGACTATTTAAGTTGTATCTTGTACTCTTCTTTTATTAAAATTGTGTATACTTGTTATAGAAGATTGAATCATTTAACGAATATATATGAAATGAAATTTTCAAAAATAAAGTTTAAGGAAGAAGTTTGAATATCATTAATCAAAATCAGAATGTTTGACATTCATTCTTGACAAATTAATTAATAATTATTGATTAAATGGCTATCATTTATTTAACGGTGAATCTTAAAAATAACAAAAGCTTAGACGGATACATAAAGGTGTGAGATACATTACTCAGAAAGTCTGTATTTTTGAAAATTATCATCTTTTAAATATTTTTTAAAAATAAAACTGAAATAAATTAATCCGAATCTATTCTACTGATAATTTTATAGTATGCTTTTCAATCAAGAAATCTTAATTGAGCTTCATTAATAATTTTGAGGTAGAAGTAATTTCTCTAACGTGCGAATGGATACGAGTTCGATTCCTACTCATGACAGACGCTCTAATTATTCGTTTGAAAACGACTAAAAGACTCAATGGCGATTATGATCTTGCATCATCTATCTATGCTAGGTGTGAATTTTTCAATTGTTTTCACACACGATATGCAACTGTGAGAAAGTACTTTTAAAATCGTTTTGGAAATCGATGCATTTGGATCAATTCTTGATAGACTAACTTAGACACGAAACAGGTTGTTGTTTTATTAATTATTTTTATTATTACTTTATAAAAGTAATTAAAAAATTAATTTGTTATGTTATTAGTTACTTTTATAAATTTTATTTTCAGAGTTATCAACATAAAAAATGTCCTAATTCAGAAATAATATCTCTCCTTCTCCACTTATGCACATACAGAATGGGTGCAAAAATTAATTGTTGTTGATAAATTAATTAAATAATTACAGGTTAATTACACACAGAGATATGATAATTTTAATTATGCTTCATTAATTATGGTAGAGATAAATAACCAAAAACTAACAACATTCATCGTAATTACCCTATTCAATGTCTCATCGTCTTAATTAGTAAAACATTATAGCTGATGTAACGAATATTTACTCTGAATAATAAATTTCTCAACAAAAATAATAAGATGATCATTTAAAACCTATCAATCAATCAAGGGTGTAATTATTTTTGGCGTTCAACACCATTTTTCGGAAAATAAAGTCGCATTAAAGGGATATTTTTCCTAAATTATCGCAACAAAGAATCTCACTCCATAGGAAGGAACGCAATTATAAAATATGAGCCCTTTAATTGGTATTCTTTAAACTTAATCAATCATTATTCATGAATGAATTTTAAAATATAACGGTAAATTAAAAGAAAAATATATGATCAAACAAAATGGTGATTGTTAAAAAAGTTAATACTTTTTCAAATTAAAGGATATCTAATTTTTATGTTACTTTAACATTTTAAAATGAAGGGAGAGGGAAGCGAATCTTATGATAAAAATTAAAATATATATTTTTATAAGTATACATCTTATAATTTATAAAATAATAATGATTTTTAAATTGTTTTGCAATAGTTAATAACTTAGTTTTTCTTTTTATGAAAAATTTATATAAAGATCTTATGATTAGAAAAAAATCACTATCAATATCATTATGTATATTATTATGTATGTATATCATTATGTATAAATATGTTCAGCAATTATACTTCTTTATTTAATAATTGATAAAGAAATAAAAAAATTAAATCAATTAAAACATTTTACAACAATCTATATTTATTTTAAATGTTTAGATAAGTCAATGACATCCTAAATAATTTAGCAATCGTCTTTGACGAAGCTTAAAACTCTATGAATTATTAAAGTTACTCAAAGTGTTCTATGTACTGGAACAAAATCATTTTATTATCAAACTATAACAAACTATTTAAAACTCATATGTTAAAGAAAACCGGGTAAAATTTTATTTGGCTTACCTAAGTAATTGCAGTAGTTGTAATAATACATAAGTTACGTTGGTATTTTATATCGTTTTTAAATTTATATAAATATTTCTAGTTCTATTCCTAGTTATATCTCTTAATTGTTTAAATTGAAGTTAATTATTTCAATGATTCAATTTTTGAAGTTTATGAGATAGCAATATTTTTAAGTATTCTTTTATTTCTTTAAAATATTCTGTTATATAATTTTGTTAATATTTTAACTTCTAAATTTTTTTATTTATAAATATTTATTCACAATAATTTTTTCTTTACAATTTTGTCAAACCATAACTCTTAATCACTATCAGTGTTTTTCATCTATGACTAAGATTTCCTTTTAATTCCTTTGCAAGTTTCACTTCAAGCAAGTTTCCTTTGAAATTAACATCAAAATAGTCGAGAATTGAAAAAAAATTCTCATGAAATATTTTTTTATCAGAGGATTTGTGAAAAATACAATTTAATAGGAAATGCGAAATATAAGAGTTATCAGTTTAAGATAACTTTTATATTCATAAATATTTTAATTCCATGAATGAAAATTAGAAATGTTTGATGCTGTGGCTGGTCACTGCTCAGTCATATTCCATCAGGACAGCTAGTCAATCGATTAATTTAAAAAGAGGATATAATTGAAAGACCAGCACTATGGGGCGAATAAAATAGGAGGGCTTTCTTCTAGGAAATTAACTAGCTCCAAGTATTCTCCTTTCGTCAGCAAAACTCTTAGATAACGGTATTGTAGTTATGTAGGGTCAGTAAGATAAGGAGTCTTTCTAACCAGTTTTAAACTGTAGTGAGTGTAGTTTTGTTCGAATCAGTAAACTACTACTACTATTTGACTAACTACTGCAAATCGCAGAAGGTAGATTAGCGTAGAGTCTTCTGGCAAGATAAAACTGCCATCCGATTTTTGCGATCCGATGTCGTCCATCGCAGAGCTAATAGATGCAGTCTGCCCAGATGTTTTCCCCAAATTATCATAACTTAAACTGGTTGCGAAAGGGCTATTCTTGCTGCCTAAAATGAAGGCGTCCACAAAATAATGAAGCAAATACTTGCCGTGTTATCAAGCATAGTCATAGAATACAAATCATTCGATATCGTAGTAGATACCGATGAGGTCGTCAATTACACACCAGAATTCCTAAATTCCCTTGATCCGACTGGGTTGCCACCACATTGCCTTTTACTTAAAGTGGGATCTTCAATGATTATACTACGGATAATTTTACTTTGCAATGGCAAGAGGCTATATCTAAAGAAGATGGCAGTGTGATTGAAGCAACTATTTTAATAGAAAAGGGACAGGATGAAACAGTTTTTATCCTAAGGATACCACTCATTCCGACGGCTCTCACTTTTAACTTTAAAAGACTGCTTTCACAATCACGATCAACAAGTCACAGAAGCAGTATAAATTAGCAGCCTCATTGAAGCAGTATATTTAATATATATATATATATATATTAAATAAAACCGTTTCAAATTGTATGGAGAGAAAGCTTCTGTGTAAAAGTTGAATTCTTTATTGAATAAGTCAATAAGATTTGTCAGTTTCTTGCCAAGAGCTGTCAGCGTGATCTGCTTTAGACTTGTCACAACCATGACTACTTACAGAGTCACTTGTATAGAATAGGACTGTCTGATACAGATATCTGCCCCTTTATGACTATGGCATGTCTATGACTGGAACGCACCTCAGTATTTGCCCTACTATTCTTAATTGTTTCCCATTTTGTGTTACTGCCAATGCATTTAGTGATTGTTTTGTCATTCTTTACTGTATTGGGCTACTCATTTAAGTCAAAAAATTCAATAAAATTGCTTTGAGGATACTTTAAGTTAGCGAAATCTTGCATAGTAATAAATCTAGGGAAATATCAATAATAGTAAATATATTTCTCATTGTTAGATTTAAGGAAGTTATCGTGATAAATGTCTTCTACTATATTATATATGAATAAAAGACAGATTTCTGTTCTGGGTTGGTCATTTTAGTAATTTTTTTAAATTATTCCTTTTTATTAAATCATGAACATATTTCACATTATTTACATTTATTCTACCAATACTTTCTTAGTTCAGATTAAATAATTGTTTCGTTTACCATTCTGGCATTCCGATTTAAAACAGAAACATTTCAATCCCCCTGTCTTTTTATGTTAGTGAATCTCAGCAATTAAATCTTCTGTTACACATATCCTATTAATATTGGAGATTTATTCATTACCCAAACTACTAATAGGGTAGATAAATAGTGGCATTAGATTGATTAAAAAAATTTTAAAAATTACTTTCTGAAAGCTCTTTTGCTTACAACGACACTTGAAAATACACAAGGAAGAGAGGAATCCTCAGTCTTGCTTCCTGTACAAAATTTGCAGGAAATAAAGCTTTCTCAGAAGAGCATAAAAATTCACTCCTTTGAGATAAAGGATTAATTTAAAAGGTTGTCCTATCATTCTTTTGCAGACACTCACTGCAATCTCTACCTCTTCTAACCTAATTAAGGAGGAATAGTAAACAACTTCCCCCCAAGAACTGCTTTCACGATCTAATTTATAACTAGAAAAGGGAGATGATGCTATTTCCGAATAAATGGAAATTGTGTCTTCGCCTCCTTGCTTTTAACATTCGAGTAACTTAACGAGTCCGTTTCAATTTATATCAAATTCATTCTTTAAGTGAAAAATGGTTAAAATAGCAGGAATATATATCATGTATATTAGTGCATATTCCTTAAAATTGAAATATTTTAAGCTCAGAATCTCTTACGTAGTTCTTTGTTAATAAAAGTCATTCTCTCCGCAGAGTATTTCAAGAAAGGAATACATTAAACTTCAAAGGAAGTTAATTTTGTCTATGTTACGTAATTTTTTTTCTACATCTTATCAGAATATAATTTAATGCTTAAAAGGCTTCTGTAACAGTTCAAATCATAAATCTCTAAATTTAGTAATAATTTAATTAAATTATTATTTTCATTTTACTATATGAATCTTTATTGTGTATAGATTTTATACATTTACATAAACTTTCAATATGTTTTATTTTTATTGTTTTGCTTATGAATCTGTGATTGCATTGATTTTTAAATGTTTCTAAATAAAATAGCATGGTAAAAATAATAAGATAAAAGAAATCAGAAAAAAATGGAGTTTGTTATAGAACTGTTAGATGTAATAAATAGATTTTGTTTAAATAAAAACACACAAAGAAATTTTTTTTAATTTATCCAAGGAAAAACAAATTTATATGAGAATTAAGTTATATTAATCAACGGATTCAAAGAAACTTTCCGTACTATTAAGGATCATAATTTTGTTCAAGTGCGAAAAATGCTTTACACATTATATTCCAAAAATTAAAGCGAAAACATTGCCATTACACAACCAAAAATGAATGGAGTTTTATAAGAATTACTCAGTATATGTAAAAGGAAGGATGTATCAGAATAGCTTACTCAAATTAGTGAAACTTCTGTCACTTAACCTCATTAGACACGGCCGAAAATAGAATTTGCAAGCTTTTGCAAGTAGAAATTGCGTAGTGGAATTTCGAGATAGCCATATTTTGAAGATAAATAGACAATACCATTAATCTGAAAAATTATGATGACAGCCCATTGGGCGAATAGAAGTGGACCAGAGTTAATCCTATACAACAATATGGTTAAATGTGAAACCTTCTGTAATTCATAATGAAATGTCCTTACTAGAACAGAATCCTTTCTAGAAGCTACAGCCGAGAAAGATTTGGTGCTACAAATGTCACAGAAGATCACTATTCTTAGCTAACTGCAAAAAACCACAGAATTACTACAGCAATCCATCTCAGATCTTCTCTTGTTGCAGTCACTGAAAGACATGCCAGATCAACTGCGAATTAAACGCTTTACGAAAACGTACATATGAGACGTATATTATTGTTTGTATCCCTCATATCACGTAAAGATGTTAATGGTTTACGCTGAAGTGACAAAAGTCATGGGATAGCAATATGCAAATTTTCAGATGGCAGTAGCATCGCGTAGAACAGGTATAAATGCGCAGTGCTTTCGCAGAGCTTTCATTTCTGTTCAAGTTATTCATGTGAAGAGGATTTGACGTGATGATGACCGCACGACGGGAATTAACAGACTTTGAACGCGGAATGTTAGTTGGAGCTAGAGCCATGGGTCATGCCATTTTGGAAATCGTTAGGGAATTCAACATTCCCAGATCCACTGTGTCAAGAGTGTGCCGAGAGTATGAAATTTCAGGCATAACATCCCACCATGGACAGCGCAGTGGTCGACCGCCTGCACTTAACGACCGAGACCGGTGACGTCTGCAAAGAGTCGTAAATTCTAACAGACAAGCAACACTGCGTCGAATAACCGCAGAAATCAATGTGGGACGTACAAGGGACTTGTCTGTTAGAACTGTGCGGAGAAATTTGGCTTTCTTGGGCTATTCCAGCAGAAGACCGACTCGAGTGCCTTTACTGACAGAACGACATCGCTTGCAGCGACTCTCGTGGGCACGTGAGCATATCAGTTGCTCCCTATATGAATGGAAAACCGTGGCCTGGTCCGATGAGTCACGATTTCAGTTGGTAAGAGCTGATGGTAGGGTTCGAGTGTGGCGCAGACCCCACGAAGCCATGGACCCAAACTGTCAGCAAGGCACTGTTCAAGCTGGTGGTGGCTCCGTAATGGTGTGGGCTGTTTTTTAATGGCATGGACTTGGTCCTCTGGTGCGACTGGACCGAACATTGACTGGAAATGCTTATGTTCAGCTACTTGGAGATCACTTGCAGCCATTCATGGACTTCATGTACCCAAACAACGATGGGATTTTTATGGATGACAATGCGCCATGTCACCGGGCCACAACTGTTCGCGATTGGTTTGAAGAACATTCTGAACAATTCCAACGAATGATCTGGCCACCTAGATAGCCCGACATGAATCCCATCGAGCATTTATGGGACATCATCGAGAGGTCTGTTCGTGCCCAAAATCCTGCACCATCAACGCTTCCACAATTATGGACGTCTATCGAGACAGCATGGCTCAATATTCCTGCAGAAGACTTCCAACTACTTTTGAGTCCATGCCACGTCGAGTTGCTGCACTTCGCCGGGCGAAAAGAGGGCCGACACGATATTAAGAGGTATCCCATGACTTTTGTCACTTCAGTGTATTTGTGCATTTACACATATCAGTTGAAATTCAAGTCAGTGGAGGTCTGTACTTTATAGTCAGTACAAAGTCTAGATTTTGTTGGCGAAATGACTAAAGAAAATTGCTGGTGTGGCGAAAGTCGGCAATCAGCTATTATCCCAGTCATATCTATGAAAGAGGCAGATTAGATAGATTCGGTGTAGATGTATGGACAAGAATATCTGGATACATCGTCCCAAGAAATATCGTTACTGCTCAATTACATAGAGGCGACATTCTTGACCCCATTGTTCGCCCTTACATTGTTGCAGTTGGTGAGTCCTTTATCTTACAAGACGATAATGCTAGACTGCAAAAGAAAAATCGCCAGTTTGTGGAGAATTACCTTCGTGAGGAGGCTATTGCACAGAAAGGTCTGTCAGCACTTTCTCCGGGCTTGAACACGATTAAGCATGTAATGTTTGGGATATTCTACAGAGATGTATTGCTGCACTTAATTCACTCTTCGTAATCCTTCAAAGTTTAGGAACTGCCTTTATATAATAGTGGGCTTCGCCAATAACTAAATTAATAAACACTCTCATTTTGAACCTCGCTATAGTGTTTGTAAAGCAGTTAGCGGTGATCCCAATTCATATCAAAACAAATCACTCATTGTACTCAGTTTGTACAATGTTTAGTTATTTGTACGCAGTTTGTACTATTGTACTTTGTTTTTGATGCGTTTCCATTTTGTGCATTTTCAATAACCTCCTTTTTTTGCCTAATTTTTGGAGCACTTTTTAATTAAATTTTTTGTTAAATTTCATTAAATTCGAATGAGCCAAACATAATTTCTTTCTTTTAAGCATTCAAAATCATGATTTTTTTTTTCTTAATTTTTGGAAACCAGAGTAAAAGTTATTTCAATTTTTTTTTTAAATTTTTATAATGTATTATCATTTAAATCTTTTTTTTTCAATTAGTATTTAAGTCATTGAACAATTTAATGAATGTAATTAAATTGTAAAATAATTTAAACACAAAAGTTTTGAAGTAAAGTTCTGTAATCATTTTAAAATTTTAATTTATTTATAATTAATCATTTATTTAAAATTATAAATCTTTCAGGAATAAAAAATTTAATTAAAATTCAATTTAATGCTCTTTTACAATAATATTTATTTTTAATAATTATTAATAAAGGGATAATTTCTGAATGCAATATATATATATATATATATATATATCATTTAAAATATGTAAAGATAAGTTAATTATCAAGATTTTTCTGTCTGGTGAATTGTAGAATCTGTAGACCTGTAATTAAGCAGTGATATCCAATCGGAAGATTTGATTTGAGATTGGATTTTTTTGTAAATTATAACTTACAGAACCCTACATTGTATTATGTAATATTGTTTAGATTATAAAAATTGATGAGATAAAATTATTCTTACATTCAATTCTAACATAATCTTTCAAAGACCAATAGAATTTGATAAGTACTGGATTAGGGGTATTTTGTCATTAAATCACCTAGTCAGTTATTCATTCGATTCCATATATAACGTACTACTTTAGGAACATTCCTTTTTGAAAATTCATTATGACTGCTTAATTACAGGTCTACAGATTCTACAATTCTCCAGACAGAAAAATCTTGATAATTAACTTATCTTTACATATCTTAAATGACTAGTGAGATTAATATATATAATTACAATATACTAAGCTTTATTAACTTAATCCTTCAAGAACCCTCAAACTTACATTTAACAATTTTATCAACCTAAAAATTTTCAATATTGATAATGAAAAATATGTTTATTTAATCAGACAAAAATATACCCGTCTATAAAAGTTTCAACGTTTTACAAAACTCCATTTTATGATATTCGTGTAATAGAAATCATATGCCTCCTAAATGATGAATTACAGAATTTCTAATTTTTTACTAATAAAAATTAATTTTAGAAACAAATCCTTGGACTGAAAATAAAAAAAAATAATGTATTTTTCTTTATTATCTTTTTTTATTTAATTATCAGTATTAAAAAAACAAAATTTATGTATAACCCCTGTATTATAAAAAATAGATAACTAATAATATCAATCACGACAAAACAAAAATTGTATCATAGGAAATAAGATCTGAACACTAATACTATTGAAACTAGAATTTAAACATCATAACTTATAATGTCGCCGAATCCATGGTCAGTCATTTGTCAATGTAAATTTAGAATTTATGACAGAAGTATGCTCTAGTAATTAATACTAGTAAGTAAAGCTTTTTAAAAACAATAATTAATAAGTACGTGTTTTTTTTCCCTTTAAGCATAATACATCATGGAAAAATAAAAAAGTATTTTTAAGTGGTATTTGGTGAAATAATTTTTTCTCTCCTCTTTTTTCTTTGAAGTTCTAATACTGAAAATATCTGTTAAAAGTAGCATTATAATTAGAGAATAATTAGAAATTCCTGAAATTATGACAGCCAAAGTTATGACAGCCAAATAGATGAATAATGCAAAGTAAAAATAATAATAATAATAAACTCAGCGTGTCACAATAAAAAGATGTGGGCGTGTGTGTGAGAGGAGGTGTTTATTTCCAAAATCAGTTCTAGTTTTTTCTCTGTATTAATTATTATTTTTTATCTTAAGAGCAGCAAAAAAATAAGAAAAAAAAATTTTTAATCACGGGTTTTTTTTTTTTTTTTTTTTTTTTTTTTTTTTATAGTTAACCCAGAACTTTATATTTTGTTAAATATTTGTGAACACTTTTAGAAAGTTTGGTTTTCCAAATTTACATGTTAATAAAATTTAATGCAAATGTTTATCTATCATTTAAAAGAAGATTGAATGATAAATTAAAAAAAATTAATATACATATATAAATGCAAAAAAAAAAAAAAAAAAAAAAAAAAAAAAAAAAATTCTTATTCAATCTCAAAAACTAAGCTTAAAGAAATATTGTAATTACAAAGATCAACCACTATTCCCATTTTTTATTCTGAGGGCTAATGAAATAGAATGTGTTATTTTTTATAAATAATACAAGAAAGTGATATAAGACCTCTCCTTGTCCTTTTGTGATTTATTTAGAATAAAAATAAACGTTTAGAAGCCTTTTTAGAGTTCATTAGCATATTTTACTTTAAAAAATTATCAATCATCTCCTACCACCCTTAAATTGGCAAAATCATGAACATGACAATTTTTTTAATCGCTTTAGAAAAAATTCTCAATATAATTAGACGTCATTATTCGTAATTATAGAAAGATAAAGATTATTGGTAAATGTTAAAAGATTATTGGTAATTATTAACAGAATCAATAACCACTAATTATACCAATATCAATAGATACTTGTCTTATATAAACTTTTCCCATTAAATCAATATTAATATAAAGTTCTGAGGTGAAACTTGTAAAGTGAAGGCTTATCAGATGTGATATACTCAACAAATCGTTGACGTTTCTATTATTGTATTCCGCAAAATTCATTTACGTTCGAGCACGAAACCAATTTCGTTAGCAGCACACGAATTTCAAGTCTGCAGAGTACTTACTACACAGCTAGTTATACTTTTTCTCCACCCCGGGCAGTCTTATCCGAACCGGTGACGCAAACCTTAATTCCCCCGTGTCTTTAGAACTGAGAAAACGTATCTCAACATTTCATCTCTCCCAAGACCCAGAGGCAATTTCACTCGGTCAGTGTTAGAGCAAATGCCAACTAATTCTTCCTGCTTCTTCTAGCAACTGACATCTAACAAGGTTAAAAAATAATAATAATAATAAGGCAGTTAGAAAGAGGAGAGCGGCGTCTCCCCGTATCCCATGGCAACCGAGGAAAGTGGTGCCCAAAGGTCATACGTCCCATGTGATGAGCGATGAGTCTTTGATCAATGTAATGAATACCTTTTTAGAAATTCCCATCGCCCGACGTTTATTCACCGGAGGTGTCTCGCTGTTTTATTTTATTTTTATTTTTTTTAAAAAAGAACTTTTATTTTCCTTATCGGTCCGTGTAGATTTGATGTTTGCTTTGTCGCTTTGAATATTCAGAAAGCGAACGCCGCACCTAGTACTTAGAAGGATTTGGAATGGAAGTGTTTTAACGTAAAACATTCGCATTTGTCATTGTCGATTTTAAAGCTTTTCTCTTGGGATGTTTATTTTTAGAAAACATTTTTTTTTCTTCTTCTTCTTCTTTTCTTTAATGTCTTGCTGGGAAACGAATGATTCAAATCGACTCGTATTTTAGATTTCTTTTTCTTTCTTTTTGTAGTTTTATTTCCGTTCAGTTTTCGTAAAGTTCAAATTGACAATGGTAAAAGATTTGGAAATATTTTGTCTTTCATTTCTTTTGACAAAATAAAGCACTGGGTATTTTCTTTCTGTGTTATTTTATTTAAAATATTGGTATAAATGACTAATTTCTTTTAGAATTGAAAATTTTTGAGAAATACTTAGCACTATAATAACAAAAAATATTTTTTTTTTTTTATTTTAAATGAAAATTTCTATATTTATTTTTATTGTAATTCATAATTTGAAAAATATTATAAAAGATAGATAATGTATTAAGAAATATACTAATTAATATAAATCTGTTATTAATTAAAAACATTGCTCTTGAAAATAAACAGATTATTTTATTTTGCATATTTGATTTCTGAATTACCATATTTTATCAAAAAACATGAAATACATTTTTTTCTGCGTCCATGTAAATTTATCTTTACTATAAAAAGGAAAATTTGGCCTATTGCGATATATAACTACTAATATACAATAAAATATCTTTTTTCACGAATCTATAATGCAATTGCATAAGCAATCGTTAATTTTAATTAGTCATAAAATTTTGATTTTGATGCAATTTTTAAAAGAAACCCCAAATAATTACTAAAAACAGTAAAAAATTGTGAAGCTTAATATGCTACTAGACATTTAACAAAAGAAATAATAATTTCAGTATACAATCATACAAGAATATTTTTAAGCCATGAATGCAAAGAGTTTTCTAGAAATAAAATATATAAATTGTTTTTCGTGATAGCTACGCAATTCTCTTCTGCTCAAAAGATTAAAAATTATTACTAAATTATTTACTAAGCAACAACGCTGTATAAATTTTTTTAATTGATCTAACTAACAATCAGTCAAAAATATAATTGATAATACTTTGCCAAAAATTAAAAATATTTGTAAATAATAACATGTTATAAATTTAAAATATTATTAAACCCTCTTCTAAATATATAACTAAGTATAGTTAAATTAAAATTCGCTGGCTATAAATTTATTTATAAAAAATTAGATGCTTTAAATTATATATAAAAACAAAGATCAAAATATTAAAACAAATTACAAACAGAGATATAGATATGCGAAAAAATAAAACTAATAATAGCAGTACAATAAACTTTCTTAATAACATTTAACTTTTTGTATATGTTTAGATTTAAATGTATACAAAAAAAATACTCGTAATAAAAACAAATATAAAAATGTAAATAATCAAAATTAAACAATATCGGTGAGAGATGGATATGTAATAAATTTTTTTATAAATTATTAGTGAAATTTCTTGCTTCATTGTAATTTTTAAGAAAATACTTTTTTTTCTTAGAAAACGAGATTTCTTGCTTAACAAATCACGTTTTCTAAGAAAGAAATGACGTCGTATAATAATTTGTTGATATCAAATTTCAAATCATCAATCAATCAATAGATAATTATGCAATAAACGTTCAATTAATTATTTGGTAACTTTCACTTTTCTACTTTTCACTAATTACAAATTTCTTTTATATTTATTGTCTTGCGTAAAATTAAAAGTGGTTTTTGACCCAATGGAAATTATTAAATAATTTTAAGCATTCATAAGTGACGAATGATAAGTGATATTTTGTCATTCCATTACCACATCGTTATTAAATGTGAGGTAGTGCTACATTGTGAGATTTTGATTTACATATTAGAGAGTTTTTGCATACCGTACGTTAGTTACCGTAGGACGTCCGTTAGCATTTTCTCCCTAGCGCGCATGCTCAGTTTCCTATGAACATGCGCGCTAGGGAGAAAAAGCTAACGGATGTCCTACGGTAACTAACGTACGGTATGCAAAAACTCTCTATTTTCTATGTGGAACTTTTTTATGCGATCCCAATTAGCCACATAATTTTTTTAATGTGTTACAAACAATATATAATACTTATGAAGTTTCAAGATATTTTTTGATGCGATTTCTTTTCTGCTGTCCCTATCCCCAGCACAAAAATAGGTTACACTATATTTCATTGGCCTTTGGAAATTAAAATCACGTATTTATACATGCGTTCTTTGTGTGCCTGATAATTTTTCATCATATTGTACCCCTCTTTCAGGTAAAAGACAATGAAGTATGAATGTATTTTCTAAGTAAGGCAATGTTGAAATGAGTAACAGAATTTTATGCCTGCAAAACATGAAAAATAAAACATGGAATTTAAACTTTAAATTTTAAAGCAATTCAACGAATTTCATCTACGTTAGTTACTTTTATTATAAAAACATCTTTATCTTATAGTGAAGAATAGTATCCAAATCTAAATAAAAAATATTTATCTAATACATATAAATAGAAAAGATATACATTTAAATTTTTATTAAAAAAGAAAAAAAAATCTCTCTCTTGAATTTTTATATTAAAACTTGTTGCTTTTGTGTCTGTGTCGGGTATGAGTACATTAAATATAAAGGTAAGACTACCCCTTTCGTTTGACTCCATATTGGGGAATTTTCTTTCGCAATTACAGTGGCAAAATGTGGGTGCTGTATAGCAGGCCCCTTGTACAATTTGAATCTGGTACATCTCAGCCGTTCTATTGGCTAATAATTTAAATCAGAGTGTCCAGCTTTAAAAACAATACCATTATAAACAATAATATTATAAAAAAAAGTTTATAAATGATATACAAGTTAAAATTTATATCTAAAACACAGAATTTAAACTTGTATCAATTCTAAAGCTGTTATCTGCATTTTTTACACATATCTTGAAACTTTTCTTTAAAATTCTGATATAATTTTACTACACAAAAATAAATTTTAAATTCTAAGAATAAAATTATTTCGTATAAATTTTATTATAAGGTCATCATCATTAAAGATTTACTAGAGAAAATAATTTTTCCAACATTGAAACTGTAAGAAATACAGTTATGCGTTCTAATTAATCAGTCAGATAGTACAATTACTTTTAGCTAATGCCATTCCTTAAATATCCGTTAATAGCTTGTGGATCTGTTTTATCTCTATTTCAATATGATTCAGGCAATTGGTAGCGGTTATTTATTCCATAAAAAAACCACGATTCAAACGAATTTTGCCTTAACATGTTCCATAATTATTACGTCTATAATCCTTTCTTAGTTCAATGTGATTCTGCCAAAGCGGGGACGGTTATCGATTGGCATTCGATAAAATTAACTGTAGTTTCAGCAAAATACTGATTCCATCGAATGGCAACGGCGATCCATTCTTCCCAAGGCCACATGGATCCAAGATTATTTAATGTTCCCAAGAAAGGAGAAGGAATAAGCAGAAATTCAATCGAAATTCGATAGGAGCCTTCGTTTCGCGCAGACATCATTTTTGATGAATATCGCCTTTTTATAGTAGTAGCAGAGGAAGGAAAATCACGAGTACATGTTTCGCATCGTATTGACGAAGATAAAGTGCTGAAGACGAGTTGCGAAAGGTATTGGATATTTATTTTGAACTTTATTTTATAGTGGAGCTTCTACGAAAACAATATAGATGCAAATTTAAAATTTTTTAAAGCAAATTAATCTATTCTATAAGAATAACTCATGAATATAAAACTCTATTTAATCTTTTATTGCTACATTTTAACAGAAATAATAAAAATTTTCAATGGAATAGTGTTGTTTCTTTTAATTATTTATTATATTTTTACTAACTGATGCAGAAAAATTTTAAAGTGAATATATTGAAAATGACAATTCTTCAAAGCAATTAAAGAAACCAAAATTAAACCAATTAATGAAAAAAGATAACTTAAGCATGCCAAAAGGAGAACTTTATTATTCATTATAAGTTATTGTGTTTTTTATTCTCATATCAATCCTGTTTCCTTTCATGGAACATCGCTTACTAAAAAAAGATCACTTAAATATGCTAAAAGGAAGACTTTATTATTTATTATAATTTTACTAATTGGTGCAGAAAAATTTAAAAGTGAATGCATTGAAAATGACAATTCTTCAAAGCAATTAAAGAAACCAAAATTAAACCCATATATATATAATTATTCCGGCTCCCTGGATTAACGCTACCGGATAAAACCTCTGCTATGCGAATCAAATTGTTCAGCCTTCCAACAGCATTAAAAACTCAACTTCCATCATTTTTTGTAATCATAGAAAATAAAATTCAATGTGTAAGCATTCTAGTGGCGTACTACTTTGTTTTTTAGTCTCATTTCAATCCTATTTTCTCTCGTGGAAAATTGCTTACTAAAAAAAAGATAACTTAAACATGCCAAAAGGAAGAATTTATAAATATATTTTATGAAATATTTTAGAAGATACCATGACCAAGAATTTGATAAATAAGCACTTCGAATGAAAAACAGTACATTAAAGACAATTAAAAAATTATTTACATTCAAAACAATTAATTGGGCATTCGTAACTGGTACTATTTAAACATCTATAGATCATAGATTAGAAAAAGAAACCTAAAAAAGTTATCTGATGATTTTAACCCTCTGATAATTTTTGTGATTTTATTGACTAATAAAAAAAATTACTGGCAAAAGCTGTAATACTTAAAAAATGCAGAATGACATTGAATTTCAAATTATATAATAAACTGCAGTCAATTTTGGAAAATATTTTAATCTATATTTTAAGAGATAATTATTCTTTGTCTAATTCAGTTCCTTTCAAAAATATTACTTACATAATTTTTTAAAAAATCTTATGATGGGAAAATAAACATAAACTACCAACTCAATTTTAGTTTTACTCATTATCCTAATTTTTTCAATAGCATAAATATAATAAAACAATCGATTACAAAATACTCTGCATGGCAATCCACTATTTTATAAAACTAAACAAACTATATTCATATTTAACTAAATAAACAATTATAGGTAAAATACGACAAATTTTAAAAAAGCATAAAAAGGGGGAAAGAAATATATTCCCTACAACAAAAGCACGCAAATTTAACTTTCAACGGCAAATCACTCCATTTAAAAATAACTCATTAATATAAAAGGTTTACAAGAGCTACTTGTTCTGCTATTTCATTTTGGTAGAAACACATAAATTAAATGGAAAAGGTTTTTTCTGGAATAAAGAAAAAGTATATTGGCACAGTAATTACTTAAGAGCTTACACACGTAAAACAGGGCATTGGTTAACGATGAATCACAAAGGATTCTAGTAATCAACACTTTTGAATAGATTATAAAAGCATTAAATTAATTGTTCAGAGTGTAAAATTTCAGTTTTTATTCAATTATTTATAGTCGTTCTGCAAATGCAAATTTAATCCCTTGCAATAGGTAAAAAAATAGATAATAAAGTTAGTGTTAATAAAAGATTAGAATAACAATCCTAACATATTAATACATATGTGTTCATAGCTCATTAAAATTAATATATATTTAAATGATTCAATAATAAAGGATTAGATAAGATATTATTTATATGGTTTTGATAATAATCATTTATTTCTGTAGAGTAATTTTATGGTTTTGATAATAATTATTTTTTCCTTTTAATAAAGACTAAAACTTTTAAGCTAATGTTCATATAATTTAAGATTATTAGGATTTGTTTGAAAAACATTAAGCTTTTTAAGAACTAAAGATAAATTTCATAGCGATGAAAAAAACGAATTCTTAAATTTTACAACTTAGTTAAAACCTCAGTAACATTACTATAACATTCTTAACAGTCTTTGGATACATTTAATATCATAAAAAATTTTAATGTCTTAATAATAAACTTATTCGTTGGTAATTGGTAATATTTATCCACTCAGCTATATTTTTTAAAAATCATTCTTAAATACAGCTCTAATTAGTAAAATTTAATCTCTTAATTAAAAAGATCATCATTCTTTATACTTTATAATAAAATCAGAAAGGAGTTCCTTTTGTATTTTTAAAATGTCACTTAAGTGTTCCTTTTGCTTAAAGGAACTTATGTTTATTATTGAAGAAATTTCTTCATATTGTAGCCTGAAATCCTTTCATATTGATTCTAGAATTGAACGATTATTTTTTTTTTTAATTTAATATTAAGAAGAAAAATAATTTTGCAATGTAAAGCAAACGGTAAAGAATTACAATAAATAATAATTCAAAGGGATTTAACACCACTTATTTCAGAAAAAAAACAGATTGATTTTAAAAATTAAAGAGATTAAAGATTTGAATTAATATAGTGGGAAATTTCAAAAATATGAAGAAATTCAAATAAATATTCTTAATAATTTATTAATTAATTATTCTTAATATTTTAATAATAATTTATTAAATAAGGAATATTAAGAAATTTAACTATTTTTAAAACCAGAATATTTATTTGAATTTTTTCATATTTCTAAAATTTCCAACTATATTAATTCAAATCCTTAATTTATCTATAAAACATTAACTAAAAAACGTTATTAATAATAAAATAAACCCCCTTAAACCATATCTCTGTATAATAACATTATAAATAACTGCAAAAAAATGTATAATCTTATTGAAGCTCGGACAAATTATATTTTACTATTCTAATCAGTGCCAGGCACAATAGCGAATAAAAAACTATCAGAACTGTCTAGAGCGGAATATGCCCTTGAAAAAAAAGGCACGTTCAGCCCTCCTGACATAAAAACTCTCGAGAAGGTCCGAAATATCTCATTATCGCGAACGAGCACGTAAAATCTCCATCAACGCTTCTTTGCTGGACCTCCTTTTTTTTTACTGGATAGGCTCTGCATCGTTTACGAGGGAACATAACACAAAAATCTTCAGAATGTAAAGTTGCTGAATGTGTTTCTGAACGACTTTTGGTTCTAACTCATTTCCGGACTTGCTACATAATGTCCTCATCTTTTTAAAACTGGGTTTGCTTCTCGGCTTCTTTTTCTATTTTATTTGATTTTTATTGAGAAGCAGATCAAAAACATGGAAGTAGCTTTTCGTGTATAGTGTTTCGTGGAAAGGAAGTGATGATGTTATAAACCATGGGAGTTGGAATAAGACTTCGCTTTTATGTGTTCATTTTCTAATCATACACATGCTCCATTGACACGGTTTCGTAAGAATTATGCATTTCAAGAAAAAGGATATAAAAAAGAGTTGTTGTTTTTTGTCATGACCAATGCTGAGGATTAGCTTTATTACATGTATATAGACAGCATTTCATTCTGATGCAAATTTAAACATCCGTTCTTTAGTAATAATAGTATTTTTTATACAAAATATTATGGCGAATATTATTTTTTAACTAAGTTTGTTTCTGAAAATTCTCACATTTAAAAAACCGATAATTTACAGCCGAATGTAAATCAATAATAAACAAAAACAAGTAACATAAAAAAAAAAAAATTTTACGCCAATTCCTACTTTTTTTCACTTATTGCAGAAAGTCCTTTATAAATAATTTTCATTCATTTTTTTAAGTTTATCTGGCGCCATCTATTGGTAGATGTATGCAACTTAAATCTAAAGAAAACTAAAATTAACTAATTAAATTTAATTAATGAATTAATATTTGAAAAAACTGTATTAACATCAAGTTCATTCCACTACAAGTTCAAAAAAAGGTATTAGAACTTGAGTGGAGGAATAAAAAGTATTTTATGAACGATTGAAAATTTGAACAAGATATATATAGGGAGAGTGTGAACTAATAGAAGGAATTGAATAATGTAAAAAAACAAGACGTTACTCTTCCAAATATTGTTGAAATAAAATCAATAACTAATTTATTACAGCAAAAAGATAATTTTAAAAAACATTTTCAGATATATATAAATGTAAGAAAATATTAGTTATTCATTAGCAATCGTGTTTTCTTACAAATATTTTCATTCATTACCAAAAAACTTTCCGAGCACAATAATTGATTGATATTTATATAAAATGTATTAAAAGACCTTGAAATATGCTAAATTGCTTTATTTTAGAAAACTATTTGCAATTCGATTTTAAATTTACAAATTCAAGTTATTAATAACAAACTAAATTTTACTTTATTTTTAATGACTTTTTCCTAAAATTTTGGGTTTCATTTAAAAAGATAAAAAATCTAAAATGGAATAATAAATCTATAAAAATCTAGATAAATCTATCTAAAATGGTTCATGATACATGCTGTTCAAAATTATTGAAAATGTTATAAATATATTCAATTAATTTAGAAAATTAGAATGTTTTCTTCATTTATAATGAGAGTATATTAAAATAAACTAAATTGAATAATTTACGAACATTTACATATCCAAAAAAATAAAATATTTAATTTTTATAAAAACGTATAATTTTTAATACATTTTCAAAACATTGATTTAAAAAAAATGTGAAATGTTTTATTTTGAATGGTTCTAATAGTTGTTTATTCTGTTCTTATTATAACTCAGCAGAGAAAAGACATTTACAGTGTTGCTCGTAAATATCAATTACAATGTAAAATGCTATTTAAAAAAAAAACCACATAAATTATAAAAGAAATTGTTCAGAATAATAATTAAACTAAAATAGTAAAACAAAATAAAAATAGTAAAAAATTAATAAGGACACTTTTAAAAATATCCCTGAACTAAGACCATAAAATTGCATGTTCTATATAATTTATAGAATATTATATATTTCGAAAAAAATGGGAATAAGTTTCGATCTGAGATAGGCTAAAAACTAATTTAACAATAAGCAAATATCACTAAGCTTCTTTATTTCAGTATAATAGCATAGAATATTCCTAAAGTAATAATAAAATATTTAATTTTTAAAATTACAATGATTTACTCATGCTAAATTTCAGACTTCATAAATATTCGATAAAAAAAAAAAAACAGTTTAAATTATATTTAAGAGTAGCAATAAATAATATTATATTAAAACGTACTTTAAAAATTCATATTTTCGACTAACACAAGAATTTAAAAACCCTTTCAAAAAAGTTTCCATTAAAAATAGTATATATGACAAAAATGTTGTACAAAGATCTTGAAAAAAGACATTGTATATTTTTTCTAAGATTTTTTCAAAATAAACCAAGAATTTGTGAAATCGAGTATAAACATCTTTATAGAAGATACTAAAAAAATTTTAGATATGTCCTTAAACAATGTAATGTAATAACAATGCACTAAAATAACAGGCATATTTGGGAGAGGGAATATAAGTTATACATTATATTCTGCACGGTCATATTTAATTTTTAAGAGAATTTCAAATGAAGTGAAATAATATTTAAAAACTGTTAGAACAGACTTTTCTATTAAAAAATAGATTTTTTCTATTAAACAATTGTTGATATTTATGACTTTATTACAATTAAATTAATGCAAAAGAATTCCTGTTTTTAGTTAAAATTGTTGGAAATAAAAATATACAAATGTTTGGTAAGTTACTATATAAGGACATTAACCAAATATTATAGAACCCTGTATATTTTAAATTAGAACAAAAAAAAAGTCATCGATAGGAATCCGCTACCAGAATATTTTACCTAATACCTTTACACTTACGTAATATCTATTTTTAGTTCTCAAAATTTACAACGTTGTAACAACGTTTAATTTTGGCAATTTTAAGTATGGATTGAAAAGTACAAGGGTCAAGAAACCTTTTAAACACGGTTACAAAAAAATCTGTAAAAATCAAAGAAATACAACATAAAAACAAAACGTTACTAATTGCATTCTTGTACGTTCTTTTTTAAGAAAATATTTTCTGAATTTTTTTTAACAGAGATACCAGACACAGTAGAAAATGTACATAAAAAAACTTCTAGTATAATACAAGTCATGAAACGTGAGCATTTAAATACACATACTAATTCTGCTAGTACGGAAATTAAAAACATTCTTTCCTAGTACCGAAGAGAGAAAAAAAATTCACTAATGGGGAGTAAATGCTCTTTTCCTTTTTTTCTAGCGTTTGCTGTTTTTTTCCCCTTCAAGTAATGGATCTTCTATTCTTATTGAAAACAATGTTTCATTAAGAACTATCATTCTATCTATCCTAAACAAACGTTAGTTCTGGCGGATTTTTTTTTTTTTTTTTTTCGGTGTAATCAATTTTTAAGTATGTTTCATTTAGTTTTGCTATCTTATAACGGAAATCTACATCTGAAGTTGATTCATAAATTATTAATATTGATGTATTTTAGATCTATTTGGCATTAAATCGAATATTTCTATCGTAGTCCCTTCTTTTAGAATGAAGAAAAATGAAAATTTATGATACATATTAGAAAAACAACTTTTTTTTTGTGTTATTTTAAAAATAATCAAAACATTTATCCGAGAATTTAATCTTTTTCAATTAGACTTAAGTTTTCAATTTTTATTATTATTTTTAATTTCATAGTTTTATTTATGGACAACTTATTATTTTATTATATAAATAACTTATTATTTTTATATATTATTAGTTATATATTTTTGTATTAATAAAAATATATAACAAATCATTTTTCTACTCTTATAATATTTATATTTTCTTCAATTTTAAAATATTTGAATAATAAAAAATAATATATAATCTTTTTATCTGTTGATTATAAATATATTTAATGAATAGATTAATATCTTATAAATTTCAATTTAAAAGAAAAATTAAAAAATGTATAGCAGTAATTTCAAGTTTTCATGTAAAATAAATTCATATATGTTCCTCAAAATGATAAAAGACCAATTATCCTACTTTTAAATTAAACTTTGTTCAAGAATTTATTTTCAAAATAATATAATTAAATTTATAACAGTTGCATTTTAATTATATGCAAAGCCAGCAGCAAATATTTTTACAGTTATTGTAAATATTTTTACATCTGTTTATTTTTGCATTTATTGTAAATATTAATTTTTTTAATTTAGGAAAATAATTTTGAGGTTTGCCGCCTCTGTCTTAATTGGTTTTACTAATTTTAGTAATTTAGAAATAAAATTTGAACTCTTAGTTTAAATAATTATTTTTATAGTTTCCATTTATTATAAGTTTTATTTTATTTATTCTTTTTAACATAAAAAATTTTATTAAAATTAAATTGAAATGTCATTTAAGAGAAATGCAGAACAGTCAATTTTTTTATTACAATTTTTAAAAAAATACTTTTTTAAAATTCTTTAGAAAATATCTCAGAATGTCAGAATGAGAATGAAAGATTTGTATAAACAAAATTTTATTAACAAATGTCTTATAGGTAAAGATTAGTTTTTCCAATGATTACTTCTTTAAAAAACCAATTCCTCTCATATTTATTAAATTTATTAATTCCTATTAAGAAGTATAACACAAAATTTTCTTAATTTTTTACAATCTATTGAACTATGCGTTGATTCGTATTGTTCAATTTATTTTGAAAAAAAAATTTAATTTATTGCAATACATTTAAAAACTGTCTCATTAACATATAATTAAAATGGGTATAAATATGCTAACTTAATACGTAAATGCTTATTTAAATAGATTACTTGCTAAGCCACGCATATGATTAAATAAATTTAAATCCATTCTACTTGTTCTAACATCGCATCTAGGGATTGCAATACCGGTATACCGGGATACCGAATACCGGTATTTTGAGCCATTTGTACAGTTTTGTAATACCGGTATTCACGAGTTTAAATATCGGTTTTTCGGTATTTACTAGAAATTTAGAATTCTTATTTGTGAAATTCTTATTCTTATCTGTAAATTCTTATTCAGAATTCAGAACCTTTCCGCATTCAGAAGAATTCGGTACAGTTATCGAAGATTATAATGACACTAATGTTGATAGTGAAAATCAATTGTCTCTTGAACAAAAATTAGAATTAGCGATAACTAAAAAAATTTCAACAAACTAAAATACAATACAGAAATCAGCTATATCCAAAACAATCCGACGAGAAATAAATGTATTTGAAGATGAGGCATTTAGAGGTAAATACTTGGAAAAAGTATATCGCGCATTGCTAACAGTACCACCAACTAGCGCAGATGCTGAAAGAGCGTTTTCGACAGCTGGTAATTTTTGCACAAAATAACGTTCCAGGCTTAATGATAGTACAATTGATGGATTATGTTTATAATATCATTTTTCAAACATTTGTAATATTACCACAGACTGAATAGTGATATTTACACTTTTTTGCGATTTAAATAAATAAGATGTTCCTTTACTTTTTTGTGATTCTTTATATACTGTTATAATTTATAAGTTACAAATCTTTTTGTGATATTCTCTAATAAAACTGGTAAGTAAAACAAAGAAACAACTGTGTTTTCTTTCTTTTTCTAAAATTTCTACTACCGGTATTAAAACCGGTATTAAGATCTAAAAAATACCGAATACCGGTATTGAACTTTTGGTCCGATATTGCAATCCTTAATCGCCTCCTTCCTCCAATGATAACTTTGGATTTAGCTTTTGAACATCAAACTGTTAATCAAATTGCATTTCGAAGACTGAAAATAATTTGCTCCAGATTCATAACGTCTATTTCCTTAGATTGTAATATTGCCAATTATTTATTTAAAATAAATTACATTAAATGTAGAAATAATTATTATTATTTAGAATATTAAATTATCTTCAATTAATGTACATGAAAGATTCTTATAAATATAAAATATAAATTCAGTAAGGTAACTAAATGCATATTCAGTCTAATTAGAAACACATAAACAAATTAAAAGTAATTTATCGTACATAATAAACTACGCAATATACTGAAGCATCGATGTTTATACATTTAAAAAAATTTACAATGTAATCATATTTTGGTAATTACTTGAATAATACTCATCAAATATACTAATCAATAACTTAATTATCTACTTATAAAACCACTATTGCGCAAAATTTAATAAATAAAACTTTGTTTTGTATTTCTTTATTAAAATGATAATTATTAAATTGTGCATCAAAAAAAAAAACGAATATATGTTTGTTTTCGCTTCTTCGATGTTATGCAAGTAGACAGCTCAAAGAAATTGTTGTAATTGAGTTCGTTTCTAACTCTTACATTTTTTTATACTTAAATACTACTTTTAAACTATATTTACATTATATTCAAACAATATACTACATAGTTTCCTTTTTATTCATTATCGCACTCGTGTTTATATTTATTTTACACAATATCGTATTTTTATTTATTATTCGATTATATTCAAACTCTTATTTATATCGGTTTCTATTAAGTTGATAATCGCTCTTTTAAGGAGACTTCAAGAAAATATGTATATGATAAAATAATTAGACACGAACTTGAAAATTATTAAAAAGAGTATATTTTGTTTGAATTAAATAAATAATGATTTAAAATCAAATTACCAATATTCAATAAAATCTAGACAATTTTATCAAATATATTTGAAATATAATTTATTTTATAATTATTTAAAATGCTCCTTCAAAAATTTGATGTTATTATTTATCATTTAATAGATTTCAGAAATATGGATAAATATCTTTCAACATGATTTATAATTTTCTGATACAGAAGAGGAGGTAAATGCGTTTTACACTATTATTTATTCTTCAAAACAATTTACTTTTTTAAAAATATATACGAAGATTTGATTCTTACATTCAAAGAATATTTTGTGTTACGTTTTGAATAATTTTAATTGAAACATGAACAAGGTAGGGAATGAAATTCTCTCTTTTTATTTCTGGTTGAATTAAACTTTCAATTAGGAATCTAAATGAAAACCTGTGAAATGAAATCCCTTTTCGTGAACACATACAAATATTATTTGCTTTTAAAGAACATCTTAAATAGTAATATTTGATGGTTCTTCCCAAAATGAAACATTTCTATTATTCATTTACCAATAAACATTTGTTATGTATTTTACCAATTTTAATTTGTCGTATATTGCCATGCTACTGAGAAATTTTAAAAATAAACACGAAATAATTTATTTACATATTTTTGAGAATAATATTTTAAGTTAGGGAAGTAATAATTAAATAAGACAAATCATAATTTATCGCAATAAAAAAAAACTATAAATGTGCATAATTTTTTGAAATTCATTTACATACATTTTTAAAATAACAATGAATAAAAATTAAGAAAAAATAGCAACTATTGCATTTATTATTTAAATTTCTATAAATAAATTACGTAAATATTTGCTTATTTTAGCGTTTCTAAGAAAATAAAACATCAAATATCAAAACTTGCGTTTCTATGCATTTTTGAGATTATAATCTGCTTAATTTTCATTAAGTATATTTTTGACAAAGTTAGCAATTTTATTACAAAACAGAAAAGAAATGTTCAAAAGGATTTTAAAACATTTTCGTTTCAACTCAAATGAACGAGTGCTTTCGAGAATTTACTATTAATACACAGTTTTACTATTTTTTTAACAGATAAATGTTTCGAAGAATTTTCCCGTCTTACAAAATTGCATTCCTTGCTATTTTCAATTGAAACATCTTACTTATATTATCTCTGTTTACTGAGATGAACATTTCTCTCATTATAAAAATTTTGATTAATTTTTGCATACTTAAGATTTTTGTACACAAGCAAATACATAATCTGCAGAAAATTTGACAATTGAAATACGCATGAACGCACTTTTGTAAAAAGAATCCGGCCTCATAATTAAAATAAGATTCCTTGCTGCTTCCATTTCCTTAATTTGTTCGTAAACTATCACAAAAGACAATTTCATGAACTTCAATTTCCACATGATTTTTTCGTGATAGAAAAAGAGATAAGGAATTTTAAGTTAATGAGTTTTCAGTTTCATTAACTTTTCTCCATACTTTTAACTTTTGCTTATCTTTACGTATGTTCTTTTCTCGTCTTCTGAAAAATGTTAAATTGTATTTACTGTAATTTAATTGGAATGATGAAATTCACTGCAGCAAAAATAATTCACTTCCGAATTTCGATAGATAAAAGAAAATTAAAAGGAATCTATTTTCAATTTCAATTTTTCATGCGAATTATTGATAGTTATCATTTATGCAGCTGATTAATTTCTCCTTTCTTGGTCAGTATATTTTTCATTAATTCATATGAAGTCTTTTTTCTCCTCTATTTGCAATAAAATGTGCAACTGTATAACAAAGGAAATAAATAATGACAAGAAAAAGATCAATTAGATATATTGCCAAAACGTTTAAGATTTTAGTAAAACGGTGTGTTTCATAAAATGTGTTAAAATTTTTTAAATTTAAGACATTTGTATCACTATAGCGTTTGAATAGAGTAGATTATTTATTATAAATTAAATATGCAATATGTCCTCTTTACAATTTTTAATATGATATTTATTTGATTTTTATTTATTAAACTCTGCATTTTTAACTACAGGAAGTTATTTATAAAAATACATATAAGAATACAAATTTCAAGGTTATATAGATAATTGAATATAATTTTTTTCAAATTATCTATTATTAAAAGTTAACAAAGCTCAAGTATAATTAATAACAGTTATTTATTATATTCTTTTTTAATATGTACTTGTGAAGGATTATCATTTCCTAAATGAGGAAGGAATCATTACAAAAGGAACAAGTAATATAAAAAAAAAAAAAATTTAAGTCAATTCCAATTTTTTTTTCACTCTATTGCAGACGGAGAATGTTTATATAGGCCTGCATTTTTATCTGTCAGTATTCAGTTTCATGTCAATACTGGTTTGAATTAAAAATAAACAAATAATATAAAAAAAAAAAATTTTTAAGTCAATTCTTACTTTTTTTTCACTCTATTGCAGAAAGTCACTTATAAATAATTTTCATTAATTTTTTAAGTTTATCTGGCGCCATCTATTGGTAGACACATGCAACTTAAATGTAAAAAAAACTAAAATTAATTAATTAAATATAATTACTGAATTAATATTTGAAAAAACTGTATTAACATCCAGTGTCAACCATTACAAGTTCAAAAGAAATGTATTTGAACTTGAGTGGATGAATAAAAAATATTTTATTAACGATTGAAAATTTGAGCAAGATATATATAGGCAGAGTGTGATCTAATAGAAGGAACTGAAAAAAAAAATTTAAAAACTGCTTCATTTTCCTAAGCAGCCATTTTCAAAATATCTCTTCAGCTTTAATGCTAATTTTTTTTTTTTTTTTATAATTTAACGGCGAATAAATTAACATCTAATTAAAAACCAACAATTTTGTGAAATAAGGGCAATAAAAGCATAACAGAATATAGCTTTAAATAACTAGAGTCATAATTTTAAATAAGGTGAATACGTTTAATTTTTGTTAATATCTTCGGAAGAAAATTAAACATCGTGCCTTAACATTCTTATAAATCTGCTGCTTTAAAGCAAACGCTAACGCTATTAAAACAAACGCTGCATGTTGATGCCATTTTAGCCGGCAACCATGAAATATTTGCCTGTCAATTGCTTCTCCACTTTCTGTAATCCCCGAATGTTTGTCAAACATCATTTGCTTATTCTGTGCGAGCAACGCTGCGCTGGTGCAAATTCGATTTAGAACACCCATCCGTTTCTTGACTTAATTGATATATGCATGTGCCAAAAATATTTAATATCCATTATCTCATTCTCGCTTAATGGATCTGAGCATGCAAAAGGACAGTTTGAAAAGAGTATTTTTTAGCTCGAATGCTTTTAATGGGGGTTTTCAATTCACTACTTCTTTAGTCGGAACCTATTCTTATCACATGGGCAATGGGTGGGGTGCTATGTGGATCATTATGCCATTGATATAAGGGGATATATATACATAGATATAGATAGATAGATTCATTTGGTTTTAAAAAGGGGTTATCATTTCATCTATTTTCTGATGACTTTTTTATGACAAATTAGATCATTAAAAGAATTTTGTTGTTAAATAATATACGTATTTTTTTCTAATTGCTGAGAGAACTTGCAATTAATAATTTTTCAGTATATTACTTTTTTTATATTGCTTACCTTTCATTATATTAGTTTACTTTTAGTGTCAAATTATTTAAAATATCATGACACTACAGTAAATATTTATTTTGATATACTTTTTATTTTAATTACTGGGTGAGTTACCTAGCATATATATTATAACAATTTATATAGTAGCGCCTTCAATCGTTAAATATGAAGAAAAAAGTAGGCGTATTATAAAAGTTTCCACTCATATCAATTTACTTTTTAACTCTTTATTTAGTATCCTTTTTATTTATTACTGCAGACTTATTTATTACTGCTTCTATACGTAGACAAAATAATTGGGAAAATTACAGCACAAATTACTTTTAACTATTTATTATTTCTATTTGTTCAAATATCGAGAATTATGATTATTGTTTTGGAATTTTATTAAATACCTAATTATAGAATTAGACATTATAATAGATCCGTATTTTTGTATATAAATTATTGCTTTGAATTTTCTATATATATATATATAAATATTTCTTAATACATGTCGTATTTTCTTTATATATTTCATAAAAATATTTAAAGAAAATACGAAGAGAAGGGAGTGAACGAATATATTTTCCTAGTTGACTCTTTTCTCGTATTTTCTTTCATTTCAAAAATCATTTACCAGAAACCTTTAAGCCGCTATTTTTATCGCTATTCAAAGAAAACCCTTCAATAACCCTATTCTCTCCATCGTCAATACTTTTCTTCGTGAGGGGGAATTGCAGTTTGAAACCTCGTCATTCCACAACAAATTGAAACTGCTATTTCTTATTTCCGGAATGGGAGCCATAACTGCAATTCTTTCCCATCTTTGTGTTATTTAAAGGTTTTCCTGTATTTCCGATTTCGACATTGTTCTCTTCACATTAGCGTTTTCATTGCCCCGGGCCCCTTATTCGTTAAGTTTTCCCGGCAGAACGGCTTTTCATTGTTCCGTGATGAGATCTCAGAAATGCTACAGGCTAACGAGAATGATCACTTCTTTTTGGTTAGTGCCCCATAAAGAAAACACTATTGTGTTTTCGAAAAGATTTCGGTTTACAGGCTTCTGTGAATTTTTACTGTTTCTTCGCCTTATTGATTTCGAAGTGTATGAGAAATATAGTGATAGATAAGGTGGTAAGACATAGATTCTTATTTAAATAAAAGTATTTTTAAGAAGGAATAGTATGTCAGGCATATGAAAAACACGAGGAAAATTGGCATTGATTAAAAGATTTTATACTTCAGTATTTAAATATTTTATGAAAAAATACTAGATGTTTGACTTTTAAAAAACAATTCAGTATTTTTGTATGATATTTTATTTTATTTCAAATTAAAAAACGTCACCTTACTTTTGCCATGCAACTTATTAATACAAAAAAAAACATCATTCAAAAAGATAATGTTTAACAAATAGGAAAATTGTACAAAATATGTTTTAATATAATAATTTAAATTCATTGTAAAAATAGATTTAATTTTTATAACGTTAAGCAAACATTTATTGCATTCCAGTTTAATGTTGGAATGAGAATGTGGGTAATTTATTTCTTAATTTTTTAACTTAGTATTTTCCAATAAGTTATTTATGATATATCTACAGATTGTTTTTCCTTTTATTTTCATAAATAAAATATTTTAGAATATTTCTTTGTTTTTTTAATAATATAAACCCTTGTTTATTTAAATATATTTCATTGTTAAGAATTCTTGCAAATTTTTTGCATAAATTCATTTATCAATAAATTATATTAAATACAGAAAAATATCGAAAAAAAACTTATAATGAAAACATAATGTACTTTTTATTAAATATCTTATAAAAGACAATTTATTCAAAAAATGTTGTTTCTTTGTTCAGCTAAATAAATTAATTTTTGACGATTTATAATTTTTTGAATTTCTTATTTCTTATTTTTTGTAAAAGACATCAGCTAACACAATTTGAGAACTGCAAGCTTTCATCTTTGACAGGAAACTAACTTTATAATTTCTAATTCCAAATAGCTTATCCATTAACTCTAAAATTCAAAGAGAAGTGTAATGTTTAAATCTTCCTAATCAGTATTATAATTAAACTTGGAACACTTGATGAACAAAGTTCATTAATTACTTAGCCGAGCTAACTTATTAAGAAAATTACCATTTCAGTCAGAATATGTTAAGTGGCCATTTGGTCAGTACGGAAATATTTCCTAGAATGAATCAAAATCTGTTCTTCGTGGGAAGAGTCAGGTGGGCTGTCAAGAATTATCTTCACCCTGAGCGTTTTGATAGACGCTGTCAAATATCCTGTTTCCTAAAGGCACAGTCAAATATTCGGATTTCGTTTCAGGAAAAGGATGAAGGTATTGCTTAAAGGTTCCCAAAGTTTCAATTAACCTTTTCATATAGCATGGAGCGTTATTAGCCATTCAGATCAATAACTTGGGATACTGGAAATTGAGTTTCTTAGTAGTTAATCTTAAACATCTATATTAGTGACGTTTCACATAGTATACTTTACTTTATAATAATTAATATATGTCAGAAGTATGTGTATTTCTTAAGAAAACTTTATTTCTCTCCAGGTAGAACGCTCTCCAGTAGAAAATAATAAAAACGACAGCAAATGTAGATGTTTCACTGAAGTAAAAGAAGAAACAATTAAAATTTTTAATTTTTTAAAGTAAACATTTTTAATACCTCAGTTAATTTTGACGGAACTAATGTTTCATAGTTAGAGAAACACAATTCTAATTAGTAATTTTTAATACTACGTTTAAATAGGGTTCTTTTACTATGGAACATATAAATTTTACTATTTTTTTAATAAATGATTTTAAAAAATTTCAATAAAAATTTATAAAACAATCGTTCTTTATTTGCGCTTAATGGGCAGTTATAAATCATTTACAAATAAAATAACCTAAAATCCAAGAACAAAGTAAGGAGGTAAAACAAGATTAAAATACATATAAAATACCTTATGATCATTTTTTTATATTAAAAAATTAAGTTAAATAGTTACTCATAAATTTCATGATTCTTTATAAACAAATAATGAAATAAAATAAAATAAAAATTGCTAATCACTGAAATGAAAATTTACAAGAAACATATTTATCTCGATAATTCTTTAAATATTGTTTATTCAGTACTCATAGACTTCAAAATGTGCATAAAGAGAATATATGTATACATGTTAAAATTTATATACCGTTTTAAGATTTTTACTTTCTTAAAATCTGAAATCTAGAAAGTTCTGACATTTTTAAACATGCTTAATATCAAGTAAAAGAAATTCAAGCAAAGTGATAGATAAAAAAGCATCGATTAAATAAATTTTTGTAAATTGGAAGAAGGGGGAGGGTCGTCATCCGCTAAAGGGTACGCTACAGTAATTGCTTTGAAAAAGTACGCATTGCGTGATGTTAGTGACTGCCTGTTTAAAAAATTCTCCATATAACACGCACAGACGAGAAGTTACATCTCCTAGATTTACCTTTCAATTGAGGAAAACCCCAATTATAAAATCAACAAATAAAAATTAATTCAAAACTTTTTACAGTTAAATAATAATCTAATAAATAAACTTAAATAATGGATTTTTCATTGAATGTGCGCTTTAATGATTTATTTATTTAAAAATTTTATGATACGTATTTATTACCTAATATTAATCTAATAAATTTACTTGTCATTTGAAAATATTGCAGCAGATTTTTGAATTAAAATTTGTTCATTATTTTATGGTTTTAAGCAACAAAACCATATTAAAATCAAAGCTCTTATTATCTAAAAAACCTTATACATATGCATAAAGAAAAGGAAAGTATAAAAAGAAAATCCAACTCTCTATAATTCGAAATATATAAAAAAAAATGTATCAAAAACTTCCTATACATTCATGGAATTTGAATACGCAGTAATTCTTCTTTCTCAGTGCATTCAAAATTCTGCATAAGACTTTCAACATCAAATTCAAATGATCTCTTTTTACGAGAAATCCTAATAGATTAAATTGAAATCATTTGTCAACGAAATAAAGGCAACTTGATTTTCGTTCAAGACGAATAGATTAATAAATATTAAAATTATGCGACGATACAAAAAGATAATTCGGAAGAGAAAACTAAGTTAAAAATATTCACCCTTCCCTTTCTATTATATGAATGGAAAGAAGACCATTAATGTTGTATACAACATCAAAATATCTAGTTAAAATGATAAATTCTTTACATTGTGTTCATAAAATAGAAGCTAAATTAAACTGTTGAAAAATACACTAATATAATATGATTCCCCTTATAGTAGAGTGTTTATCAAGTATTTATTTGTTATATTATTTTTCTTGACATTTCGAAAATAGAACGAAAATATTTGTATAAATATTAATTTACTGGATTGTATAAGAGAAGCTTTCGTGAACATAAATAGAAAATAAATCCTAAATGTTTAAATATATTTTCAAATGTGGGGAAAATTTATAAAATAATGTTATAAAAATATTAATTTAAAAAATATTCCAAATTTAGAAAAGAAAATAATATTTTTTTTCATTTAAAAAATGTTACCAGATTTATGTTAACATTTTTTGAAATTTTAAAATTATAAAATGTTATTGAAAATAAATTTTTCGTCTAAATGGCAATTTTTTATAGAAATTTTTGATAATTAATGTTCTTTTAAGATTTTGGAACTTCTTTGAATATCAAAAAATGTTTATTATTATTATTATTTTGGCGATTCCTTTCAAAGCTCGAATGATTAGATATAAAATATTTTAAAAATAATACATTTTTAAAACAAAGACAGCACAATTTTTTCCCCATTGATTTTAACCTATAATTTTTTGTATGCACCCAACAACAGGAATGATGAAATGCAATCCTCTATCAGAATTCTGTCAACGACTTTTCAAGAATATCAAAGGCAGATTTCAATGTCAGAAAATGTTGAAATGAATGTTGAATGCTGTTGACGCTGCCATTTTTTTAGGAAAAAGTTTTTAAAAGTTTATACCCGTTAAGATAGTGAAACTCTTTATTTTTCCTACTATTAAAATTTGAAGAATTATAAATAGGTAAAGTATTAATGTAGAAATTAGAATTTAGTAGTTAAAAATGGCTCAGCATTAAGAAATATAATTAATAATTGGCAGTATGATTTAATTTGTGAATGAGCTAAATAATTTAATATAAAAAATATCAATGGTATTATTAAAATTATGACTAATGAAATATATATTTTGTATCATTTGTATATACCACTGTACTAACATACTTAAGAGAAAAAAGCATAAGGCTCGCTTAAATATTTAAGTAGGCTCTCATTCAAATATTACTCTTCCTTACCAAAAATTTTTCCTCCTCATTTTTATGAATGAAACATAAAAGTTATTTTCTCACTTACTGTGTCAATTTTGCGATATCTTTCCTACGACATTGGATAGCCAAAAAACTTTTGTGACAGTTCTAAGATGGAGATAAATGAGTTGGCCTTCCATAAGGGAGTTACCACAGTCTACATGGGTTGGAAAAGAAACATCAACAATTTCAAAAAAAGTATGATCAAGGGTGACAAATGGTGAACCCGCCTCCTCTCCTTCTTAAGGCTATTGATCCAAGGTCTTTTGGTGAGAAACATCCAATTATAAGAAAATGATTGATCAGTCGTTGCGGATATTGTGATGGGAAAGCAAACGTTCTCATTAAATATTCAGCTTCTATCCAAGTACAAAAAGAACTAATTTGATATTTAAAAAAAAAACGTTTAATAACTTATTCATAACGTTGCTTCTTTGTAAGCACTTTTGGGGGTAATTGTTTTTGAAATTTGAATGGTTTTTTAGGGAAATATTTTGGGAATCATTAGAATTTTTAAAATAAAATTTTAATATTGTTGTTCCTATCAATTAAACAGTTCAAGAAATTTCATTTCAAAATTATTATATTCAAAAATTCAGAAGAGTATTTTTTTTATCTTCATGCTTTTAAAAGTATTCGTAAAGGATCATCATATAAAAATGATAATATATTTCTACGGTTTAAAAAAAAAAGATTATAAATAATTTAAAATGTATTCGAAGTTTAGTAAAAAAATACGTATATATGATATCAAATAATTAAAAAGAATATTATATTTTGCATTTATAATTATTCAAAATGTAACATAGTAAATGCACTTGTGCCTTTAAAAAATTATTGTATTTTTTAAGGTATGATTGACTTTATTATTTTTTAAGGTCATTGTATGCTATTTAAAACCACCCATTATACAAAAAAGTACGAAACTAAATATAACTTGTATTTGCTAAAAAAAAAATAATAAATCAATTTGTTGAGGATTGTATGTATAAATTAAATAAAAAAAAAACTAAAAATCAATACTCTTATCGTCTGAAAGCTATTTTATTCTTTTTCGGTAAGAGGGAAAATTCAGATTGAAGGTGAAAAAGAAAAATTGGAATAATTAATTTATAAAGATAAAACAATAAAAAGTTTGAAATCCCTGAAAACTCATGTATGTATATGACACGATTTTGTATAATTCTGTATTATCGTATAAATTAATTTTAAAAGATTGAGTCCCTTTGGCCCCCGATACAAAAAAATAACTATAATAAATTGTTAAGGATTGTTTAAACGAATTAAATAAAAAAAATTGATAAATTACATCGATATTTCTTCCAATAACTATTATAATTGAAAAATATTTCTTCAATATTTTTAACAGGACAAATCCCGTCTCAGACAGACGAAAATATTAACTAATGTAAAGGTAAAATAATTTTTTTGCATGGAAAAGCACCGAAATAAATTTTAATTTTGAGCTTTTTTCGATAAGTTAAAAGATAAGTTTTTGGGGTTTTTTTTAACTCATATCATTTCAAAGGTAAGGAATTTTTTAACGATTACAGAATATTGATAAAATTTTATTAAGTTTTACTGATGCTGCAATTTACAGAAAATTGTTCTCTGAAAGTAAAGCCCACGCTCAAAACAAAGTCTAGCAAAAAAAAAAAAAATTCAAAGATATTTTCTCAAGTTGATATTGTTCTAAAGCTAAATGTTAGATTTTTAAAATAGTTTAAAATTAAATAAATCTGTTTGCAAACATGCGAGAATTTTTAAATTGACAATTTTTCAATCATGAAAAAACAGTTTAGAAGCAGGTTACTAGCAATTTTTTAATTTCCCATTTTTTTTTTTTTTTTAATACATAAAAATTACCGTTTATAACATTTATATATTCAGAACACATTGTATCATATATTTTCATTTATTCAAAATTGTAAATTAATTTCTAAATTTAATTATAAAATGTATATTATTTATAAGGTAAATACTAAATTATGTAGGTTTTGTCACACCCATGATTTTATGAAAACAAATTTATTTTAAATAAGACAAAAATAAATTTCGATCACAAAATAAATCATGTTTAAATAAATATCAATGTTCTTTTATCTAAAGTGCATATATTTATGGTTAATATTTAATTAATATTCTAAAAAAGATAAAATTTGTTTCAGATTAAGAAAATAGATAAACAATAATTTTTAATTAAAAAGTAGTTATCAAAATAAAATAAAATTTTAAGGACAAAATTTCTAAATTTAAAAAAGAAACAAAATTATGTATTTTAGAACAAATTATAACTTTTTTCCTTTTAAAAAAATCAACATGACAATTTTGCGTGCTCTAGTAACTTAGTTTCTAAATATAAAACTAAATATTTTAAGAGAGATGACAAAAATAGTTTTTTTACATTTATAAACCACATTAAACTTATTCGTAAACATTGCACTACCCACCTGACGTTATAGTGATTTCGTGTAAAGAAGACGCTTGTGGTTTGGTTCTCGGCCAAAAGAATGTCAAAAAACTCAGAGTGAACTGTAGTGTTCAGACTGAAATAATTACGGAAGACAAGTATGCACTGTGAGTATTGCACAATGAAACAAAAATAATTTGGACATTCTTCCATACTTTTACCAAAGCAATTTTTGCTTCTTATTGAAGATTTTAAGCCTTTTCTTAAATTTCTTACTTAAAAGATATTCGGTTACTACTTGGAAACTCAATTTACGAGCATCAAAGAGTTAACGTGGAATCTTTAAATAAAAATCCCCTATGAAAAAAAAAATAAAGACCCTTTCCTTTTGCTTTTCGCAAAAGATTTTCAACTTTTGACTTTTCTCAAAAAGATAAAAGCTAAGGATGAGAAATGTTCCAGAGTTCAAAAGAGGAATATAATAATAAAAAAAAAGAACATAAATATAAGCTGAGCAGCCCACTTTTTCAATTCATTAATGTCTACTTTGGCGAGGCGGAAATATGAGTTCTGGCTGCAGCAATCTCGGTATAGAGAGGGGGAATTACTTCGTGTCATTTTCTTATCCTGCTTTTTACACGTCTCTCTTTCTTTCTTTCTTTTGGGGGTGTGCACTTGGGCGGAAAATTTAATTTCGTCTTCTTGTATCGCAGAACATCCAATTCGCAGTAATTTAATTAAATATTGCATCAAGTTTCTTCTGGTAAGGAAAAAAAGAAAGCGATAATGCGAAAAAATTTCCGTTTTAAGAAAATGTATGATAAGAAACAAAAAATAATCAATATTTCGGAAGTGGTGTATATGCAAGTAACGCGAAAGAAAATTTGCACAGTTTAAGAAAGACTCTACTAACCAGCAATTTTCAGAAATGAGATTTAAAATTGATATTTTTAAAAGACATGCTTAAGAAATTTTTGCCAGTAAAATTATCTTTCTTTGAACTCCTACGATTGTAATAGTGTATAACAAATTCCAGAAATTTTGTGAGTAACGTAATTTTTTTTTTTCGCACTTATTATTACAAGCGACGTGGAAACAATTTTATTTAAAAAAAAGTGTCCAGGGAAGTAATTTTTTTAATGCATTCAAATTTAATTTTGAATTTTTAAGATTCATTAACATTAAATGTAACAAGCAAATGGATTTCTGTCTGGTAAACTTTTTTCAACCTAAATGATTATTACCGTTAAAAAAGAATGAACTTTATTAAGAATATTTTTAATTTGAAGGCAATAAATTAAAATTGTGGCAGGTAGTATTGAAATATTATTTACTTTAATCTATTATGTTAATTACGGAAGACAAGTATGTACTGTGAGTATTGCACAATGAAACAAAAATAATTTCGACATTCTTCCATACTTTTACCAAAGTAATATTGCTTCTTATTGAAGATTTAAGCCTTCTTTTTAAAAGATATTCGGTTACTACTTGGAAACTCAATTTACGAGCATCAAAGAGTTAACGAGGAATCTTTAAATAAAAATTCCTATGAAAAAAAAAATAAAGACCTTTCCTTTTGCTTTTCGCAAAAGATTTTCTTCGTTCTCAACTTTTGACTTTTCGCAAAAAGATAAAAGCTAAAGGATGGGAAAATTTCCAGAGTTCAAAAGAGAAATATAATAATAATAAAAAAAGACCATAAATAAGCTGAGCAGCCCACTTTTCAATTCATTAATGTCTACTTTAGCGAGGCGGAAATATGAGTTCTGGCTGCAGCAATCTCGGTATAGAGAGGGAGAATTACTTCGTGTCATTTTCTTATCCTGCTTTTTACACGTCTCTCTTTCTTTCTTTTGGGGGTGTGCACTTGGGCGGAAAATTTAATTTCGTCTTCTTGTATCGCAAGAACATCCAATTCGCAGTAATTTAATTAAATATTGCATCAGGTTTCTTCTGGTAGCAGGAAAAAAGGAAAAACGATAATGCGAAAAAATTTCCGTTTTAAAATGTATGATAAGAAACAAATAAAAAATTTTCGGAAGTGGTGTATATGCAAGTAATGCGAAAGAAAATTTGCACAGTTTAAGAAAGACTCTACTAACCAGCAATTTTCAGAAATTAAATTTAAAATCGGATGTTTTTAAACTACATGCTTAAGAATTTTTTGCCAGAAAAATTATCTTTCTTTCAACTCCTACGATCGTAATAGTATATAACAAATTCCAGAAATTTTGTAAGTAACGTAATTTTTTTTTTATTGCAAACAGCGGAGGAACAATTTTATTCAAAAAAAAGTGTCCAGAGAAGTAATTTTTTTAATGCATTCATTTTTGAAGTAATTTAATTATGAATTTTTAGAATTTATTATCATTAAATGTAATAAGCAATTGGATTTCTGTCTGGTTAACATTTTTCAACTTAAATGTTTATTGCCGTTAAAAAAGAATTAACTTTATTAAGATTATTTTTTATATGAAGCCATTAAATTAAAATTAAGGCAGATTGTATTGAAATATTATTTACTTTAATCCATTAGATTAAAATTAAATTGTAGATTAGAAAATAATGACCAAAAAATTGAAAAAGTTATTTGTTTTACTAGCTTAAAAAATTTTTTTTTAAAGGGAGCAAAAAATAAATAAAGACACAATTTAAAATTTTTGTATTTTATTTACGTTTCAGTTTAAAATTTAAACGGAAGGGAATGCTTGAGTTTCATAATGTGTTAATAACCCATTTTTATTTTAAAAGACGATAGTTTTACAATTCTATAAAAACATTGAAGTGCTGAAAGTGCTCATAAGAAATTATGTTTCCTATGAAAATGCGCGCTAGGGAGAAAAAGCTAACGGACGTCCTACGGTAACTAACGTACGGTATGCAAAAACTCTCTAATATCTAATATAACACATTACAATTTTTTGTAAATACATTGTGAAATATTAGTAGGAATGGAATTTTTTTTAATTTCGTGTATAGTTTCAAAGTATATTTTTTTATGAATAAATAAAAATAAAAACGAATTATATATTTTCTTTAATTTAAAATCTGTTGCCCATGAGTTATATTCAAAATAAATACTGTCCTTCGTTAAAATGAAAAATAAATTTCAAACTAATCCAATCCATTATTTTTTTATTTCATTAAAAGCTATAATATTTGCATGTAATTAAACTTCAAACTGATTATTTCCATATATGGCGTAAAGAATAGCTTTAAATCGGCATTAACATTACGCAATAATTTAAATAATCAAGAGACAGTATCCCATTTTCTTAATATGTTTTATATTAACGTATTTTTTGAAAAAAAAATTCGTAAATGTAACACGGATAAAAATTCATAAATAATTGTTTGTATCTGCTCAATATAATTAATAGCTTCAAAATATGGAAAGTTCGTAGAAATAGTTAACTACCTAACTTGATGGCTAAGATTATCATCATCATCATCAATGGCGCAACAGCCCCATGTTGTGCCAAGGTCGTTTTCCTACCAGCAGATTTCGAGACAGGAGATGTTTCCTTTTTACGGGGTGGAGCTGTTAACCCTACGCCCAACGCTCTACGATCATATTAGACCGGGACCTACGGTTTAAAGTGGATGATGGCTAGGATATGACTATTTTTATTGTTTCTTTTTTATCCAATACTTAGTGTGAATAAGAATTTGTTAATTTTTTGACTAATATTCAACCATATATTTCCATTCTCAAAAGCTCCATAAGCACCTTCAAACTTAAATCGGCACCATTTTCATTGGACGCGGACCATTGGATTACATATTCCATGTACACAGCGTAAAATGTGTAAATGTCAAACCTTCCGATCTGGAAAAAGAAAAGACAGCAAGCAAAGAGAAAAAGATGCTGATAAAAAAAAAAAAAAAAAAAAAAAAAGAAAAGCAGATAGAGTTTTCCAGTCCAGTAACCCAAATCGCAGGAGCAAAAAAGAGGAATCCTATACTTTCCGGTCGGCCGCCTAATGAGCGGGCGGAGATTCCTGCCCTTGCTCCCCCCAGGCTAAGGGAGAGGGTAGGTACTGTTTTCAATTATCTTTTGGACGGTGAAAGGAGGTGTTCTTCGCTTACTTTCGTGGGAGGTCGGCAAAGAGTTTTTTAAAGCGATTCATAAAGACGAAGGAAAGTTTGAACAATAAAGTTGGATTCAGATGTTATTCTGAGGATGAATACATAACGATTGATGTGGCAATGAAATGAAGATGAATGTCTTGCTGACATCAATGTAAGTTAATTAATTACTTGTGATTTGTAATCGAGCAGGATGATTAATCAGGGACTTAAGTCCATTTTGGGGAAAGACACATTAGCATTTCAATTCTAACAAATCTAAATTTTAAAGGCATGATTTTAATAAATAAATTATTATTGTATTACTTATTGTTGCATTTAATAAATAAATTAATTATAAATTATTTTAATAAAGAACTTATTGTCATTTTTTGATTCGACAATTTTTCATCGTAACAGAAAAACTATTACAAACAATAAACTTTAAAAAAAAATTAATTATACCGTATGAGCAATCTATTTCATCTATTTCATTTTATTTTGGATATATTACTTAGTTTCGCTATATTTAAATATAAATATTTACTAATCGAAATGTTGAATCCATTTAAAAAGAAAATGTATGCTTAACATTCTTAAAAATAATAATAATAAACAATAATAAATCTTACAAAATATTCTACTTACAAAAAAGTAAATCTCGATATCCTGTAATTACTACTACATCATAACCACATCACTGTGAAATCTCGATATCCAGAGTTTAGCGGACATGACAAAATGTTTTAGTTTTTTCTATTAAAATATTTTAAGAAGCATGCAGGGTGTTTATAATTAAAGTCCCACTTTCAAAATGCTGTAAAAAAAAAAAAGAACCACTCGTCACAATGAGTTGAAATTTGAACTGAAGATATTTGAAGAAGGGGAAACGGCACGGCATCAAAACAAGAAGTTCCAAAGTGTATTAATAGACGGCGCTGTAAGCGGCATAAAGAAAGTGAATTCGGCTGCCAGTGATATTTTGAATCGAAATGACAACGTATTTGGCATGAGTTACAAATTAAATCAACTGTAGAGTTTAATGTGCTTGATTCTTTCGGTTTTTTTGACGAAAAAAATTACTTCATTCAACAGTTGTGACACTGTTAGTGGAAAGCCTATCCATTACGGCAAGAAAAAATCGGTGCAACTTTTTTTTACACCGTACCGTTTCTCCCTTCTTCAAGAATCTTCAGTTCAAATTTGAACTCATTGTGACGAGTGGTTCTTTTTTTACAGCATTTTGAAAGTGAGACTTTAATTATAATCACCCTGTATTATCTCAAACAAGCCAATGATAACTTCTATTGAGTGGTTTTTTTTATACTTTAAATTGGTAGTTTTATTGGAAAGAAATTAAAACAGAAAGCAATTTTAAGAGCAGAAAAGATTTCAGTTTCGCAATTTTGTCCCACCATTGTTTGAAGTCACGAACAAAAAAACATACAGCAACAACTGAGCTGGTGTTTTTTTTTTTTTTTTTTTTTTTAAAGAAAGAAAAATTCTCATTATTACTAAAAAAAAAATCTTTTTCTTCAAATGAAAACTTCTTCACAGAAAGAAAAAAGAAAGTTGAAAAAAATTTTAACTCTATCCTCTGCATTTACCCTTTATTGCTGAATTTAAAAGAGCATAATTTTTTTTTTCTTTCCTTACGGATAAAAGCGTCAAGTTACTTTTTTCCTTGTTTATTCGAATCAAGAAACAGGATTACGTTTTGCACGCAGTTTCTGTTCTTGGAAAGTTCCATTGATTATGGATGCAGAGAGAAAAAAACCAACAGCAGCAAAAAATAAATAAATAAGGATGAAAACGCCATCCATTTCTTCTTTTTCTTCATCTTCTTCCTCCGCATCCTCTGCCTCCATTGAACACAGAAGGGGCGGGTGCCAAGAAAAGTCATTTATTCGCAACGTTTTCTTTCGAATTTTCTTCTTTTTTTTCTAATCGAACTTAACTTTAAGGTCTTTTTTAATCCATTAGGATGCTTATATCAATCGAGTATAACCTTTAAAGTTGTAGGGCGCAGACTTTTTAAGTATATGTCTGTGCTATTCGTGAACTTCCCTTTTCCTTAAACGAATCCCCTTTGATCGGTAGTTTGATGAGCCAAAAATAGCTTCGAAGTTCTTTCGCAAAGTATTTAAAGCTTCCCCGTTCCATATCAATAAAATGCAAATGGTTAAGTTATTTAATTTAATAAAATGGGACAATTATTCGTAGTCATAAAAGTTTTTTTTTTTTCGTCGGAATTTATTTTTCATGCAGAGAAATGATGCTGTACTTTTTTTTTGTTCGTAATTTGCGAACAAGGTATCTGGTGCCACAGGTTTCGAGTTCGAGTCCCCGCATGGAAATGGATGTTTGTAGTGGTTCAGGATCCACTTTAAGCCGTAGGTTACGGTCTAATAGGATTGTAGAGCGTTTGGGCGTAGGCCTGACAACCCTACCCCTTAAAAAGAAAACATCTCCTATCTCGAAGTCTGCCAGTAGACAGGTGGCCTTAGCTTACCTAGGGGTGTTGCACCAATGAAGAAGGAGAATTTTCTAAGGTTCAATCTTATAAAAAAGTCCTATATTATTTTACAAATTTTGAAAGGTTATAAAATGTACAATCAAATAACGATCAAAAATATGTTATGTTTGAGCTAGATAATTCAGATGTCTATTACACACCAATTCAGATAATATATTTATTTAGAATCTATATATGTTTTATTTTTAAAGTGTTTCATTCAATTTTTGAATGAAATGAATTGCATGTATACACTGCAATTATTTGACCATAATATTTTATTATGTACTTCATACTCTATGTAATCATTATTAATATTTTAGCCCGGTAATTTTAATAAATGCAAATATTTTATTTATATACTGATAAAATGAAGTACTAGTATTTAAATGAAGTATTAGTACGTAGTTGAATAATTGTAACTGTACTCAAAAAAATATTTAGAAATAAGAGCATCATAAAAATTTCAATATTTTTTTTTTCTAAGAATAGTGTTTTATTTAACATCCAAAAGTTATAAATTTTCCCTATTTTAAACGGAAACAATACAAATTTTTGGATATATTACATATGATGAAAATATGAATCTTCAAAACAGATCTTAATTACGTAAAATTACTTTTTTCAAAAGACTTTAAATTACTTTGAAGATGAATATGCAAATAATTCTTTAAATTTCAGATAATAAAATGTTCGTAATTTCATCCTTTTTATCAGTTAGTAAAATCAAATTTAATAAAAAAAAACATATTACATTGTTTTATTTGTTAGCTTTGAAAGCAAAATGGTAAAAACATCTGAAATTAAATGAAATAATTACTTAATTTAAATTGTATTTTACCCTATATAACTCAAGAAAATAACTCGGACAAAAATTTAATTTCTAATCTGAAAAACTTCCTTAGTAACTTAAAAATTTGTTTTTAAGAATCCCAAACAATTATATGTTAGAATATAATGAATTGCGTTAAAAATGAATAAAACTATTTTTTTAAATATCATTATGCCGTTTAAAATATTCTTGCTCTTTTGGACATACAGGATAACAAATTTAAAAAAAATCTTTCGGATAATTTAAGAGAGAAAAATTATTAATTATTAAAAAATCTTAATTACACAAAGTATGAGAAAGAAAACTAAGAACTATAACTATTTATTAAAGTGATCGATACCAGACGTTATAATTGCATATGGCATTTTTTCGATTATAAATTAATATTCTTACTTCAAAAGTTCAATGGACTTTTAGATTTTTAATAATAAACAAGCCATGCAATGAAAAATTACTTACCATAATTTATTTAAATGCTTCTTCAAATAGAAAGTCTTAGCAATTAAAGAATTTAATGTTCTTGTGAGATAAATATTAAGACGAAAAATTATCGCTATTTTAATATTTGAAGTGACTTTAGTAATTTGATAAATGTTTTAGTACAGAACACTTATTTTGAATAAGGTATTTTACTTTTGTTTTTAAAATTTAAAGTAGTATCATTCAAAAATTACTTTTTACAAGCAATTATTATTAATGTAAGACATTATGCTGAAGAGACAGAGAGAGTAATTTTGTGTACAATTAAATTTCAAAACGTTTTTCATATTAATAATTTTAATTTTATATATTATAAAGACAGCTTAATTCACTTTTCTAAATTTCATTTTTTCATGTAATAACATGAGCAATATTTCAATGAAAATGATAATTTCAATTTGAATTTAGATATAGTACAAATTAGTTGATACTTTTAAAATCAATATTACAAACTAATAAAAGTTATAATGTAATTTAAGCTAATTTATAATGTAATTTAAGAGCAATAATTTATGCAAAATTTAGGTTACATTGTAATGTAATTAGTACTATTTCACAAAATGTGAATATCATACGTTTTTCCTTTTAATGCTTAATACTAGATGCTTAATGATCTGGAATCGTTGACTTGATTTAATTTATTTTTAAAAACTTTAATAGAAGTATTAAATAATTAGAATAATAGTCTGTTCCGCATAATCTGTGTACAGTTCAACCATCAATTACGTGGAAAACTCGAAAGCGGCCAAATTGCACAGATTTTAAACAGAGCAATGTAATAGCGGAAAAGGGTAGTTTTGAATGGGTTTTAATTACAATAAAAATAAACAACAATAAAAATAACAAACAAATTACAATAAAATTTTAGTAATTACAATTTTTAACTACAAAGAAAAATTAATGAAAAGAATTAACTATTGGAACTTAAAACTATTTATTACAATTTACAATTAGCTATTTATTACAATTTACAATTAGCTATTTATTACAATTTACAATTAACTATTTATTACAATTTACAATTAACTGTATCTTACAATTACGATTTTCAACTAACTATTTACACTCATGTCCATAAATTAAGAATAATGAAGTTCAGGCAAAGACAGAGACAGCAACAAAACAAATTTGACTTATTTGTAAAGTCTATTTATTAAACAAAAGGTAAAGAGCAAAAAAGATGCTATATGTTTGACATAATTAATAAAAATTGCGATTTTTACTCCATGGAGCAAATTTCAAAAAAGAACCTATTTACAAAAAACAGTATAACATGGTTAGTATGATGGTTAATATGGAGTATGTCTCCCGGACGATGCAATACAGGCCTTACAACGCCTAGGCATGCTGAGTATCAAATTATCAATCTGATCTTGGGGAATATTACACCACTCTTCAAGCAATGCCCTCCGAAGTTCCGATTGACAGGTGGGAGAGGGTTGACGGCTTGCAATTCGTCGACCAAGCATATCCCACACATGCTCTGTTGGATTCAAGTCCGGTGAATATGCTGGCCAATCCATACGAGTGATATCCTCCAATTGAAGGCATTCGTCTACAATGTTTGCACGGTGAGGACGGGCGTTGTCATCCATAAACAGAAATTCAGCATCCATGGCGCCCCGAAACAAACGTGCATGTTGTTCCAGAATGACATCCCGATAGATGTGGCCTGTCATCGTTCCACTCTGAACATGCAGCTCGTTCTGGAACCAAGAATAATTCCTCCCCAAACGAGCCATCCTGCACCACCGTAACGGTGTCGTTCAATGGTGTTCTCTTGGTGGTAACGGGTACCTGGCGCTTTCCATATGAAAGTCTGGCGAGAATCAGACTGCAAACTAAACCTGGACTCGTCGGAAAACATCACACCAGACCATTGTTGCGGTGTCCACAATGCATGCTCTCTACTCCAGGTTAATCGCAGGCGACCGTGAGTTGCGGTAAGTGGAACACATCTGACAGGCCTACGAGCATATAGGCCAATGTGCCCTAAGCGTCTGTACATGGTCTGCCTTGAAACTGTCGTACCGGTAGCTGAAGAGAGCTGACGAGACAGGTCTGATGCTATGCTCCGTCTGTTTCTTTTGACAGTAACTGCTAAATACCGGTCCTCATTCGGCGTTGTAACTCGGGGGCGACCTGTGCTGTAACATCTGCTCACATTACCATCATCTGGGAAACGTTGCCAAAGCCTGGAGATGACATTCTGGGCGATTCCAAGTTCCTCGGATACTTCCATTTGGGTACGTCCACATTCCAGTCGTCCGATAATTCTCCCACGTAAAAAATCATCCAAATGCTTCCTTTGTGCCATAACTATGCGGTTATTGCACTGAAAGGCTTTTAAAGCGCTTATGAACAATTTTACTTCTTTGCCACTATTCCTTATATACCTCTCTCTTACACCCTCGTCATTGTGATGTACTATCCGCGCCATCTGGTGGTTTCCTGTAATTTGCATATTCTTCAAGATGTGTGTGATAATTCTACAGGTGAGATTTTTATTTTAGAGTTCAATGTCTGTGTGATTCTGAATTATCCTTAATTATGGACATGAGTGTATTACAATTTACTAAACTATTTATTACATTATTATTTTAACAACTAACTATTAACTATTGAACTACTAACATGAATATAATCGATTCAATCACTCCTAACAAGAAATCGATTCACCCGTTTCCGCGTTTAAATCAGATGTTTACTTTGCTACACAATTTTTTTTTTTTTTTTTTTTTTACAAAAATGGCACTTATTTATAGAAGACAATAATAAATAAATGCAAAAGGGAACTTTTACCCACTTTTTTAATTATACATTTGTTGTGAATACACCTTTTATAAACAATTTTTAAATATCTTGTTCAGTAAAAAAATATAATAATAATTTTAAGCCAAAATATTCTAAATTAATAAAATTAAATTAACAATTATCAATAAAATTATAATTTCTATCACAGTTCTTTTGACCTTCTATTTTACTTCAAACTATTTCGTAAATGTAAATAAAGTTAAAATTTAGATTTTTTTTTTCCTTCAAAAGTCACCTTATTATCATATAGCTAAAAATGCTTCATTATGATGAAAGAATGTCAGTATACAAAAGAAAATTAAAAAAAAAAAAAATTAAATAAACATGCTTTCCATTCGCTAAATTTTTACAAATGGTTGTTTTTCATCCTTTTTTTTCAATATTTGTTGGATTAAATTAATTTTATTTTATGAACAATTTTTTTTCTAAATGTATCTTAGTACTCCCAAACATAATTTGAGTCGGTTAAGCTAAAATCAACCCTGGAGGATTTCATGAAGTTCTTTAAAACTATTAGAAAAACTGGTGTTGAAACGACAAAATAAAAAAAGGGATGTTTCGCCTCACCTACTTTTAATTAGAAACATTTTCGCTAATTAGCGAAACTCTTTTTCTGTAATTTTTGCGTCGTCTTAAAATAACCGCGAGTTTTTAATTACTGAAATATAATTCTATTCCTAATCTGTTTAATTTTAACTAAACATTTTATAAAAATAAAAAAAAAAAATCATGATAATTTTTAATATTTTAATTTATTTATCTATGTTAGTTTTATTTTTATCATTATATTTAAATACTAACTATCTAATGTTTAAAATTTCATTTAAATTGTCAAAACTATTACATATATTATTGTTATACTATTACGTAGTTGCTACTAATATATATACTGCTATACATATTACTATACTACCTGCCTTGTTTTTAAATTGACTAAATTGTTGTAATTGAATAATGTATTTCTTCATATAATAAATAATATTTTTTTACTTAATTATTGCTCCATTTATAAGAAATATTAATTATAAATTACTAACAGACTTTGATAGTTTTAAATGCCAATTTTACAAATCCCAAGTAGATAAAACTACTGTTATTAAAATTTACTAACTGTTTAACAGTAGACTAATTTTATCTTTAACAATAAAATTTATTGAAATTACAGTCATTCGTCATTTTTTAAATCCTCTATTTTAAAAATACATCGCCTATAAACATTTTAAAGAAATCCAATTGTTTATTTTGATCAGTATTTATAAGTTAATCTTATAATTAAGAAAAAAACAATTACAATTATTCAGCATATACTAATGCTATTTCTAATTCATGAAAAGAGCTTTCAGTTATGTATCACTATTTATCAATCTGCTTATTTTTATACTAATTTGAAAAATTTATCACATGAAGTAAATGAATTTTGAAAAAAAATATATTTAAGTTAAGCAGCATGTATAAATTTAATTTACAAGCAGCTTTACATAAACCACTAACATACTAAAGACTGCTTTAATTTTTTACATTCCTAAAATTACATAGTGCTTACAATATGAAACTTAGTAATGACCTACATATTGACTATTATTTGGCCTACATTCTTTTTTTTTTTTTTTTTTTTTTTTTTTTTTTTTTTTTTTTTTTTGGCAAAAAAAAAATTCTAAAAGAAAGCTTTTTAAAATAATTTTTTATCTAAACTATGTACAGAAAAAAACTGTTCTGCATTTTTATATAGTCTCTCTCATTCTGTTCATAAGCAGCACAAAGCATTAGATTTTTGCTATAAAGATAAGTTCCCCGGCTTAAAGTAAGCCTCAGTCATGGAGAAATACATAACAAAGATATCGTGCTTAATATTCTTCCAACGGCAGCCTATTCTTTGCAACACATCACGAACGCAGCTTATTTGTGAAATTTTAGAGGTCGTTGCTCCATATATATTCTTATGAATTCAATACACTGCAGTTGAGAAATTCTTAAGCTTTCCAAGAAATTGAGCTCAAAATCGCTTCACCTACCAACATAAATAAATTTTAGTGAGCTTTAAAAGAAGTTTATGGAAAGAGCCTTAGCCTAAATATAAGGTCCACTAAGAAGAAGGGATTTCATTTATGAAGTTAAAATAAAACTGTTTTATAAAATAAAATCACTTTATTCTCTAAAACATAAATATTAAATCCAACGAAGAGATAATGTTAAATGCTTTTAAATAATAATAAAAAATTAAAATATAAAGAAAGCCTTCTATGCAGCATGTAATAGATGTTAAAATAGATATATAATCTAAGCTATTATTATTTTTTTATATTCTTTACAGAATAAAAATGTAATTTAATTTTAATATACTTTTTTTTTTTAAGATTATCTTTTAATTTTAGTTCAAACAAAATTTCAAAATTATACTTATATATATTTCATGTATTATTTACTGAATAATCACTTTTGATTTGTTCTTCTTAATCTACATTGATGACATGTCTTATCTAAATTAAATAAACGAAATACAAGCAGTGTAAGAGAAATATCATATAAATATCAAAGAAAATCTGATATATAAAACAGCAAGACCGACAAAACCGTCAAAGACATTGAAAAAGTTTACAATTGTTCCAAGTATAAAATTTTTTAACAAATAGCCGAGCTATCACAGGAAATAACAGTAGCTATTATTGGCGTTCCTTAGAATAAGAAAAAAAAATTTCAAATGAATGTAAAAAAATTTCCGTTACAAAATACTGAAGACTACTAAAATGTGTTTTAAAAAAGTATGAATTGTAAAATTTTGAAAAATAGTGCGCTAGTAAGAATTTTCAACTCAGCTATTAATGTCAAATTAAGCAGATCTAGGTTTCTGCAAATATAGCTCAAAGTAGAACCAAATTATTTATCAAAATATGCAGTATTATTTTACAATAACTGTGTAATCAACATAGTATTTGTAAAATGACAAATATTGTGTTGTAACATAATTAGTGATGTATAATAACATCACTAATTATGTTATTATTTTATTTAATTGTGTATTATATTTATTTATTTACTTTTTTTTGGTTTTATTATAAGTGTTTGGAACGTATAATTTTACAAATATTAAGTCTAGGTGTATTTTCATTAAAAGATAGATGTAAAGTACGTATTTTTTAAAATAATCGTACATTGTTTCTATTGCTAACTCTATTCAATAGTTATTTTAAAATCGAAGCTTGTAACTGTTATACATGTTTTATATATTCAAAAATAAAGACTTCCCATGTTAAATATTTTATTAAATACAGTCTTTTAATAATTTAAATTCTTTTAAATTATTCAAACTATTTAGTAATTTTATTTAATTCCTTTCGTAAAATATTATATATCGTAACCTATATCGTACCTTGCTTATTGTGTCTTTCGTATAATCAATAAATGATAATCTTTCGTATGTATCAATAAAATAAAAAAATACAAAACAAGATACAAAACTATAAGAATTCCGCTTTTCAGATATAAGAACTCAGATGAGTACTATGCCTGACATTAAAGGAATTTACAATTCAAAAATCAAAAATTTATCGATTGCTGATAATTTTCTATTTTTTGTTATTGGTTGTTTATTATTTTCAAAACTTCTGTCTTGTTTATTAAAAAACTTCGGAATAAACATTTATTTTGTTTTAACTCGTATACTCATTCACATTACTTGTAATTGAACTAAAAAAATCAAATCCATCTTTCATAAAAATCAAAGTGCTTCATTAAAATGTTAAATGTTTCCTGATCAGTTAAGTTCGTTAAGGTCTCCAGTTAATTTATAATCGTAAGTAGGCTGACTTAATGATAAAACAATATTAACAACAAATTCACCCACATTTCTGCAAATTATAATAATAAATACACTATTAAATCCTGCACATTTTGAAAAACTATAATTATTAATTAAGAATTACGAGAAATTATTAATTAAAAATTAATTAAGCAGTATGACAAAATCAAACGGGAGAAAAATTCTTTGTAAAACAAAAGCCTAAGGACAAACGCATTAAAGAGAAAAACGTTATTTTTTATTTCCCAAACATGTATTAAAGATTTCTAGAAAAAAAATAGAAAAAAAAATTATTCCACAATTAAAGCATTCAAAATACTCAATTCAAAATTATCCTTTTTTTTTATATCTTCTAGTTGTTGTTTTTTTCATATAAACTAATTTTTGAGTATGTTTTAACATTTTTAAATAAAGAAAAAAAATATTTATTTCAATATGATTAAATTCTAAAAAAAAAACTTGGAAGAATCTAGAAAAATAATATTTTAATTAATTACATTCCTTAATTAATAAAATAAATCTCATTTTAATATTTCATATAATCAGTTTTTGAATGCAAATATTTACGAACATATTTTTTTTCAGGAGTGATTCTCATTAAAAGAAAAAACCAGCATGTGGTATGAAACGGATTACAAGAAGTATGCCGACCCTCAAACAATGTTAGAACACCGTGCTACAGGACTGTGTGGAGGTAATTCATAAGTTCTACAACTTATAAAATATCATCGCCATTCTTCATGGTATAAATATATAAATATTTATGGTTCAAAAGTGTTTATCAAATATAATTGCCTATCCAAAGCAAAAAAAGACTTCATTTTGTTAATCTTCAAAATGGTTTATCCATAAGTATTATAGATTGTGAACATTATATTTCAGAAGTAAATGCTTACGAATATGATTCTTTTAGGGCAATTTATATTTTTAGGGCAATTTTTATTTTATAACATTTGTATGGAAAATAATTACAGAAAAAAAAAACATAATTTGGTTTGAAAAATTTATAATTTCTGAATATATATCATTTAAATTATTTTTTATACCCAAAATTATGAACGAATATTTTTATGTGTATATGAGGAGTAAATATACATAATTATAATAACAGCATTAGAAACTAATGTGAAATCCATTTTGTAATTTTTTTATCATTTCCTACTAAAATCTGTTCAAAAACAAATGATTAAAAAAGCCTGTCAATTTATATTCATGTAACAGATTTATTGATATTATATTATTACACTGATTAAATATGTTATATATTGTCATATTATTATCTATAACTTTTATTATTATATAACTATCATACTATATATTTTATTATAATTTTATCCATACATTCATTTATAAACCCAAAAGAATGAGAATTTTACTTCTCTATATTAATTCATAAAATATATTTTATTTATCTAACTAACAGCATAATAGAGAAATAAATCCAAACTAATCTTTTAATAAATAAAATCCTTTTTTAAACATTTATTAACCTAAAAACAGATGAATCATATATGATATTTCATTTACATTTCAATGTAAATGAAATATCAATCACATGCACTTTTCATGCTGGAAATTCATGTATCATGGACTTTTCAAATATCTAGGATGATAAGACTTCAAAAAGGAGACGTCCATGATTCTAAACATTTTATTTTAAACACTGGTTCATCAGCATTCACAGAGACGCTACACAGGTATAAAACAAATATAGGACAGACATTTGCATAAAAAAAAGATATTTCCAAAAACACTACGATTAAGCGTCAGTTCATTACCTAGTTAACTAATTTATCAAGTTATCTAGTTTAAATTTTTATTTTTCCACCATCTCAGATTCCACAGGAGGCGCTAGCAGTCCACCACAGTCACAGTTAATATTGTCCGATTTGATTTGTTACAATTCCCCCCTATGTACGAAGACGACGTCTCAGAGAGTACAAAGAGGAAAAATCAAATGTACCATTAGAATGTCGATCCTCTATAGGTTAAGTCTTAGTCTTTTTCTCAGTGGCTGAATTGGTTGTTGTTCTATTTGTAAGATATACAGGGACAGATACATGATAAGTTGCTACAGGGATAGGATTGGCTACTTGATAGCTCATTGTTGAGCTCTGAGTCATTATGACGAATAGCGAACTGTGCCTTTTTCCTTTGTTACTCACAGGATGTAAATCAATCCATACTTTATCTCCACAGGCATATCAAGGTGCGCTTATTTTTTTTCGGTCAGTGTACTTATTACTCTGATCTTGTTTCTGTTCAACGCAGTCTTTTATTTTCGTGGAAATATTTGTTAATTTTCTTAAATAGGGTGTAATTTTCGCAACGAAATTGTCATTCATTATCACTAATCTTACGACACGTTGCACATTGTTAAATGCACTGTGTTCCCTTTCAAACTGCAAGAAATGCTACAGTTTGACCAGTTGTATCACACTTTATAGTATTAAAAGTAAAGCGTCAGCCAGGTGGTACGGTTATCTCCAACAAGAATATCAAGTCCCTATTCTTCCTTTCTAGTGGATTTGTTTAAGACCAATAGACTGGAGTAAGATCTTTCTTAATTTCTAACAAGAAGTAAATTTGTTGCATTGCTTCACTAACAAATCTACTTCCATTGTCCATTATAACAGGCCTCGGTAGTCCATAACGGGGAGAGTTGTGCCACACTCATTGGCAGTAGCCTCTCTTAGAGCAAATAGCTTCACCCATTTTGTGATAATGTCCTCGATTATGAAAATCTACTTCTTTCCCTCAGGGGTCTCCGGTAGAGGACCAAAGAGATCGAGTCTGAAAGCGTTAGGCCAGCAATAAGCCAGCAACTTTAGTATTGGTTGGTTTATATCTATTACACTCAACACAATGTTTGATGTAGTCAGCTGTGCACTTTCGCATTTCAAGAAAGTAACAACGAGAAGCAATCTTTTGGAAAGTACCTTCTGCATCATAATGTCCGAGATTGGGGCATTGTGGTATTCCTGTGAAACTCTTTTACATTCTTGGTAGGAACTACCAGTTCGGGTCTCTTCAGACTCAGATTCTGTAGTATAACTGTACAAGATTCCCTGAGAAATAATGTAACCATGGTTGGCCCAATTTAAATAGTTTTCATACTTTGAATCAAGCAGTCAATGATTTTCTTCAGCTGCTCTTGACGTATGTTCTGCTGGGTTACAACTAGGTAGGTTGATGATCATAGTGAAAACTTCACAAAATTCTTTTTTATAATTACATACGGGGTTAAATAACATATCTGCCGTAAAATTTGCTTTTCCGGGGATGTATTCAATCTTCAGGTTAAACGTCTGAAGTTGCAGGGCTCACCTGGTTAATCTATTCGAAGGTGCCACTTTAGCTTAAGAGCCACTTGAGTGGTAATCTTATGTAAAAACGTTGGTGGTAAGAACAGCTCCTAAGGCGTGATTACTTGCATCGGTACGAAGGAGGTACGGCTTCGTAACATCGTTCTGTTTCAAAACCGGAGGACTAATTAGTAGAAGATTCAAAGTTTGTATAAGTTATCTTTTTCAGATCCCCAATACCAAGCCTTATTTTCTTTTTAAGATTACTCAGAGGTCTGGTACCTCTGAGAAGTTCAGAATGAAGTGTCAGTACCAAGAACATATTTGCAGGAATTTTTGAACCTGCTTCACGTTTTTAGGAGATGGCATTTCCCTGATAACGGAGGTTTAATTAAAGTCAATTTCCACTCTTTCACTAGTGATGAAATGTCAGACATATTTCATTTAATAGCAAACAAAATTGAAAGATCAAGAAAATTATTAAATTAAGTTTAAAAAAAAGTAATAAGATTAAAATCGAAAAACTACTATTAATATAAATATTCATAATTCTTCAATCCATTCGCACTACTAAAGTTATTAGAGCTACTACTGCATTTGATCAAAAGAATGCAAATAACTGAACTCTAACGGACAAAAAAAAGTGTCTTCTATTTATAAATAACTTATTTTTATTTTTCTCAACAAAAAGGGTCTGCTTAACTGCTTAATAAAAATTATAATACCGTAACAATTGTTAATGATGCTTCTATTATTTTTGCACTCACAAACTAAACTGAAAAATAATAATAACGAATAAAAAAAGAGCACTCCAAATATTTCCAAAACTGATGAAATCCCCGTCACCGTGATGCGACAGAAATACATTTAAAATATCTAAAATTGACTTTTATGCGACACACAAATAAAAAGCGAAACGCACAGATATAACTCTTATATTCTAAATAAATTCACCATCAAATATTCACGACATGTTTTATTTCAGAAACAACAACATAAATAAAGCACACGCGCGTGAAAAGGGCACGGACGCTGATATCTTTTCGGCGTTGTATTAGACCGGTAAAGAATCGCGAAATATCTCACAGCACGGAAGTGAGGTATAGCGAAATAAAAAGGCATGTACATGCATTTGCTGCGAATAGTTAATAAAAAGTGAGTGCATGGAAAAAAAAAAAAAAAAAAAAAAAAAAAAGAAGAAAATGCTATTTATGTCGTTAAAAAAATCAAAGACTTGAAAAAAATAAAACAGGCTGAAGAACGAGCGACGTCTTTTTTCCCGCCCTATTTCTTATCAGGCGGGGCGCGCAACGACTTTTATGAGCTTTGCCCTTATCTTCGTTCCGGGGCGGCTGTGAAATTACTCCTCCATTCCATTTTAACGGACCAAAAAGGTAGCTGTAAAATATGTTAACGGCCGCAAAGGGCACGATAAAAATGGTAAGCTTTAGACGCTTAATATAATTTTTTTAAGTGACAGAATAGCAACACTGTCGTTAAAAAAACCCGCTTAGTAAAAAAAATGAAAAGTTTTTTTTTAACATTTATTTCATTTGACAAAACAACAATTCTATATCTTATTTTTTTTTTAAATTCAAAACTAATGAAATTCTATTTTTATTTTAAAAAATTAAAAAATAATAGTTGCTATTAATTTTAAAAAAGAATCAACTAATAATATTTTTTTAATATTATATAGTAAAGCTCAAAAAAATTAATATTATGTAATATGTTTACTTTTATATAAAAATTATAAAAATACAGAATAAATATTTAATTTTTGCATGCATAGATTCAGTATCTACTATTTTTTTATTAAAATTGAAAAAAGTTCACCTGTTTTTTCTTTCTCAAAATATTCCATGAGAATAACAGAATTCTACTTATCAAATAAATCAAATGTCATGAAAACAAAATTATTTTCCGTAAAAATGCAATTTAATCTATTTTAAGTTTTTCCTCGAAAATTGTTTTGAATTTTTTTTTATGTAAGAAAATCACACACAATGCATTTTTCCGAAAGTTAAATCAGTTAAAAAACAATAATAATTCAGTTTTCCTATGCTCTTCTGTTTTAAAAAAAAAGAAACAAGCAATTGCACAGTGAAGTATGATGCAATTGGCAGATTGTCAACAATCTTTTTTTTTTTCCGCTTCACATAAATGAAGGTTAAGTCAATAAATCACTCCACTGAATATCCAGTATTACTCTTAGCTTGCATGTATTTTCATTTAGGATTCACTCTCAGCTCTAATATATTACTTTATTTTTTTATTTAGAAAACATTAATTTATTTTGTTGTGTGCAATCCAAAATGAGTTTTGTAGCTTTTAGAATACATTTCTGTAAAAAAAAAAATAATGTTTTTCCTTCATGAAAATAATTTTGATTTCCAGTAAAAACTTTATTTTCGAAACTTTTAATGCATATAAATACTTTATTACAATTACTTATGATATGACGGACCATCTATATAAAACTATGGGTCAACCGCCGAAATCCATGATTGTAGCCCACAACACTGTTTCTGACATACCTTTAAACGACCCGAGGTGTAGAATTTTGTTTTTTGATAATCAAAAATTATAATCAAATAATATTTAGCTATAAAAATTCGCGATCACTAATTTATATAGGCATTAACCAGTACTTATACAGATGTGAATCAAATAAAGTAATGCCGATTTTTTTGCGAAGCTTATGTCATAAAGCACCCGTACAATTACCAGATAATACCAAATTAGAACAAATACCATATCTACGAAATGTACTACAGAATATATATCAAAATTATAAACATTTGTTTTATTATCAATGAATATAAATCATGTTTCACAGAAACTTTAATGAAGTAACGGTATGTTATCCTGATTATTAAGTCTTTGTCTTCACGGTTTTATGGAAAGTTTACAATCCCCACAGCAGAAGAAGTTTACAATTCCTTCTATAAACAAATGCTATGCATATAAAAGCATTGAAATTATTTTAGACATTCGAGTTGTAAATATTATTATTGTTAATAATTTGTAAGATAAATCTCTATAGATCTGGAATGTATATAAGAAATTTAAATTTCGAATTTTTATAAATTAAAGATCATTAATGAAAAATAAAAATACACATACTAAATTAATATTTTTATTATCCTTTATTACCATCAAAAATAATATTTTATAAATCTTAGGGCTCTTAGTTATTATATCGTGTTCTGTTATTCTACTTTTCTAAGACAAAATCTATTGTAAGTTCTTATAGCTTAGATTCGAAATAGCGCTTAAGCAGATTTGTACTTTTAATAATAAGAGACATTGAATTGGATTTCGGAATTCACGCTTTTCGTGAAAAAATATCCTAATAGACGAAGAAGCATATTTCACCTATTCATTGGTGATTTCATAAAATCATATTAATATTCAAATATCTTAAAAATCATATTCTCCACATCTTAAAATCGTTTTAAATATTCTAAAGCATGATAAACAAGTAATATATAAAAAAAAAAAAATTTAAAGTCAATTCCTACTTTTTTTTTCACTCTATTGCAGAAAAATTTTTAAAAATAATTTTCATTCATTTTTTAAGTTTATCTGGCGCCATCTATTGGTAGATATATGCAACTTACATCTAAAAAAACTAAAATTAATTCGATTTAATTACTGAATTGAATTAATTGAAAAAAAACTGAAAAAAACTGTATTAACATCAAGTGTCATTCACTACAAGTTCAAAAGAAATGTATTTGAACTTGAGCGGAGGAATAAAAAGTATTTTATGAACGATTGAAAATTTGAACAAGATATATATAGGGAGAGTGTGAGCTAATAGAAGGAATTGAAAAAATAAATCGTCTTGTTAAAGCAATTGTAAAAATGATTAAAATCTTGTGAAAACAATAAATAATGTAAATTTCAAATGAAAATTTTCTGCAATATATATATACGAACTAAATTTATTTAATACATAGTCTGTATGAAAAATCATAGGCGTTTGACATCAAAAAAAAAATTGTGCTTTTCTCTCCGGAGCTGATTATACCGAAAATTAGAGTTTTAATAATAGTAATGTCTTGGGAAAATTTTCTAACACAATTTTTGTTGAATAATATTTCACTTGATAAATTTCGCGTTTCTTTCATGATATATGAGAAATGATATATCTATATCAAATATTAAATATGATCGGTGATTATTAAATTGGAAAATAAAACATCTTTTAATTATTAAGTTCCTAATTATTTTTCAATTAAATGATATTATTGAAATTATCGACATTAATAAATAAGGCCATTAAATATAAAGCTTCATTGAAAAAATATGACCTTTAGAAAAAATATATAATCTGAATAAAATTGAAAATAATTAATTAAATATTTTTATTAACTGATAAAAAAAAAGTAATTTAAGAGTTTCTCTCAAATACGCTGTTAAACAAACTATAGAAACCAAGTCATTTTGTTCATTTCAAATTATAATTAACAAAACAAGACATATTAACAAAAGTATCACTGCATCAATTATAGCTCATTCTTCTTCATTATTAACAATTAATTGAAGTAGATCAAATAATAACGAATCATAATAAATTTCTATCACAGCTGATTAAAAAATAAACGATTCAAATTCAATTTAAAAAAGGCAACGGAAAAAATAAGCGTACAAATAATTTAACAATATAAATGACTCGATAAGACTTTCTTTGAATAGCATTTTTTATTCAAACAATAACACATTCATCTTAATTTTTATGACTAATTAATTATTTGATTTTCTAAGAATTTTAATTATCATATTTAAATCAGTCAAAATTACGATTTTCTTTTTAAAGAATGTTTCTTTGTTTTGTTTGTTTTTTTTATTCCAATTGTGCATTTTTGTAGAAAACAATAAAAAAATACATTGGCTAATTCGTTAAACATTCATTATCGATAATTTATGAATAGCAAGCTGTACTTAATTCATTTATTGATGTGCAAACTACCGTTTTTAGGACCACAAAATGCAGCTATTTAAATAATTTCATATTTTTATTGTATTTTATATTTGATGATATAATCGAAAAATTACGTCTGTTTTATTTTTATTTCATTGTGTTAAATATAAATAAGAGAAGAAGAAATTTCCTCAATTTCTAAGGCATTTAATTGCGAATAATATAAAGATTTAATAAACATATAACAAGTAATATAAAAAAAAATTTTAAGTCAATTCCTACTTTTTTTCACTTATTGCAGAAAGTCCTTTATAAATAATTTTCATTCATTTTTTAAAATTTATCTGGCGCTATCTATTGGTAGATATATGCAACTTAAATCTAAAAAAAACTAAAATTAATTAATTAAATTTAATTACTGAATTAATATTTGAAAAAAGTGTATTAACATCCAGTGTCATCCACTACAAGTTAAAAAATGTATTTGAACTTGTGTGGATGAATAAAAAGTATTTTATGAACGATTGAAAATTTGAACAAGATATATATAGGGAGAGTGTGAACTAATAGAGGAATTGAATGAAAAACATAACATTTTTATTTAAATAAACTTAAAATGTTCAGTATTTCCAAATGCAGACATAAAGCGACGTCATTCAATATATTGACAGAATACCGTCATTTCTAATCTGAACAGTATAAACACACGGACGCATCGTCGCTCCAGGCGATACGATTCAACGTATATAGAGAATAGGATAATTGAATCTATTCCCGTCAAATCACAAATGGCACGTGCTATCAATATTTGTGATATAATTTGATAATTTAGGGGACTGCTATACATTACTGTACACCTCTTCTTGGTCATGCTGAATATATTTGTGCAAAGTTCGATATTTCTGAATAAAAATTTATCATATTTTAAATTAATAAAGTAGCTAACAACGTGATTTATACACATATAATTTTATTATTTAGAGTTTGTTTAAGACCACAGACTAACATTAACAACATTAAGTTATACGTTGTTAATGTTAGTCTGTAGTCTGTCTAAGAGGCAACTATGTAAATTTACATCTTTTTTTTTTTATTTCTAAAAAAAAGCCCCCAAAAAGGTATGGTTTATTACATATTACGAAAAATAAAATTAAATGCACGGAGGCGTAGATAATAGATAAAAAATAAAAAATTGGAGAAGGAGAATAATTCATTCGGAATTATAACAATTATATAAAATAACATAATCTTTTGCACAAAATAAAAACAATAGTATTATTCGTTACTTGCCAGGAAAAACAATTTCTATGTGTGTGATTTTATTAATGGGTGAATTAACGGGTTGAATGATATTTTTTAACTTGAGTCATGCTATATGGTCTTATAGAAATACATTCATTTTATTTATTTAGTCATTCATAAAAAATTGCGTCCATTTATTTATAAAAATAAAAGCCCAAATAATTATTTTACATGCATGATGTTTGTAAACTGTTTTGACGAAATAAGCAGAGTGGTAATACCCATCAAGACTAATAATATTTATTGTAGGATCTAAAATCGAATTCCATTAAGAATCACAAACCCATTATCTAAATTATAGAGACTCAAAACAAATGCTCAAATTGGTGACCCGAGTGAACCGTTACACAATTCTCACTAGCGAAGTAAAAACTAACGCACCCTCTCGAAGATTCCAATTGTTGTGGTTATCTAATCTGCTACAACAGCAATTCCACGAAGTCCACAGGCGTCTCGTACACCAATGATTTCATTTAATACCAATGATTTAATCTGAAGATTTGAGGGTGTGCCACTTTTAACAAGCTATTTTGTTTTGAAAGCTAAAGTTTGTTTTGACTAACTTTTTACTGAGCTTTGATAACTAACTAAGCAGGAAGTTGATTTAATAGCTAAGCAGCTGTAATTGCAGATATTTCTCTTCACTGAAAATTTGTGTACGGTAGTTATTATTGTGGCATTCATTATTATAGTGCCATTATAATTTTTAATAAATATTAGTGTTCTAAATGTACACAAATATAATAAAATACTTTTTTATAACGTCATCCGTTTTATCAATAATAACAAGTAATATAAAAAAAAAAATTTTTAATTCAATTCCTCAATTCCTTTATAAATAAGTTTATCTGGCGCCATCTATTGGGATATATATTCAACTTAAATTTAAAAAAAATTTTAATTAATTAATTAAACTTAATTACTGAATTAATATTTGGAAAAAAGTGTATTAACATCAAGTGTCATCCACTACAAGTTTAAAAAAAACGTATTTGAACTTGAGTGGAGGAATAAAAAGTATTTTATTAACGATTGATTAACGATATATAGGGAGAGTGTGAGCTAATAGAAGGAATTGAATAAATAAATACGATAGGAAAAAAAACACTTGCATAAGAAAAAAAATAGCAAATTTTATCAAAAAAGAAAATAATTCCCAAAGAATAAAATTCCTTTACCCTCCATAAAAAAAAAAAATTAATGGGGACAAAAAGAGGTCAACGTTAATGAAAGCATAATACATCACAGCTCGCGTGAATATCTTTCCACCTTTGAGAGGCTATTTCCGTTGTCGTTAAGATTAGAGCACGCCAAATATGGGTTGTGAATTAGGGGTTAACAGCGATAATCGAAAGTTCCAGTGCCCCGCCCTTCGGGTTTTCGGACGCTCATCACGAAGAGCGAAATTAAAGCTTTCGCTAAGTTTAATCATAGTTGGCCGGACAGAAATATCCCGCCGGTCCTCCCAAGTGCAATATTACACGAGACATTTATTACGAGCTATGCCGGGGAAACCTTTTCTGGCGAACACACAACGCCCCTAAGAGAAACGACCTTGATATATGCAGATTGTTTAAACGCCCTATATTAGTAGATATCGTTGGGGCATTGGCAGTTGAGTTTTATGTCAACTGCTGGAATGGGAAGAATTAGTAGTTATTGAGCAACACTAGGGGTGCAGGGTCCACTTCCGCACTTCTGTAGATTTATGAGTGTTATCCCAGAAGTAACGTACGCAACTGCGTGCAGGAGGCCACTGGTTTAAATAGAGGGTGATTATAATTAAAATCGAACTTTCAAAAAGCTGTAAAAAAAAAAGAAACAGGCGTCACATTAAGTTCAAATTTGAATAGAAGGTACTTGAAGGGGGAGGGGGTAACGGTACGGCATCAAAAAGAGTTCCAAAGTATATTAATATATGGCGCTGCAGACGGAATAAAGAAAGTGAAGTAAAGAAAGTGAATTCGGCTGCCAGTGATATTTTGAATCGAAATGACAACGTATTTGGCATGAATTGCATATTAAACCAACTGTAGTGTTCAATGTGCTTGATTGTTTGTTTTTTGCAGAAAAAATGACTTCCAAGTCATTGAACAGTTGTGGCACTGTGAGTGGAAAGCCCATCCACCACGGCAAGGTCATACCAAATTGGACGGGACAAATCGGTGGAACTTTTTTTTTTTTTGATGCCATGTCGTTTCCCCCTTCTTCATGTATCTTCAGTTCAAATGTGAACTCATTGTGACGAGCGGTTCTTTTTTACAGCATTTTGAAAGTGGAACTTTAATCATAATCACCTTGTATATTGATGTAGAACGTTCCGATCATTTCTTTCATTAACAAAGCCATTGCGACAAAATGTGTAAGCGTCTAGAATAGAGTCTACTTGGTACAAATGGATTGATAATCCTTTAAATTCCTCCCTGAAAGCACTATTTCCATCGCAAGCATAAAAGGAAAACAGGATTCTCCAAATAGATTCTCCGCAAAGAATGCATTAAATTAAAATAAAGATAACTAGCATGCAATACAGTTTTAAGAATATTTTCACAATCAAATAATCTGGAATAAATATATTTTAGTCAGAAAGAAAAATCTCATTAGTCTTCTCAAGACCAATTCTCTCGAGTGCTAATAAAGGTTATTCTAAAAATAGCAACAACATTAAACAATTTGAGGTTATGGAAAATAAATTCATTTCACTTATCCAAAGAATAAGAATATATCATTTTGTCCTTGCATTGCTGAGTGAATGGAAGCAGTTAAGTAAAAGTTTATTGCTTCCTAAAGGTAAGAAAAATAAATTTCATTGAGAATTCTACAAAAGATTATTCTTTAAGTATTTAACGAACTGATAGAAAGCACTTCAGAAGCAGAACACTCTTAATTAAACATCATTAAATATTATGGTAGTTCGTATAGAAAATCTAACAAGGTATGTCAAATTATCTTGAAATCATTTCCTATAATGAGTAACACTTTAATTTAATGCTCAATTTTCCAACTGGAATTTTAATGAGCTTATTTTTCCTCGTTTTATCTACCAAATGTTAAGAAACTATTAATTTTCCAGATTTTAAACGATTCTTTTTTGACAAAATACTTTTGTTGCGTTTTTCCATTTTGAAATTTAAAAAAATAAATATAAAAACTAATAAAAAAAAAACGACATAAAAGCTGAAAATTTCTTTAAAAAATTGTACAGACTGATATTAGAAAATATATATTATACAAAATATTTAAGTAACATATGAAATATTCATCACATAAACTTTCCATCTCATTATAAAAATCAATCTGAAGTATTAACATATTTTAATTGAAGGTCAAATATTTTTCGAAACATTTCTAATTATGGCTTTCTAAGCATTTCTAATTTTTATTTTATATCTGCAGTTCACCCTTTAAAATATTTTATTAAGAGTATAATCACCTTTAAAAATATTTTGCTTTTTTATTTTTTTGCTTTCACCATAAATGAAAGATAACATTTTTTTTTATTTAATGTATTCATTTATCTGTATACTAGTATTATTAATATTATACATATGATGTTAATTGATTTAAAATTCTTCCTAATTATAGTTTGTAAGAAAAATTAATTTCTCTTTTAAAATTAAATCAAATGAGCATTTTACAACAATAATAATTATTACACGTAATCACTAAACCCAATACTGAAAATTCTTCAAGAAGTAGAAAATGCAAATTAATTTTAATATATGAAGATGAATTTAATTTTATTACATACAAGAAAAAACTTTATATTTTCATGGTAAAAAGAATGTAAATTAAATGAAGTCTATATTTCAAAATACAGAAATTTATTTTGGTAAGTGCAGTGGAAAATTTTCTATAAATAATTATTTGAAATACTATTACAGATATATTTGAATTTACAATAATATTGTTTTGTTTATTGATTACTTGTAAAATGACTTTATTGTAAATCCACATATCTAAATATATTTTAATTATTTACAAAAAAATACCGTTTAAATACCGTTAGAAATAAATCTGAAGGAGGGGAAAAAACTACAAACAAGCAATGAGCATCTTCTATTTTCGTCTTGATGCTTTGTATATTTGACGAACCCAGCAAAGTGGAAATTTAGGGTCTTGTTTTCATTGCAGGTTAAAAGGAGAAGAAGAAGACGGGATGTCCCTCTTGTCTTCGAAGATCGAGGCAAATAACTAATCCTGAAAGTATTTTTGTCTCGAAGAGACTCGGGAAAAAAAAGCCTGCATTCCCTCAGCGGAGTCTCCCAACCGGCCTCCATGTTCCTCCACAGAGCAATGAGGTAAGTTTCATCTCCTCCAGAAATATGTGCACTTCTAAATCCTTACCACTATTAGTCATATGGAATCCTGAGCAACGCAGACTGATTATCATTATTTACCGTGCACAATAATGGGAAAAGGTATTTCAGACACCATTCGAATTGTTTCAGATTCAGTTTAATTATTAAAAGTGCATTAATTGTGAATTAATGATTTCCTATTTACTTTGCAAATATTTTAAATTTTAATATTAAATTAAAATTCTTCCAACTTTACATCCTTGCATATTTGCTAATATTTTATAATTAAAATGCTCTTTTAGGAGTTCTATGGAAAATCTTATCCCCCAATCCCCCATGCATTATTTAGTACAAAATCTTGATTTAACTTCTTACCCGTATCAATATTTGCAAACAAAAGTTTGCAATGCCTTACCATTTATATTTTACAACATTTTCTATACAAAAAGTCTTATAAAAAAAAGAAAACTAATTGTTCATTTGAAAAAACATTATCAGCAATATAACTTAGATTATCTGTTTTATTAGAGCTATTTTACCCTTTTTTACTTAACTCTTTTTGAATCTTACTCATTTAAAAATAAAGTTTTTGTACTTATACAGCCCATACAGCATTGATTACAAATGTTAAATATGCAGGACTTCAGTATTAGTACTATTTTTATTTTATTTATAAAGACATTGATAACCAAAGTTTACCCATAATATGATTAAAAATATTAATTTTTTATTAATTAACATATAAAAAATAGCTTTATTTTATGTATTTATATTTTCAACGCTCAGTATAATCATTCGAATTATGTAACTATACTAACATCTCCTAGAAATCATGAAACTATGTTATTTATGACATCGATTTTCTCCTCTATAAAAAATCTGCATTCAAGGAGTAAATGAAATTATATCGAGAATAAATCTGCATGCCCAAATAAATTTATCGATTTAGAAGAGTGGAGAGAAATAATTCTTTAAAATTCCTACAAAGTTATCATTAAATATTTTTCCCAAGCAAATCACTTGTATATTCTTCACGTTTAATTTTTGGCAGCATATATCTAAGCAATTAAATTATTGCAAAATAATGATATTAAATTTTAAATAGCCATTGTTATCATAGCATATATTCGCAATAATCCCTCCATAGAGTTTAATTTTATTTTGAATTAATAATCTTTAAAGGTTCATAGTTTATCTACTAATAAAATATTATCAGCCGAATTATTGATAAATTAAAATTTTTCAGAAAAAGTTTATGTTAAAAAGGTTTTTAGTAAATAAAATATTAGGTCAATTAAAATAAGTTATAAACATAGTATTTGTAATATTAGTATATGCAAAAGAAAGTTTTCTTTTACAAAATAAGATAAAATCCAAATTTTTTTTAAACTGTTCACAAAGCATTTATATTCCTTTCTGCTTTATATTTTTGTGATAATATTCCTCTTTCAATGATTATTAAAAACTGTTTATCTATTATTTATTTATTCTGATTTAATGAATATTCATTATATAAAAGGCCTATTCAAAGAGAATATTATAAAGACAGTATTAATTTATATCTCTTTTTATGAAAACACAAAAAACATTTTTTTTTTTTTTTTTTATTATACCTCTTGTAACAAAATTGCAGGAAAGCTTTTCTGCATGAAAAAAATCATTATTGTTCAGTATTGTTGAACGAATTATTTTTTTCTTTTTCTTTTTGTGTAAGTTCATTTATTTGTGCGTGAGTCAAACAATCAAATGAATGCAAAAATGAATTTTTTCTTCCTTCGAACGTAGTTTACGTTACTTGCAAAATGTTTCACCAAACAAATAATGATCGTATTTATTGATTACAAAAAAATTCCGGGTTTTTTTTTTTTTTTTCCCCCTATTATTATTATTATTATTATTCTTTGTAAATGATATCATTATTATATTTTCTTTTATTCTACATTCATAAGTGTTAAAAGAAATTTCTAACAAGCTTTGTTTTCCAGTAAAATAGATTTATGTGTACATTCAACGCGTTCAAACATTTCAAAAATAGTTCATTAAAAACAATTCAATCTAAACAAAGAGTTTTATTTTAAATTTATAGCAAATAAAAAATTCATTTGTTTTCTTCTGAAATATCGCTACAAGCTTATATATTTTAGTTAGTTATATGCTTTTATTATTAATACACAGACATCAGCTAGTAATACGTTTTTCCATTTGAATGTGTAAAATTAAAGTATTTTTACTATATTTTTATCATTTCAGTGACTATGAAATTTTGGCCACCAAGGCGGGATTCATGTTAGTCTTACATCTACATCTTAAACATCTACAAATCCTAACATGAAAATTAAATTTTTACTGGGAAAAACATTTTAAACTTAATACTGTCTTTAGTTTATAAAAATTTGCGATAAAAGATTAATGTTTAATATATTTTTTTTTAATTTTTAAAATAAAATTTTAAGGATCCATACAAAAAAAAAATGTAATAGATGATAACACAATTGAACCTTTACTTTTTTAACCTTTTATTATTTAATTTTCGTATTCTTTATTCTTTTTAATCCTCATGTTAAAGAAATACTGATATTGAAGAAAACACGCAAATATATAAAAATACTATTATTGAGATTTATGTCGTAAAAAGTTCAACAATTAAGAATCAAGAGATGTTAACCTTTATAGCAGAAAGCATGCTACATGTTTAGTTGAAACTGCTCCAAATAATATTCATACTGGATTCTGACATTGTCGTTTAAAATAAAAAGTGTATGTATTGTATAAAAAAAATGAGTTACATGTAGCAGAATTTTTCTCTCATTTCTTCATTACTTATGTATTGTTCACATACAATTTAGAAAACCGTGTTTTTTTTTTTTTTTTTTTTTTTTTTTTTTTTGTTATAGAATTTTGACTCTTGTTATACATTTGTTTCAGATAGATAAGGTTTCAAATCTTAAATAATAAATAGAAATGGATTTCATAATTACTCTTATAATTTTTTTTCTACATTATCATTTTATAATCATTTTATCATTTTCTTAAATTTTAATTCATCTAATCGATGCAATCATATTTTATTTATTATTTCATTGGGATTCAGATTTGAATAATAATGAAACTATGTTTAACAAAAAAGACATTTACTATTATAAAACTATCAATTTAATAAAACTATAAAATATATTTATAATATACAAAATTATAATATATTAAAAATTTTATATATTTTATAAATATATAAATTTTTTAACTAAATAATTTATATTAAAAACTCATTTTCTGAAACTATTATTAAAATATAATTAAGAGCTAGTTTAAATTAATTTCAAATTTAAAAAATTATCAGAACAAATGAATATAACTTATCATATAGTTTTTTTTTAACTAGTTGTTTAACCAAATTAAACTCTAAAAACAAATTCATAACCATGGAAATGAATAATTATTTTATTGTATAGTTATTATCTACTAAAAAAATAGATGATAAGATTTCAAAATATTAAGTTTAGAAATTGTAATACGCATTATGACTGCATAAACTATGTTTCAGTATAAAATAATATTTATATAAGTGAAAAGAAAATCTTTATCTAAAACTACCTTAATCATTCTAACAACTTATAAGCAAAAATCTTTAACTATAATTATTTTAAAACTAATGTAAGAAATCCTTGATTTATAGTCCAAATTTTAATCTTCCACATTAATTAACATTCTATATTTAAATCACTATACGCATTTCGTAATCCAATAAAATAAACATATAAATATAGATGAATTTCGAAACATTCCAAGTGACTCTAGTAAGAGCAATATCATTTAGGACAGTAAACTATTCCACTGTTACACGAAAAGTTGATTTGAATATTATTTACATCAATTGCATTGAAAATCAACGAAGAGCACTTATCATTCTAGATCAACCCAAGAGATAATTTGAAATTAAATTAAACAATCTGTCAGTGGTAAGCTAATCATCTCCTACCTAGTTTTAAAAATGTGAAATTTCATATAAAGATGCATTTATTTTATAATATTTGCAAGTTATAAAAGGCAAAAGTACAATTGTGGCAATATGTATCCCATTTTTTTAATTGTTATCGTACTACTCCTAGTATATGACTCCCTATTACAACAAATGCAATCAAAATTTAATTTATCTATAAGAAGAATCGTCAAAAGATAATCATTTGCTCTAATACATGATATATACCCATTGCCCATTTTTTAACATTGTTTCTCGTTCCAGGTATTACAGGCTGTGGATCTACTCGTGCAATCTGGTTTTGCTCGTGAGTGTCGTCGCATTCGTATCGCTGGCCGCGTGGATCGTGTCCGACTACCGCATGTCGCTCTTTCCCTCCATCGACCTTCGCCACCCGAGTCTTTTGTACGCTTATTTGGCCCTGGCCTTGCAGGGCGGTGTTCTTCAAGCAATAGGATGCCTGGGAGCCATCCGCATGAACGAGCGCCTTCTCAACGTCTACTGGACTCTAATGCTCCTCCTGCTTTTCGGTGACGTCGTCCTCGGGGTGGTGTGGCTCTTCCGATTCCACTACCTTTCCGGCCACCTGAAGGATGAACTCCGAACCCGGCTGGGCGAACAATACGGCATCGATCCGGAGTTCCAAATGCTTTGGGACCGGCTCCAGAACGAGCAGGGCTGTTGCGGAGTGGATGGTCCAAAGGACTTCGGCAGCAGCGAGTGGTTGAAACGGGAGAAACAGGAGTTTCCCCAGCATAGACAAATGGTGCCTCGCAGCTGCTGCAAACTCCGGCCCTCCCTGAGAGAGCCCGAGCCCCTCAACCTGACGTGCGTCGAGACCGATCGGAATCCTGCACTCATACATCTTCCCGGTTGCTACGAAGCAGTCCACAGGTGGCTGCAGCACGCCGCCGATATTCTGTGCGTGCTCGGTTTCTGCGTAATCGCATTCCTCAAACTCTGCTTCCTCGGTATACTCCGTTATGAAATAAGGGAGATGATCCAGAAGATCAAAGTGTTGCGTGACATGAGAGATTCCCCTGGACTTATGGACCCAACCGGACCTGCCAGTTTGCTGCCAGGTCCAGCCATGGCTGCCAAATTGAGGCGGCAGCGAAGCAGCACTGAACAGAAACAACCTCCCAATGGGAACAACAACGAGGCTGAGCCTTCTTCTTCGCCAGTGAAGAAGAATGCCAGCCCCGAGTGAGAATCACTCTTCCGACTGAGTACCTAACAAAGTATATAAAAAAAAAAAAAAAGGAAGCGACTGGGGTTGGCCAAACCGCCTCCGGTGGGCCATTACTTCATCCAGTCATCTAACAGAGACACTAGTGAGAGAAGATTTACTCTGATATAAACCTAAACTCGCATTCATGTAAATATGAAAACACGTAAACACACATATACACATGAGCACAAAGGAAGGCCTACACAATTTGGGGTGCAATTTATTGAATTTAGCGAGGTTTATAAGAACTTCTATTCTTTAACACTTTTCTTTTTTTTTTTTTTTCTTCCGAGAAAAGTTTCATAACAATGCCGTCAGTATCTGATGAAAAAAAAAAAAAAAAAACCTCTAAATTTTTTTTAAATCAGAAACATTCCACTGAGGAGCTTTGAACGGAAAGTTTTATTATTTCTTTTTACGATAAAAAGGAAGCTTGTGAGCTTGTTGCAATTTGTAATCTTAAATTCTAACCTGTCAGAAACGCGCTTTTAAATACTTTTTTTAATGATGCATAATATTAAGAAAAATAATTTTTAACTTAAAAAGGTTAATTGCAAACAGCCTGCTTTTAATCCGCTGAAAATCATTTTTTTCTTCAGTACGAATTATAACAGAGCTCACGGAGATCTTTTTGAAAAGAATGTCCAAGTTTATAATGCCGAAAGCATTTCAATTAGCTCAAAGTTTCTTGCTTGAGAAATTCAATAAATCGCATCGGCTCCGGTAGGCTTTGTGCACTCGGATACACATCTATCTCTACCTATCTATCTATACATAGGAGCTTTATCCAGCGGTGATCCGACGGACGGCTTTCGAGAAGATATTTCTATATATCCACATTCTCTTTCTCCATTTTCGTCTTAGACACTTTCTACAAACGCATAGAAATCAGATATTTTCTTTAGCGAGCTTTTCGTACAGAGAGAAAAGAAAGCGTAGAAGTCATTCTCATATCACGGATTAAGATGAGCATTTGTTTTGTTTCCCTTTTTCCAGGGAACATACACTCAACCAAGACAGTCTAACTAACTACAATAAAGTCCCTTTAAAAAAAAAAAAGAAACAAGCAAGTTTTCGCTAGAAATCAATGACTCGAAATAGCTATTTTTAATAGCCCCATTTTAAAACTATTTTTAGGTATTAAGAAATATTAGAGAAAAAAATAACATTTAAATAATAAAACTTACACTTAAGAATATGAAATTGAAATTGTAAAGAAAAACTGCATACATCAATAAATAAAATATTTATATTAGCTTAAAAAAAACCAATGCTTGAAATATAAAGATTTAAGAGATCAAAATTAAATTTTTAAACAAATAGGTAAGAAAATTAAATGATCTCAAACATTCAGTTTCTTTACTAAATTATCTCAAAAGTTCAGAAGATGTTGTTTTCTTTATTAATGAACAAACAAAAACTTTTAAAGTATAATATTTTTCTGATATCAATTATGAAATTAATTTCATTGCAGGGCTCTTGAATGAATCTCGGTAAAACTTCAGGATGAAAAACTTTCCATACATTTTTTTTTTTTTTTTTTTAATTTTAGTCGCTCATTAAAAATAGCGTTTAGCATTAGATTGAATTTATGAGAAAGGGTTTCGATTCACTAGAAAACACACAGAGAGATAGTGTTACACTGAGAAGTTTTATGGTATTTTTCTGAGTGCATAACAAGAAATCAATATTTACAAAAAGCAGCAGTTTAAACACATGTATATAGGAAGAATTGATATAATTTTGAATGTCAAAATCTCGAATGTATTTATTGAAAAGTAAATTTTCAATACAGAAATCTACTTCTTTACCGAAGTTATAATTAAAATAATGTATAATACATTATAGTTTTATTGATTTAAAGCACTGTTATAATTAAGACATTAATATTAGATTTCTGTAGTTACATGAATATTAATTTTGTCAAGTGCCTCGGTAATGCTTTCAGCAATTGTTAAAGATTTATTAAATACTTATATATCTATATATATATATCCTGAAATTCATAATAAACTCTCACATATCAGAATTTCCGAATTTTATCTTATAAAATCAAATTTCTTTTTAAAAAATATTATTAAATTCAAGATCGTTGCAAATGACCATATAAAACATATCATGGTCATATTTAGAATAATGCTTTTTAGTATATAAATGAAAAATGGAAGCATATAAAATACTCCATTGTCGAAAACGCAAAATAATATAAAAGCATTAATTGTTATTTTAGCCAGAAAAAAAAATCTGGCATAGTAAGGAAACGTTTTATTTCTGAATTCAAGTAAATATTAAACTGAAAATGTTATGACCACAAATTAGTATCTTTCTAATAAATGCAGTTTAGAAATTCCGCTAAAATAATAAAAACCGAAATGTTTTTAGTAATTCTAATAGCTCTATTTCCTTGGTACATATTTAATCACAAGAATTAAATGAAAGAATTTTTTGTGGAATTTTCATAAAAGATTCAGCACTCAGATACACAGAATCGACAATAGCCCAAACTAAAGACACACATATCAGACGACTCAATGCAAAGATCACTTATCTCTCCGGTGCTGATTAGCAATGTCTCTTATCTTACTTTGAAAATTCATTTTTATCACAGACACATTAAAAAATGCTCATTAGTTCATGGGCTTTCCATCTTTACAGTGCCACCGCTAGGAAAGATATTCGTATCTATAGTTTCAAAACACTTTACAACTCGTAATTTACTGAAGAAGTACGATATTTGTAAAATATATCATTCACTTTAATCAGTATTATATATTTTTTGGAAAAGCATAATATAAGATTTTTTTATTTTAATTAGTTCTTTTGTTTATCAAATATTAACATTAGAATACGTTAAAGTTGATACTTTCTCAGAATCTATCAAATTAAATAGTACAAAAAAGAATGTTGATGTATACATATGTCATGTATATAACCACCGATGACTAGAATAATCAATTCAGACACTTTTCAGTTCATGTATTATTTAATTGTTTACTACTATACTTCACTTCAGGTAAATATAAAACAAAATCAAATCACATTTTAAATTTATAAGAATATTTCAATTTTCTTATTCTCTCAATTTAGAAAAAAAAAAAAGGTTCTTGGCGAATTTTTTTATAAAATCATTCTTTCATTTTTATAACTATCATTTAAAATATTAAACAAATCATTCAAAGTTTTTTTTAACAAAAAAAAAGAACTTTGTTTCCTAGCGGAATATTAACCTATAAAAACAGCTAAATACTGAGTGAAAAAAAAAAGAAGCATCACACACTAACCGCTTCGTAGCAAAATGTCAAAGTACGAAACAGGGCACAAAAGGCAGCATGATCTATAAACGATCAACAAGCCCTAAACTTTTTTCCGAGTATTACATATTCTAGAGAAATACGTTATATAAATAAGATAATTATTATATAGGGCCTATGTAAATATCTAGAAGAATTTAAAGAGTCTATAGAAAAGAGAAAGTGAATGTGCTGCGGCATGCATTTTTGTGGCCTTTATACAGCGATGGACTGTCCATGTCTCGAGATATCAAAGTGGCACGGTTTACGGTAGATGGATATATTATCAAACATTTCTTACTTATACAAGACAAGTTGGGGCGTCGCTCTCGATGTTTTTTTATTTCTTCAAGCAAGTTTTGCAAAAACCTTCTCATTTCAAGAACATTGCAACGCAAACCGAAGCAAAAATGAGATGGTTTAAACTAGTGATTCCGTCTTGTTTCAACACATAAAAGAAACATGTGAGATGGTCAATGAAAAAAAATTGCAGCTGTCTTAATTTCAAGAAGCCAAAATGAAAATAAATAAAAATAAAAATAAATCTTTGCAAAAAAAAAAAATAATCACCTGCATAAAACCTGCAGTTGATGTGTTGATATTTTTTAAGGAAATGTGGTGTTGAATTCCTAGTGTAGTAGACTCAAGCATGTTTTCGTTTCATAGAGACTTTTGATTTGCAAGACAGAGCGGTCTACATACTCGACTGAGAACCGAAAGGTGGCCTTTCGACTAGCATTCCAGACTCCCCTCCCCAACAAAAAAAAAAGAGCTTGAACAGAGAGTGGTGCCGCGGAAATATATGAAAGAGATATGTAAACATTTAAAGTAAAATTATTGAAAATATAAAGTGAATCGCACAATTCGTGCTAAACCTTAATAAAGTTATCTATACCATTATGATTCTTTCTTTCTTTTTATTTTTACATAGAATGTATATAATAACATAAAGACAAAAGTGATGTAAAAAAAATATTTTTTAAATAATAATTGCATTTCAATATCTTATGCATAAAAGTCTCTAAATTTGAAAAAAAAAAAAAAAACAAGTTTTCTTTGGTAAAAAAATAAAGCAAGCTTGCTTAACATAATGATAAATTATTATGTTATTCAAGTTTATTTTTCATCTAGCATAGCATACCATACTCATATCATCATTTTGTTTTCAAAATGTGTGACATAAAATTTCAGCAAAACAATTTATTTAAAAGAGAATAACCATTTTTTTAAAAATAAAACGTTCTATAGATGAGTTTTAAAATATATGTGTAACCTAGAGGTATAAACAGTGAAATGAATAATAATATCCCCTCAAACACTACACCAACAATATTCTAGTACACTCTAATTTTTCAAAACAGTGTCTAATTCAATTTCTGCCAGTAAATAATTTTAATCTTATAAATTTTTACAAATATTTTACACAGAAATTTTCACTTACATTTATTTGATATAAATACTTTCATACAAAATACTTTTGTTATTAAAAAAATTATTTTCATTATATAATGATTTTATAACATATCCATCTGTGTTATGACTTATGGTTATAAAATCTAACTTTTTTAAAATAATGTAACTTAAATTAAAGATTGAAATATCAATATTCAATTCCAAATTGACCTTTTAAATTTAACTCTATTAATTTTTTTTTCAATTTAAATTTTATTATTCTACTAAAATGTACTTATTTCAAATATAAGTTTTGCATTATTAATAATTATATTAATATCTTCATATATTAAAATGTTCAATAAGATAGACATTATTTCCTCAATTCCAGCTTTCTTTAGCCAAACATAACTTAGCTGTATCAAGATTTATAATATAAACCCTGTATACAAAGAGACTTAAAAGAAAATTGCATTTCAATATTAGCATAACAATTAAAATGATTTCAGAATTTGTTTCAATTTGTTTCAATGAATGTGATTCATTCATAATAAAAAAAATATTCCAACTTTTGCTGAAAAAAAAGGAATAAAAAAAAACTTACCTTTACACCCTCGAAAGTTTTTACATGGATATCTAGAATCGATCCTCCGATGACTACCTGTAGTATAAAACAAATGCATTTTTTTTTTCGTTTAAATGTTGAAATATCATTCATGTTGTTCATTTTAATATTTCAATTACTATATACGATTCAAATCAATTATTTACCTAAATGATATGAAAAAATACTAATTCTTTTCAAAAAAGAAAAGGAAAGAAAGTCGTGACGTATTAATTATTTAAAAATTTGCTAATGTTGGTTTGGTAAGTATACTAGAAATATAATGATTACCATAAAAAGGCTTTTGTGCCTGAATATATAACAACACTGATTAAACTATTTTAAACAATGGTCGCTTATAAAAGAAACAAATTCTTTTAAAATTAGAAAAAGCTAGGAAATTGATTATATTTCCAAAAACATTACTAAATATTTTTACCCCAAAAGGAGAAAAGAGATTATCTTTTTTTTTTTAATTTTACTGTTTTAAGAATAAAGCAGTAAAATAAAAATAAAAAGATAATCTTAATCTATAATTTATTTTATTTTCCATTACTTATAACAAGGAGTGAAAAGTTATTATTACTCAAATAGGTTAGCATAATGATTCAACTAGTCTTCTCATTTTCCTTAAATCTATATCACAATTGAATATGCCTTCTGTACTTAGGTTAAAATGATAAATAATAAAATAATTAGTTCAAATATTTTTGTTAATCTATATATTCTATATAAATACGTTAGAAATTCTAAAAATAAAAGTGGTCAACACTTTAGTTTATATCAAATAGGTTAAGTATCATTATGTTATACATACGCTACGTCATACTGTAAAATTTTAAAGTTTGAATTATTACACAAGCAAACCAACAATCCTAATAGCTTTTTTTATATTTGTGGAAAATTTGTTGTCAAAACAATAAAAGATGGAATTTAACTTTTGAGAAAAGTATTTTATGTTTATTTAGAAGTTTTAAGGAAATGATCGCAAGGAAGAAAACTTGTCCGGTGTTTCTTTGGCAAAAACCTGTAAATTTGTCAAACCTTTAAACAATATTTCTCTCGACACTGAACATAGAATTGGACCTCTTGAAGACATTTATAAAAGCAGTCTCAAAGACAAAAATCTTGTTTTCAGTACATGTGCAAAAAAAAAAAATCTGAAGTGATTCTCACAAAGTTGAAAAAAGATGTATTTGTTGGCTCTTACATAAGAAAACTGTTGCAAAACCATAAATTTAAAAATAATGAACTCAAAAGAAAGGCTGATTGGACAGAATTTAAACAATTTATTTTCAAGTTTCTTATAAACCAAAAAAACTCTAATCACGAAAACATAAATCAAATTATGTTCAGAAAATTCGAAAAACACAGGTATATGTGAGTCTGCAGATATCTTTTTTTTTTTTTTTTTTTATATTCATACTTTAATTTTTTATCATTGAGAAAATCTAGGATCACTTAAGTGAAGAATAAAGTGAACGTTTCCATCAATATATTATAAGAGAAAAACTAAGGTCATTTGGATGCAAATAATGGAAGAATATTGCAGCTTCATCCATCCAAAAACATAGCATAAGAGAAAGAGATACACTCAGAGAGCTTTTACAGACAAAAGGTTAAGAAAATACAAACCGTTGGATTACTAAGAGAAAGGAGAATACTTCCTCAAATTTTATCATCATCATATTGAAAAAAAATGGAATTATATGGTAAATAATGCTAATTTTTACTTTTGTTTCATATACCCCTTTCACTTTACTGTAATAGATTTCAGCATTATAAAAGCCAAGCATTAATGGAGTTTTCAGAAAAATGACGGGCAAAAGAATTCGATAATTAGATTGAGCATCCCAAAAAAAAATGTAATAAACATCTGAAATTATGATAAATGTTTTAAATAATATATTTTTTGTTTTTATTATTAAAACTATGAAAAATACACAGTAAATCCTAAAAATGTATAAATAATCATTAATTTATTTTTTATCATAAACTATCAGGTATTGCTGGTTTACCTGGGCAATAATAAATATCCGAAAAAATCTTACTTTGATAAGTTCTTTTTTTATGAAAAGAATATCCGAAAGGATTGCAAATCGGACTTAAAAAATCCAAGAGCACATAAACTATTTAATATAATACAAAATTGCCTCGCAGTCGATAATTTCCATTGTTAGAAAAACAAATTGTATTTTTAATTGTTACAATTTAAAGTATTAATATTCTTACGTAAATTGTTATAAACATATTGTTAAAAACGTTATAAAATATGAACTTTATTATAAAAATTATAACTGTTATTTAGATTTTTATGACTTTAATTTATGGCTTTTAATTAAAAATATTTAAAAAATTGAACTTCTCTGTGATATAATTTTTAAACTATAAGAATCACAAACGTACATAAAAATCTCATCTTTATACATGAATAAAATGTTCAGCCAAAAAATGTAAAAGCTTATTAGTAACTAGTAATTATTCTTATTACATTTTATTTGAGGATTATTTTCAATATGTAGAGATACTTTTTATTTTTTCAAGAAATATTAATATACTATATTGTGTGTAAATAATATAAATGTTTAGAAGGATTTTAGTAGAGTTAAATCTTTTAAGGCAAACGTTTCATATAAAATGATAACTCTATTGCATATAAGGCACATATAAATAATTAGCATATCTACTGTATTTCAGTATGCTAATTATTTTATTACATATAACAACAAAACATTCAAATTTTTTTAAAAATAATCTTAATTTTTTAATAAATAATCTAATACATAAAAACTGTGCGCAATTAATAAAATTGAAATTACAATAAATTTTATTTATATGAAATCGACAAAGTTAATAAGATTTTAAAAATACAAATTACACAAACAATAACAAAATATTTTATTCGATTACCTTGTATTAAATAAGAACATAAATATTCCAAAAACGTCACAAGTTTTCGATGAACACATAAATTACATTTAAATAATCAACAGATTTTAAATTTTAAGCCATCTCAAATAATTATTATGTTTATCGAATTACAATAACCAGCAAGAAAAAAAAATTTAAGAATATTCCAGACAAGTGAAAAGAAGTTATTCTAATAAAAAATTACTTTCTATCATTTGCCACTAACAATGAAACTAATTAAATTCTTAAATTTTTCATCAAAAGAAATCGTTTGCAAGGAATTAAAATTCTATTTTTAGAATTAAAATAAAAATTCAAAATATTTTTAATTCGTCAAACGATATTATTGAATTTTTAACTGAAATAAAATATAAATAAAAATATATATGGATAAAAATTGGGTTATAAAATAAAAATGAAAAAAACAAATTAGCAAACAAATATCCATTATTTATTTTAAATGATTTTGTTAATATACTTTCTCCTGTAACTAAACTCTAGCTGTTTATTTTAAAAACAAATCTTTAAAATTAGATATAGGACAGTGAAAGAATTCTGGAATAAAATATAATTAATATATATTATAATTCATTTATGCATATTTCATAAAATTGCATTTGAAACTATAAAACAAAAAAATGGTTAATATTTCAGACAAATAAAAATAAGATTAAATTGCAAATTATAATAATTGCAAACGTTGTACAACGCCATTCATTAAGTGCTTTCATAAATTTGGAGTTTTAAAATTGTTTAAAACCTACTATAAACAACTAAATGGTTTTCAAGATAAATCTATATAAATATTTTTTTTTCTTTTTTCATTTCAATAAAAATTTGAGTTAAAATATTAATTTTTAATGTAGTGTATATAAAGTTTTGAATAATTTTAATAATATATTTCAATGAAAAAGTTGTAATCTATATACCCACATTTAAAACTGTTTTTACAACGATTACCTACTGTTTTTCTAAGTGAGATGAAATCTATTCGTATGTTAATCACAAGATAAATATCGAACAAAAATCTGAAACAAAAAATGCAGAAACATTGCATATTCATCTATAATTATAAAATTAAAATATTACAGAATAAGCAAAGATTAGAAAAGATTGAAGAAGAAGAACAGAATTTAAGAAAAGATTGAAGAATACAAGAACAGAGTAAGTTTAGAAAATATTGATGGGAAGAATTAGAAAAGATTGAAGTTGCAAGGATAAGTGTTCTTAGTTACACTGTATATAACTTCTTGGTATTAACCAGTGTATGTTCTTGTATACACTGGTTAACGAATTATTGAAAACATTTTTTTGTTGGATAGTGATTTAATCTCTGTCTCTTTAGCTGATTAATTTAACCCAAAAAAAACTTTACACAAATCACGTAAATCAGTTTTTGCATCTTCCAACTGGCTCTTTTTTTATTATTATTATTCCAGTTTACAATTTTATACATTTCAAATCTGGGTGAATTCATACAGTTTTGATTTCTGGTTCATAAATATTCCACGTTTATAATTTTACAATCTGAAAAGAAAAATAGCTCAAAACAGTATTAAAAAGTTGAAATTGAATTTTTTTTAAAAATCATTTAGAAACTTTTAAAACCTCTACTACAAATGTACAAATATTAATCAAAAATCCATTTCACATTTCAAATATTATATAAAATTAACCAATTGATTTATGTGTGCAGTTTGGACTAAAATCCTTATTACATTTATATAATGATGCAAAGCATGTTCAACATATAAGTAGCAATTTTTCAATATCGTTTTTGTGCAATATATGTTGTTTCTTATCCCACTTTGTCGACAGCAACAATTAGATCAAATCAATGAACGCGTGGCTAAAAAATGCTAATGCTAATGCTAAAAATGCAATGAGGCTAAAAAATGCGGTTTCGATATGAACTAATAGTTTCAGAAAATTTGTGAGATAAATTTGATGACTTTCAATGAACTCATGTATCTCTTTAAAAAATTTTCATTAACTTCCTTCAAATTTGCATTTTTTACAATTTTGAAGATGTATTTTATGCATTTGCATTACTTTGAAAGATATATTTGTACTTTAATATTACTTACAGAAATACACTCAAGAGCCAAAACATTATGACCATCTGTCAATAACGAGTTGGCCCACCTTTGGCGCGCAACACAGTGTCCAACAGTGTCCGCTGAACAGTGTAATCCGATACTATTCTACTTGGCCCTGCATTGTATTGGGCTGTCAGCTGAGCCATTGTCTGGCTCCGGTTTTGCTTCACCATGCGAGACAGTCTCCAACGACCTTTTTCTTTGATAGCGTGTGGACGTCCAACACCATGCCGTCTACTGCTGGTTTCACCATCATTCATCCACTTTGCATAAGTACTAACAACTGTAGATCGCGAACAACCCACGAGTCGTGCAGTTTCGGAAATACTTGTTCGGAGCCTTCGTACCATTACAATCTGCCCTCTATCAAAGTCGCTTAGATCCGCAGCTTTTCCATCACACACAGAAGTAAGTGAAAGAATGATTCTTCAGACTCTCCAGCAGCAGTTAAATACCACTTCCACCTGATCACGTGCCTTCCACGTCATCCAGGCGAATTCATTGCAAAATGTAGGGGTGGTCATAATGTTTTGGCTCTTGAGTGTATATATATCCTATAAAACAGTAACAGTACTGAAGGAACAGGTAGCAAAGTATTTTAGAATAGCTAAAGACAAGTAAAAATAAAAGCAAAGTAATCATAAAAACTGCTATAATTGTAATACATCAAATCTTATTTACTCTTAAAAATACAACATTTTTTTATAATGTCTCCTTTCCTTGTTCACCCAATAGAGCTGTTTACAAGCTACAGAGGCTGAGAATTTCTCAACACTTACTTGACTTGCTGTTAAAGCAGGTGTCTTGCTAGCGGTGGTATTATTGAAGGATGCAATTGAATTATCCCATCAGCATTTAATTTTAACACTAATTGTTAGAATTTTTTAAAAATAAAAATTATTTTAGAGAGTCTGATTTTAAAACCAATTACAACCTTTCCTGGTATAATTTCTTTCCGCCATGCATTTCTGTGTGTGTATGTACACGTATGTCTGTGTGAACGTATGCATGGGTCTGTGTCTGTGCCTCTGTAGGTGCGTGTGTCTGTCTTTGTCTCTCTCTGTGTGTGCATGCATCTGTGTTTGTCTCTCTCCCTCTCTGTGTATGCATGTCTCTGTGAGTGTGTGTGTGCATGTGTGTGTGTGCATTTGTGTGTGTGTCAACGCCACGGAATTCATATTAGAAAGAAGTCCATACATTATAATAAATTATAACAAACTGTTTCATAAATATATTGCAGCGACTTGGTGCGATATGGGTTAATTTCATACAATATGTACCATTCTGATAAGAATTTTATTGCAAACCACATCTTCATACACCAATTGGTTGATTTTATATTAATATAAATCAACTAAACACATCAAGGACTACTAACACATCATGGACATCAAAACAAATACATTGTTTACAAACAATTAATGCAACACATTGCTTTCATACCGGTCTTCCGCTTGGAGAGAAGACATTTTTCGCTTCGTGGGTAACAGGAGATCTCATCACACGTGAAGAAGATGTTCCTTCAGGACTCCTGAGTTTATTCAGTTCAATGGCGATTTGGGTGCCCACTCGAGTGTTATTCAGCAATAATCCGATGTCTGAGAGAATTAATCAAGGAAAAATCTGCAGAATGATAAACCATTTGCGTCTCCTGGACCGGACTTTTTAAACTCCAGTTCAGCAACTATGCAATTAAATCACATTTACATGAGAATTCTAGGCCAAGCTTAATTGATTAAATTGCTTCTAGAGAGATTGTGGTAGATAGTGCGATGAAATGTTAATGATTAGATGTAATAACTGATTAGATTAATGAATGGTAATTAAAGGCGTCGACATTCTTTCGGGAAATTTATTATCTACCATCGAAATTCTTATATTCCATAATGAAAATGCACAATTTATTATGTATTCATAACGGCTTACTTAATTCTTAAGCCAGTTTACATTTATCTATTCCGAAATTATAATATTTTTTTAATACAAATCACAATAATGAAAGCTTATTTCAAAATATAATATCTCAATTCATATTACAATAAAATAAATTAAACGTTCTTAAATAAACGCAACTATGAATTAATAATAACTAGATAAACAATAAAATAAAATTTACTGTAATTTATTGCATATACATTTCGTTGCAAAAAGTTGAATTAATAAATAAATTTGCCAAATAAAATAGAAATTCTTGAGTTTTTAACTGTGCAACCATGTTTATGCTTTTACATTATATATATTCTTCTTCAATGGCACAACAGCCCCATAATGAACCAGGGCCGTCTTTTTCTTTTTACAGGGTAGGGTTTCAGCCTTATGCCCAGCTGTTATAATAGCCCGGGTATACGGTTTAAGATGGATTCCGAACCACTACAAACATCCATGGCCCAGCCGGGATTCGAACTCGAATCCTGTGGCACGAAGAGCTAGTCACTAGGCTCCTACTATGTATATTATACTATATCTATACTATGAATTTGAAAAACGAGTATAAAAGAAAAGTACGAAATATTTCATCATAAAAGATATGGTAAAGAACATTTCAGTACAGAAAATTTACCATATTTTTATTTTTATATATTATTTTTTATATTATTTTTATATATTATTTTTTATATTTATTTATATTTTTAAACACTTCTTTAGGTCAAGAAAAGTATTTAATTTTTTTAAAGTATTAAAATTATATTTGAACAAATATTTTTCTATTCCAAATTAAAATTAGGGGAAAAAATAGTTCTATTTAGCTTTAAAATTTTTCTTATGACACTATTAAGGGAAAAAAATTAAATATTTCTTCCCTTTTTTTCACACTCCACATTTAATTTTGCTTTTTGATAAAGATTATTTTACATTACGACAAATAAAAAAATAACTTTATTTATCAACAAGCAAATTTGTCTTCAAAACATAATACTCAATTATTCTACACAGCACGTAGATTACACGTAATCAAAAATTATTCATATATCAATTTGAAATTCCCTTTCTATTTATAGTATTAAAAAAAAATTTCACCAAAGGATTTTTTTTATATTTAATTCAATTCTTCAAATTTTATTCCTTTCCTTAAAAAAAGGAAATCTACATGTTACGGGATGCAAAGAATAAAACCTCTACAAGCAATTTCGATTGCACATTACCCCTCCTTGCAGAGGGACACAGTTGCCCCACATACATCACACCCAGTATCGAAAATATTTAAATTACGTTCATCCAGGCGTGATGTAACGTAGGCAACAAAATCTCGAGTTTAAATTTCGTTCCCGAAATCAATACTTTTCCTATACTCACAGATACTCGAAAGTAGAAAAAAAATGCTTCAAAGAAAACAAGTTAACATAAGAAATTTTTTTTATCTTGAGGGGAAAATAAGAAAGAGTGACGAAAAATATTAGCCACAAAACCCAAAGAAGCAGAGGACTAGAATAAGAAGCAAGATCTGATTCGTTTCAAGACCTTATAATGCTTCTTTTCCCAAAGCTTCTTGTAAAAAAAAGGCTTCAATAAATCATTTTTAACCGCTTGGGAGTGAAGTACATGCTTATGCTGGTCTAAATTTAACAGACAAGAAATACTACACAATGCATCTGCAAAATTTTACAGTTTTAAAACCAATTCTACAAAATATGGTAAATATGTGCCTGAATGGCCGAGTGGCTGGCGTTCGGTACCACAGGTTTCAAGTTCGAGTCCCGACGGTGCCATGGATGTTTGTAGTGGTTCGGAATCCACTTTAAACCGTAGGTCTTGGTCTAACAGGATCGTAGAGAGCTGCGGAAGTAATGTTATTCAGCGTCCATAGCTTATCTTCAAGGGTAGTGGGTAGTGCTAAGTCAGTGACGTCGGTGCAGCTCTTGCCTTAAGGCATCCGAGACAACTGTCTAAGCGTTTTCCAGCTGCATTACAAAAAAATATATATATACGGCAAATGATAATTGAAAGTAGTTATCATTATTATATCTCAACTTTTTTTTAATATGGGGCCTGATAGCCGAGTGACTAGTGCTCTATCGCTCGGTGTCACAGGTTTCGAGTCCCGGCGGTGCCATGGATGTTTGTAGTGGTTCGAAATCCACTTTAAACCGTAGGTCCCAATCTAATATGACTATAGAGTTGGACATCGGAATGAAAACCTTACCCCGTAAAAAGAAAACATCTCTTTTCGCGAAATCTGCCAGTAGGCAAACAGCCTGGGCTCCCCATAGGGCTGTTGTGACACTGATGATGATGGTTTTTTTTAATATCATTTTCGTAGGTAACGACATTGATTTGCAAATAATCGTTTGCAACTGATAAATCGAATCAATTGTCACAGATTCGAAAGCTAGGTGAGAAACAGCAAAATTTCTACAAATGATGGCAACAATCTTGGTTTCCTCAAACCATCTGTAAATAAAGATGAAATTTGGTGTTCTGCGTAAAATTAAAAGATTAAATGGCAATCATATACTTAGGTAGAAAGTTCAACACGGTCATAGAATTTCTCTTTCTTCCTTCCACACTGGCGCAACAGCCTCATGGCGGACACAGCCATCTGCCACAGGCAGATCTCGAGTCCAGCATGGTCTTTATTAAGACCATGTAAATAATATTTCTCAAAGATGTTCCACAAAAGATCAAGAAATTCTGAACTTTCCGGGAGATGTCTAAGTGAAAAGAACATATATTGAAAGCTGAAAATGTTCTTTTTTTTTCAATTTGATTTTGTGCAAATTTAGTCCTAAAACTTTGTTGTACAGAAAGATTTTCACAACAAGACTAGTAGTTTATTGTGCATAGAAAAAATTCACAATATACTAAAAGGATACTAGCTTCAAGAGCAGCGCCTTTACTTAGTTCTTGTACTCGACTTAAAACAAAAGGTGTCACATCTCTTCCGACAATATTCTTATCCCTAAAAAAACAAATCATAAGTTTATTGAGAAACGCATACATTTTTTAAATCATATATGAAATAACACGAAAAATACATAATATTTATTTTTATTATTGCGTTTACAGTTACCATAACAAATATATAACAAACTTTATAAGGCTAAGAAGCATGACACTATATAAAACTATAATATCTTACCTCAATTATTTCGGAATATTAGGCTTAACGTAAGAGAAAAATTCGAAAATGTTTACTTCAAAAATTATCCTAAATAAATATATATAAGCCTAATATTACTAATAATTTATACGACTGGTAATATATAGGACAAAAATAATTTTAATTATAAAATTCTCTATATTTTCAATTGCTAAAAAAAGAGGAAGTTATGCTACTTAATACCACAATTAAATGCATTTTTTTTTCTATAGCAATTCATTGTCCAAATATCTTTACAAGTATTTTGCCATTTATCTGACAATTCATTTGACTTCCATCTCTTACATCGACAACTATTGAACCCCAGATCATTGTATTTCCTTTTTTAACGTTTTAAAGTGGTATTTATTTTTCTTTTTTAACATTTTGAGGTGATGTTTTTTCTTTTTTAATGTTTTCAGATAGGAACTGGTAGAACATTTTGGACTAAGGGCTTCTCTTATTCTTCGTTACACTCCAAATACAACAAGATATGCGAAAAAAAGTGAAAAAGAGAGTTAAATAATAATCTTTAAAACGCTGATTTGCACATTAGGATTGTTGCAAATCTTTCAAGCACCATTATTCAGCGAACCTGAATCAAATAAAAGCTTACTTAACAACTTCATTAATCATAATAATAATATAATTTTTTTTAACAATCTTCCAATACAAAGTGCTTATCATCTAGAGATTTTTTTTAATATTAAATCTTTTTTTTTACCCAAAGATTTACAACTTTTATTTTTCTTTACAGCCATTTATACCATCATGTTTAAATCTTCCTCTTTCTGTTCTTCTATTTGTTGAGTGCTTATTCGTTTTATTGATAAGACAGTTCAAATTGCAGGAGAAGTTCAATTTTTTCAGTGATCAAATAACTGTTTTTAACAATAAATTGTTTTCGAAGTTAAATCAAATAACCGTTCTAAATTATGAAATTATCATTTTTTTTTTTTTTTTTTTTTTTTTTGTCCGGAACATTATTTTGCAAATAATATATGAATGTGTTTTCTAGCATTATAAAATTCCATAGTTCCATATGAATATTTGTCTCTTTGGTGATATGAAAGTAAAAATTTCCTTACCCATATATAGGATGTCCTAAAATTCCCACAAAATTTGAGTTCCTAAACAGTCTGGAATATTTGGTAATGAAAGAGCAGACTTCCCTTCAAAATGCACCTTTAGTCTTGGTGTTCGGGAAGGAAGAGGGAAGTATACCAAACTGTTTTCTAAAACAAATCCTCTTGTACCCTTTATTAAAATAATTACGTCTTGCGAGAATTTTGGGACACCCTATAATATAAAAGCTCTAATGAATAGAAACTTCACGAACTTTTTAGAACAAACTTTGTAACTTCTAATATTAAATTAACCATGAAAAGGTGTCAGTCTTAAAACTAAATTAATTTGATATTCAAAATTAAGCACGTTCTGTAAAACATTTAATGAAATAAGTTTATTGGTTTCAAAATAATACTTAAATCATATGCAGAAAAGTGTATGTCTATATGTCTTCAGCAAGCGATTGCAAAATTTTATTTATTTGAAAATTTGTTGGCGTTGTGTCTAATTCTCAGTGCCCAGTAGTTACTCATGGGGTATGGGCATCCCCTGAGTAATCTACATGAGTATTGTATGGGAGAAACCCCCGAAAACTCCCACCAGGTAATCCGACTCACGAGACAAGATGCTAAACATCACAAACTTCACATTTTTAAACAGTGTCTAAAAAAAATTACCCGACGGATTGAATCTCAGTCCTAATGCTCAATACGGCGCACGTTGCCAACTGAGCCATAAGTCATAATTTTTAGGCCACGGGCCTATTTTACATGTATTTTTAAATTAAAAATAAAAATAGCTTTAAATGAATAACTTCAAAGGAATTTTAAAATAATTATTTTGATTGAATGAAAATTTGTTTTTTCGAAATGAATATATTTTTTAAAATGACTCGTATTGGCTAAGACAAAAAGGTATTTTAATTAGAAGAACAAACTGAATTAAAAATAAATTAAGAGATTAGATGAAAACTCCTATCGTATAACTCAAGATAATTCCTAAATTCTATTTTTTAAAAAAAGAAATTTTGGTTGTTCGTTAAATGGATATATATATATATATTGGATAGTTCATTTCTTAAAACAATAAGTAAATTAATGAAATGTCATGGACCAGATGCGCAAGAGAAAAAAAGGAAGGTTTCAAGATTAAAAACACTATTTTAATAATTCATAGCAAATGTTCTAAGCTTGTCTCTCATTAAAGCAGAAAATCAAAATAATCCAATTATTACTTAATTGATATTTTAATAATTTGCAATTCTTAATTATCGACATTTAACTTAATGAATTGCCTCCTTAAGAATCAAAAGCAGTTAATTAAAACATGTTCATTATGTTTTAAATCTCATCAACATTTTATTTATATCTCTCTTGAAAATAATTGCAAAAGCATTTTTTTTTTTTTATTTAAAACACTACGCATTTCACTGATTTAAGAATTAATTATCCTCATTCTAATTTCATTAATTATCCTCATAATTATTCTTTACTTATCTCTATGCTAAGAAAGATTTTTTTCCTAATGCTTTTCTAAGTATAAAGCCGACGAAGTGGTTGACCATCTCTTAAGGAGATCAATTTCGATGGTCAGTGTTGGTTCCTTGGACCACCACAATTCCACAGACGACCTTCTGCAAAGGAAATGAACATCTCGAAAATTCACACACCCACATCTTCCTTCTCAAATGCAGCCTGATGGCTAATTGGCTAACAATCTGGCCCTTGGTACCTCAGGCTTCAAGTTCGAATCCTGGCGGTGGCATGGATGTTCGTTAGTGGTTCGGAATCCAAGTTAAACTGTGGGTTCTGGTCCAATTAGTCTAAAGTGTGCACAAAAATGACAGTAGAGCGACAAACCAAACCAATCCTTCTCGAATACAATTGAAGAACTCACTGACCTTGTGATTTATCATGGCGTATAGTTCTCTTTTTGTTTAAACAAGAAAAATTTAAACTGTCTGTGTAATTAAGAAAGTCAGTTGCCTTAATTCAGATAACTCCAAGTCCACTTCAGACCTCCCAATTAAACTTAGAAATTTTACTGCTATTAATAATTAACTTGTGATGTGTTAATAAACGCAGCTGGCGTGCAGGATAACTCAGATTCAAATGCACTGGCGGAGTTCATTGCAGTCACTGATTTTAGGAAAAAAGAAATTTGACAGGGATTTAGATAGCGCATATATGCCATTGGCATCAGAGAGTCTTCAAAGTTTTCTTCTTGCATACGACGCAACTGGATTTTTGTTACTCAACAATCATTTTTTTTTTTTCTTTCACATTTTAGGTTAATTAGACACGGATCTACAATTTAGGATTCCGAACCACTAACAAACATCCATACCACCGCCAGGATTCGAACCCGAAGCCTGTGGTACGAATGTCCAGAGCCAACTGGCCATCGGGACACTACGACACGAAAATCTAGAGAGGTTACTCCTAAAAGGAATGTCTGTAGTGGTTCGGAATCCACTTTAAACTGTAGGTCCCGGTCTGTTTAGCCTAAACTGTGCATAAGATGACCGTAGAGCGACAAACAAACCAAACCAAACAAACCTAAAAGGAAGGCATTTCCCCCTATCGTCCATCGGTGGCCTGTTCGTGGTATTAAGTGGAGAATAAGGCCTAACGATATACAGGAAAATAAAGAGTGAAATTACTAATGAAGGAGGTCTTATTATAATTGATTTGGTGAGAAAAGTGTGAACTATAGCTATAATTTTAGATGAAAGAAATGTGCTACTGATAATAAATGGATTTACCTAGTTGAAAATACATCCCCCCAAAAAAAAAACTGTAATAATTTAGAAAAAGGAATTTTTGATTGATATATATATAATCAACTTCAAAATTCATCATATATTTAAATTGACTTTTTCATCTAAACCTCTAATCTAAAATGCTTTATTAATCGAATTTTTTTTTCATACCCTATTTTAAAATTAGACTACTATTTCTTCTAAAAAAGACCTAGTATTATTATCTTATATCTCAAAGCTGGTAGTTAAAAATAACAATAATAAAAATTGAACAATACAAACGTTTTTAAAAAACAGAAATCTCACATTTAAATGCTTCTGAAGTGCCATCTAGTGACAAGAGAATTAACTGCAAATTAGATTTTTAAAAACAGAATACATTGTTTAAAATTTGCTGATTGGTTATTTTCAGTGCTAGTTTTTTTTTCCTTCTTTGCAGTATTCTTTAATTTGGTGGTAAACCCCAAAATCTGCCCAATGATTAAATTCCAAAAAAAATATATATTAATACTGATAGGGAACATCAAAACTTTATATTTTCAGCACTGCATGAAATAAAATCTCAATCTTTTAAGTGTGATATAATAATTTCAGAAATTTTGATACATATAAAAAAATATAATTGGATGTAATTATCAAATCATGCATAATTTTTTGTGTGTGTATTTTCTATTTGAGCAAAGCAACGCTATTTTCTTTTCGGCACATAATGCGTTATACGCATGATTGAAATTACTTCTTTCTTTTTCCCTCAAAACCAAAGTTTTGTGTTTAGCATTCCCATTGGAGGTTTGGTTTGTCGCTCTACGGTCATTTTGTGCACACGAGGGCTAAACAGACCGGGACCTACAGTTTAAAGTGGATTCCGAACCACTACAAACATCCATGGCACCGCCAGGATTCGAACCCGAAATCTGTGGTACCGAGCGCCAAAGCGCTAGCCACTCGGCCAGCAGGCCCCCATTCCCATTGGAGGAGTGCATTACAGTCACTAAATCAAAAGCAAAGAAGAAGAGCCTTGGTGATGATTACGATAACGTGTGTACGCGGCAAGTCAGGCTGGCTTGTTAAATTAATTGGATGGTTGATGTGGTGACATGACACGACATGACCTTATGACACAAGGGCCAGAACTGGCAGAACTGTTTGGAACTGAACTGCTCTAAGCAGTTGATAATATTCACAAATTCTTGTATCGTTAAAATGTACAATTAATAAAAGGCGGAATAAAATGCTAAAATACTATATGTCGATCATATAATTTATCAAGTAAAATCAGTAAGAAGTTTAATTTTAGCAAATCTAAAAATTGGAAAATTTAAAATCATACAATCTTCTTCATTGGGGCCCTGAATGGTCGAGTGGCTAGCGCTCTGGCGCTCGGTACCCCAGGTTTCGGGTTCGAGTCCCGGCGGTGCCATGGTTGTTTGTAGTAGTTCGGAATCCCCTTTATCGGAAAAAGTAGATCCCGGTCTAATAGGATCGTAGAGCGTTGCGGGGGCATTGTTACTCAGCGTCCGTGGCTTATCTTCCAGTTACACGCGCCCTCTGGGTAATGCAAAGTGAGTACGTCTGTGCAGCACTTGCCTTAAGGCATCCGAAGACCAAGCTGTCTGTGTTTGCCAGCTGCATTAGAAAGAAAAAAAATCTTCTTCATTGGCGCAACAGCCCCATGGTGAACCAAGGCCGTCTGCTACATTTCGAGATAAGAGACGTTTTCTTTTTAAGGTTATCAGTCTTACGCCCAACGCTCTATAGTCATATTATACCGAAACCAACGGTTTAAAGTGAATTCCGAACCACTACAAGCATCCATGGCACCGCCAGGACCTGAAATTTGTGGCACCGAACGCCAGAGTGCTAGTCACTCGGCCATCAGGTCCCCCCATACAGTCTTCATTATAGTCCAACAAAAAATTAATAATATTTTTAAAGCCTAGTTGGTCATAGGACATGAGATTAATTATTTATAATTGTAAAACTGTTATAGGCTTTAAAAAATTTTAATCAATATAAAACCATGTCTTTTTCATTGTAATCGACCACATCCTCATTATATTAAGAATTATCCGTTTCTGTTTCTAATTTGTCGCGTGCATCTAAAGTTGAAGGCAGCAGAAGCTGAAAGTTTATTTAAAGTAGATTATTTATGCTTTGAATATCGTTGAGTCATTATTTTAATTTGAATTCATTACTTTTAAGATTCTTATTGTAAAAATACTTATTTGCAAGTACTGAATTTGAAGACTTGGATATATGTTTACCTTTATTTAAAATTTTTCGACATGCAGCTTTTGTTGGTTGTTTTTTAAATTGCTTCGGATATAACGTCAGTAAAACAAGCAGAGGGATTGGGGGTGTAAAAAGTCAGAGGACGAACCATAACTCCAAGTTAACGGCGATGGAGCAGAAATAAGGTTGACAGAAGCAATCTGCCTTGTTTGAGTCGGGTTATCTGGGATTTCTTCCATAACGACAAGTAAACGTGACCCCGTGCCATCGTGATTGACACTATTCTTCGAGTTTCAGAGCAGGGTGGAAGAATTACTGAGTTTAAAAGAGAGTTCGTGAATATTATAGAATGAACCTGATGAGATTCAACAAGAATTTTAAAAAACAGGAGAAAATATAACAGCCCAAACTTATATAAAATATTTTATATGATAACTGTAGTGTTGAAGTTTGTCGGTATGGATAAGACAAATTACGAGAGGTGAAAAGTTGGAGTCCATTTAGTAGTTGAGTAAGCGAATTTATGTCTTCTATTACTGTGCAGAGATAATGTGTCTTTATGATCGGCTATGGATGACTGGTTATGCCGTTGAAAGTTTTAGATAACATAAGGGGGAGTCGATGAGTTTGATGTAGAGATCGTCGTAAATAGCTGATGCACTAAAGAGTATTTGTGGTAGAACTTTATTTTAAAGGGTGTCATCTTGTTTCGATCGCAACTATACCCAAAATAGAGGGTGCATGTGATGAACTATCACTGCTGAGGTTCGTATTTTTTTGTAGTTTCCTTTCAAATTGGACTTCAATTTGTCTTTTCATTATCTTATTTTATTAATATTTAATTATAATATTTAATAATTTTCATTGTCTTATTTTAACGCAACAACGCCTGACAACACATAACTCACATATAAATCTATAAAAATCTATTTATACCATAATTCCCAAATCGGTTTATATCGATTTCACATGAGGTTTTGTCTCAGCTAATTCCAATTCCAATTTGATGCCTTCCCCCATCGGATTGGGAAGATGCGAGTTATGGTTTCCCTCTTGCAGGGATTATCAAGTACCCGTGGCTCGAGTTGCCAAAGTGCATACAATAAAATAATGTTAGGTATTTGCTTTTAGAAAAGGACTATATTACAAAAACATTATGCTGGATGCTTTCATATGAATGGGTGGATGAGACGCATCTTGTTCCAAAATGTATCTTTCATATATTCAATAGAGCTTCCATAGGTGAGTTTGCTGTCTACAATAATCGCTAAACATGCTCTTGGAAGCACCGTTTCCTCCCCCAATCTATGAGTTATTCCTTATATACATACGTGGAACCAAAGGGAGTCGATATATAAACGGAAAAGTATAAAACTTTTGGTAACACTTTTTTTCCCCTTATCTCACTTGGTAGACAGCAACTTTTAGACCAAATCCAAGAACCCGTGTGGTCTCATGAAAGGATGAAAAGGGGGGGCAGCTTCTGTTGTGATGGAGGCTTCGTGTCACTGAAGAAGGAGGGTACTGCCTTCTGAGAGGACTGCCCTGCATGTGCGTATCGTATGGGAGAAAATCTGGAAAACTCTTGCCAGGTAGTCCGACTAACGAAATTGACGAAATTATTTATGTTCTGGCTCATCCTCAGTATCCTGTAGCGCGGGACAGACATCCCATGAGTAGTCTACTTATAGAAGAAGGGAAGTGGGCACTTCTGTTGTGATGGAGGACCCGTAGGTAGAAGTCTGACTTGGCCAAGTGTCGCTGAAGAAGAAGGGCAGTGCCTTTCTGGAGGACTATTAAGGGGCATAAGGCCCTATATTTGCTTATCGTATGGGAGAAGACTCCCACCAGGCTGACTGACGAGGCATAACAAATCCAATCGAATCTCCTCGTTTTTTGAAACAGTGTCTGCAACAAAGCCGACAACGGATGGAACCTAGGCCTTAATGGTCACCAGAAGCGCACGTTGCCACCAAACCACGAGTTGGGTACATTTATTTTTAAAGAGGGTTATTACGACAAAGCAATATAAATTACGATTATAATATCCTGTCTTCTTTCAATAAATTACTGTATTTTCGCCCAATTTTATGATGCATATCTAAATAAAAAAAAATTTAAAAAAAAAGTTTTTAATAAATAAAGTTCACATGTAAAATAAGAAGTAAAGAAATACCTAGCTTCTTTCAGGGCATCTTCAATCACAGCTTCCGTTTTGAGACCTTGTTCTCGGAATTCCTCGGGTATTGGAACTGCTATAAGAACGCCATTTTCTAATCCCAACTGAGAGTTCGTCTCTACATAAAAATTTAAAAAATGATTAAATGTAAGTATAAGTATTTCATTTAAAGTATTTTTTTTATCAAAGAAATTAATTAATGAGAAAAATGTTAGCAAGTTCTTATTAAAAACCAAAAAGGCATGAAATCCAGTTCTAATGAAGTAAAGTAATTCAGCCAAAATAAATTTAAAAAATTCTATACACTTATAATAGCATGGATAAAAATTATATGTTGCTAAAATTAATAAAATAATTATTATTATCAATAATTAAATAGTTGCTACTATCCTTCAATAAAAAATAATTACTATTATCAATAATTAAATAATTACTCTTATCCTTCAATAAAAAATAACTACTATTAATAATTACTATTATCCTTCAATAAAAAATAACTAATAATAATTACTATTATCCTTCAATGAAAAATAACTAATATTAATAATTCCTATTATCCTCTAATAAAAAATAACTATTATTAATAATTACCATTATCATCCAATAAAAAATAACTACTATTAAAATTACTATTATCCTCCAATAAAAAATAACTACTATTAATAAATATTATTATCCTTCAATAAAAGATAACTAATATTAATAATTATTATTTTCCTTCAATAAAATATAACTGATATTAATAATTACTATTATCGTTCAATAAAGATAATTACTATTAATAATTACTGTTATCCTTCATTCCTTTATAATTTAGTTCAATTGTAACTTTGATGAGTTTTTTTTTTTTTTTTTTTGGAAAAATAATAAAACTAAAATGGCATATTTTTGAATTTTCTTTAATTTCAAATAAACTTAGAGAAAAGCTAAACTAACAATTCAAACGTTAATTTTAATCTTAAAAAAATAAGAGAAAAATCATCATTGTTTCTGCATTATTACTCAATATAAAACCCATCAAGTCATAATTGGATGGTATAAATAGTATGTTTTTAAATGAGCAACGAATAAATTTCAATAAATAAAGAGGAAAAAACGTTATTAAAGAAATAAAAGTAGTAAAATAAAATTAAAAAAAAAAAAACTTAACAACGGGAAAATAACAACCAAAAGGCAATAACTTCCAATTTGAAACACGCATATTGATTATAAAAAAAAACATGCATTCGGCATTAAAAAAAAAAAAGAACTATGCAAAACAATTTTCAAATAAATCGGAAATCCATTCCGTGTTTCAACAATTTTATTTCCTAAATCCCCGAAAATGTAACTCTATGTTTTATTATTTATGGGGTTATCCAACTCTTAACACAGACCGTTGGTGGCTTTGAACTCTTTTACTATCACAAACTATTCAAGAGAAGTCATTACGGACTTAAAGCACGATATTGCAATGGGTTTTTTTTTAAATCCAATATTCCGTTCAACATAGAAACTAACGAAAATATGTGAATCCTGAGTTTTTTTTTTTTTTTATTATTATTATTATTATTATTATTTTATACGTCACGAGCTGGATAAGGACATTCAACTTTAAATAAAGATTAATAAATATGGCTTATTTATTATGTCCGATATTATAAGTTCAGAAAATAAAACCAAAATAAATTTTAAATAAAATTAAAGATAATATTGATCTAGCCTATGCCTCAAAATAAGTCCAAAATAGGTAACTAAAAATCCTCTTTTTAAATTAAATTCAAACCTCGATTATTTCGTTTTAAGATAAAAATTTGTAGTGATATTAAAATTTGTAACTTTTTTTTATTCTTTAAAATATTAAGATTCTGGTACCAAAGTTAAGAAAAAAACTTTTAAAAAGCAATTAAATGAATTTTATTATTTATAGATAGTCTATAATAAACCCGACTCATGGCTCAGTGGCAACGTGCGCCGCTAGTGAGCAACAGGGTGGATGTTCAGTCCGCTGGCAGCTTTGTTGTAGACACTGTTTCAAACAACGAGGAGACTCGATCGCGTTTGTTACGTTCAGCATCTTGCCTCGTCAGTGGGACTACCTGATGGGAGTTTCCTGGGTTTTCTTCCATACGATAAGCGAAAGTGGGGTAATTCCTTCTAAAAATCATCCCAGAAGGCACTATCAGCTTTCTTCAGTGACTCGAAGACAAGCCAGATTTCTACCTACGGGTGTTCCATCACAAAAAAGCCCCCCTTTCCCTCCTATCATGAGAAAAAAAAATTATATCATAACATGTATCTCACTTTTTTGTGGTAATTAATCACATATCATGTTATATTTTACCATTAATATGAGCGAATTACACATTTATTTGGCCTGCAGAAATGAAACATCTCAAAGGGTGGAGGGTGAACGAACGAGTCGCGACAAAATGTGCGGCTAGCGTGCAGCAGAACTGAGGTTTGAATACACTGTCATTCCATGTTGTAATCATTGTTTTCAGAAACGAGGAGACTCGGTGGATATCGTAACAAATATGTGTAAAAGCCTCTTTTTTCAATTCTTACTATTAGTTTCTTAATTAGTTTCTTTTCATTACTTGTTCAAATTTTCAATCGTTCATAAAATACTTTTCATTCATCCACTCAAGTTCAAATACATTCTTGTTGAACTTGTAGTGGATGACACTTAATGTTAATACAGTTTTTTCAAATATTAATTCAGTAATTAAATTTCAATTAATTAATTCTAGTTTTTTTTTAGATTTAAGTTGCATGTATATAACAATAGATGGCGCCAGATGCAAAAGGAAAATTTCAACTTTATTTATTAAGGACTTTCTGCAATATAGTGAAAAAAAGTAGGAATTGACTTTAAGAAAAAAAATTATATTACTTCTTTTTAAGAGTTTTACTGGTTTTCTCCCATATGACATGCAAATAGGGAAGTTAGTAAAGGTACTGCCGTCCTCTCATCACCAATCTGAGTCAATGAGCTATTCATGATATAAATAAGTGGTATATGAAACTCATCTATGCTAACATACAAAAAAGTAATAATAAAATATACTGTGGATGGTATAAGATTTCAAGATAAACTGTAATAATGTAGGTTGAAGCTGAAGATTTCTTGTCAGCTTCAAACATTCTCAAATATAATAATAGAAGTAAATGATTAAAATAATCAATGCTAAAAAATTCAAAATAAATTTTAATCCAGTTAACACCATACTACATTTCATTTAATTAAAAACATATTTTCACGAATATGAGCAAAATATATTTTTTTTTCCAAGCAGATATTTAACCAAAAATCCATTTGATTGCAATTTTTTTTTTTTAAGATCTTCAAAGGTTATTAATTTTTTCGAGAATATTAACCAATTATAGCTACATTTACTTGCCTTTGAATTAAAAGCTTTTTAACAGAAGAAAAAAAAATGTGTTGAAAAACTCATTACTAAAAAGATACCTCAAACAATGGAAAAAAAAAGTATTCGTCTTTTGTTCGAGAAGACAATGTTTTATTAAACAAAAACATTATTTCGGTAAGTATTATCGTACCTTTATTGTTTAATGTATTACCCTCCAGGAACGAAATTAAAAATTCACGAACCTTTCAAGATGTCGTGATAAATATTATGTCACAGGAACCTGTTTCATTTTTAAGTAAATAAAAAAAATAGGGTATGTCCTAAATGAATGAAATATTTTAATAGTAAAATAGGATTAACACTAAACACACAGTTTTTTTTTTTAATTTATAGCAGTGGATCTCAAACTGGGATCCTGTTGTTTCTTATCCTACTTGGTCGGCAGCAACATCTAGACCAAATCCATGAATCCGTTCTCATGGTAGGGGGGCAGCTTCCGTTGTGATGGAGCATCCTTAGGTAAAAGTGCGACTTGGCTCCGTGTCGCTGAAGAAGGAGGGCAGTGTCTTCCGGGAGAGATTTTAGGGGGAACTATTCCGCATTTGCGTATCGTATGGCAGGACACCCGGAAAACTCCCACCAGGTAGCCTTAACTAACGTGTCAGATGCTAAACATCACAAACGACGTCGAGGTGCCTTGCTTTTTGCTTTTTGTCTACAACAAAGCAGCCAGTGTATTGAACCTCAGCTCTAATGCTCACCAACCACGAGTCGGACGTAAGTTCTTTTTCTCTGTGAACATTCTTATTTCATCAGTTCTGTTGTTATTTACGAATATCTCGCACATCTACCTGATATCACTTGCCTTTAAAACGGCAAATATGTAGCAGATACAGCGTTTTACAGAATACGTTTTTCAGAATACAAGGTGGGAAGCGTGTTATATCTCACCTATATTTTACCACCATAATTTGCAACGAACACTTCCACATATGACATCCTAATGCTCACCAGCGGCGCACGTTACCACTGAGCCACACACAGGGCACTGGGATCCTAAATCAAACTGTGATCCTAAGATCCAAAACGTTTCATGGGGGAGGGGGGGGGCATGTCAGCGAAAAATCACTTAGTTAAAATTTTGGGCTGTTTGTGATTATTGTCAAGTGCCCTTTTTTAATTTTCTTTGATGAGATATTTTCTAAATGGGTGGCTGACAACTCTACCCCGTTAAAAAAAAACATCTCATGTCTCGGAATCTGCCAGTAGGCAGACGATTTTGGCCCATTATGGGTTATAGTGCCAGGGAGTTAGTGTTGTCAAAGAATTATCAAAAAGGTTTTAAAGAGAACCAACACCCAAGAAATTCTACAAAAAAGTTTAAGAACTGCCTACTATGTTCTTTTTTTTCCCCCTTTCTGTTTCGGTGAATTGTTGTTGATAAAAAACTAATATAAAATAACAAAACAAATATTAGGAGCCCTTACTATATATATATATATATATATATTATTTCAAAATAATTCATCCCTGACAAGATTGAGATAAGCATTACAGCTGCTTCCAAAAACCATTCCCCAAGAAACACCTCACAGAACCGAGAAGGCCAGAAGAATGCTGGTTGGTAATCACTCTCGCCGATTAAGGAGCTGCCTCCCCTAATGAACACTGCTTAAAAGTTATTCTCCTTAATAAGCCATTTCAGGAGATCAAGGAGCAGTGATTTCGGCTGATTTATTTCTCCGCAGAGCAGCAGCACTACACGCGGAATGAGCGGCATAAAATTCAAGAGAAGGATTGCAGTGCGTAGTGCAAGTCTTTAATCATGATACTTGTACTGTAGGCCTTCGTAATAAGACACGCCCAATTAGGTGGCATGCAATGCAGGGTTAACATCTGCCATGGAAATAAATGAAGCGAGTGTAGATAAATGGTTATTGCAAACCGTTAAATCGGAAAATGATTAATCTGGGTTCAATTGGTATAGATTAATGTGTGTTCTAATGCGGAATACATCGGACATCAAATGTGTTTTCTAAGTTGTTTGGTTAAGTTTTTACACGAAAAAATCAATCTGGTTTAAATATGAATTCAGAAATAACTAATGTAGGTAATAGTTTTTGAGAAAAAAACCCTACAAAATTCAATGTTCTACCAAAACTAGAAAATTTATAATAAAAGAGAAGACATTTGTAATAAAAGACAAATTGTTATTCAATAGAAGCAAAGATAAATTTTCCATTTTTGTAAATTCCATGCTTAAAATTGAAACATTAATTATTTCAGAAATATTAATACACTGAAAGACTTGTATTCCTTATTATTTTTAAATAATATTAGCAAACTAGCTACTTTTCATTAATTATTTTTTAATATTAGCTACTTTTCATCATTTAGACAAAAATAAAAAGTTTGACTTCATCGCATTTTATAGTCAAATATATCCAAAGGTTAAGCTATCTGTTTTACGTGCAATCAGTTATTATTATTATTGTATAACATAGGGAATTTCGTGTTCCATTTATGTATGCCAGGAACAGTGAGCCCGATTCGCGGCTCAGTCGCAACGCGCGCCGCTGGTAAGCATTAGGACTCAGATTCAATCCGCTGGCGGCTTTGCTGTAGACACTGTTTCAAAAAATGTGAAGACTAGATGGCGTTTGTGATGTTCAGTATCTTGCCTCTTGAGTCGGACTGCCTGGTGGGAGTTTTTTCGTGTTTTCTCCCATGCGATACGCACATTCGGGGTAGTTCCTCCTAAAAGTAATCTCGAAAAGGCATTGTCGTCCTTTTTCAGCGACATGGAGTCCAGTCAGACGTCTATCTACGGGTGCTCCATCACAACAGAACCCTTTCCGTCCATGTATGAGTAGATTACTCATGGGATGTCCGTCCCGTACTGCAGGACACTGAGGATTAGTCACAACAACACAACAGGAAAAGTAAAGCGACTGGTAGAGCGGGGAAATACTTTCCGGGAAGTCTTTTAAGATTAAATGTTTCACATTTGTCTGACGTATAGTGAAAAACAATGAAAAACTAAGCAATTCGTCTATCAATGAGACTACCACTACTACTACACCACACATCACTGTGCCTAGAAGCTGAGTTGCCCCTGTACAATTTGGGAATGATGAGGGTGAGAAAAGTCTGATTGGGCTCCGTGACGCTTTTACAGTCATATGAAGCCAGGACCTACATTTTAAAATGGATTCCGAACCACTACAAACATCTATGGCATCGCCGGGACACTCGGTCATTAAGTCCCTATTCTATCAATGAGATTTGATCTCTGAAATCAACATTCTAGTTTCTGAAAGCAGTGACTGCAACTCACGCAGCCAGATAATACAAACTTGAGTCCTCCTGATCGTCATGCACTTTATCACTGGGTGAACTAAATGATTGGGCAATCTGTTAAATTGCTACACAAAATCGAAGTCAGTTCGAAATAGATAAATACAATAGGGTTAAGTGCCTGTTAGCTTTACAGAATACTTCGGAAGCAAAATACAACGGCAATGTCTATTCGATAGGGAATTAAAGACAGATAAAAACTCAGCTGGAGATCAAACCGTTCCTCTCAAATGCCGAAAGAAACTTCGCTGTATCAATTCGGATAAAAGGACTTTAACAAAAAGACCAAAAAAGAAAAAAAAAATTTCCCACTAGTAACCGGAATTTGTTATCTGCAGCTTGTTCCTAACTATTTCTAAAATGGAGGAGAAATTTTATTTTCCTGGAGTAAATAACTGTGGATCGATATCTGAATTATTTCTTCTGCAAAGGATCGATACCGTAACTCGATTTGAATTATTTGTTTTAATGTATTTCCACGCTTGTTATGTTTTTATACACAGTGACGATAATGGCATTTGCATTTTCATATATCAAAAATAATTTTTTTCGGGGAAACAGTGCTGTGACAAATAGAAAAGATAATGTTTCTACACTTGTTTGGACAAATAACGCGCATTCTCATATTTGCATGTCATTCAGGATTCGGTAATAAGATTTCATAACATCATTTAAATATTTTACCATGAAACGGGAAAATGTGCGGCCTCCTCTTTTATTATGAATATTTAAAATCGAATTCCGTTACATCTTATTAACATTGCTTACAAGTAAAAACATGGCGTTTGTTCCATTTTCTTATAATACAATGAAACAAAATATGCGACAAATTTCACAGAACGGAATTTCAGCCAGAAAAACGAAGTAAAAAGTATATCAATAACTTGTCTTCGCAGGAAATACTTTTTTTTTCAGTACAAAATACTTTAAGATAATTTTGGATTTTTTTTTTTTATAATTATTATTATTTTTAACTTAATTCGAGAATTTGTGACCCCATTTCCTTAATTTATTAACTAACTAACTCCACGGAACTACTCGCGGCCTGATGGTCAATTGGCTAGCGCTCTGGTCTTTGGTATCACAAGCTTCAGGTTCAAATCCTGGCGGTAGCATGAACTTGGAGTGGTGCGGAATTCGCGTTAAACTGCAGGTCCCGATCTAATTAACCCAAAGTGTGCACAAAATAACAAGCGGCAAATCAAACTGGCCATTGGTACCGCAGGCTTCAGATTCGAATGCTGGCGATGTCATGGATGTTTGTTAGCGGTTCGGAATCCACGTTAAGCTGTTGATACCGGTCTAATTAACCCAAAGTGTGCAAAAAATGACCGTACAGCGACAAACCAAACCTCGGCACTACAGTTCATGTTGGGCCATGGCTTCCCTAACAATACGACTCCAAAATGAACTACAAATGTTATTAATTCGTGCACTTTTTTACTTCACAAAAGCATATAAGAAAGTAATATATTGATCAAAGTATTGTTCATAGGAAGGCACAACTTTTATCCCTCTCCAACAAAATAATTCTACATCTACTCGTCTTTTGAAGTTATCTACAAAGGAAGTCAATTCTTGGGTTCTTCAAAAGAATGGCTTTGGTATCCCAGGCTTCAGGTTCGAATCCTGGCGGTGGCATGGATGTTTGTGAATGGTTCGGAATGCACGTTAAACTGTAGGTCCCGGTCTGTTTAGCCCAAAGTGTGCACAAGATGACCGTAGAGCGATTAACCAAACCAAACTTCAAAAGAATGGAAGAACTGTTCGCACAAGACACGACAAAGTCATTGCATCATAGATCGAAACAAGAAATAATCAAAAGAAACAAAAGCTGGAAAATATGGCGGATGGAGTAGTCTTCTCATCGTAGCATTACCAAATATTTTTTGACTAGCTTCTCTGCCTCTAGCGTGAAAAAAGACTTTGTCTTGTTTTTACTTGTATTCTGGCGGCTTTTCTTACAATGCTCGGCTAAAATGCATTCGGTTACATTCGATAGCATTCACCAGCAATGAAATTGCAGGTGTTAGGGTAAATTTTTAGAGTTTTAGCAGTTCGTGAAATTTTTTTTTCGATCAACCACACCACGATCTACGATAACAAAATCATTGTTTTTGAATCGTTTAAATTCTTTTTCATATGTTGTTTCAGCTGCTATTTGTTCCCCGTAAGCTTCCACAAAAGTTCGATTCGCTTTAACAGTATTTTTCTTCCATTTAAGGCAGAAAAGTAAAGCATTCCACAAATGTTCTTTTTTTCCGATACAATATTCGACTTTGTCAAAGCTCAAAAAAAAATCTTAGTCAGACTTTAATAAAATGACGCATACTGAACATTAATGACAATTGTTAGACATAAAGTATTAATCGTAGGGTAATAGGGTAATAGCATCATCTGATTCGAAGGGTAATAATACTAGTATAGCCATGTGTTAGAAAACCGCACGAAATAAATTTAACACTCAATAATACATAAAATATCACTTCCATTGAACAAAGTAAAAGTTAAAACGTTAATACTTTAAACGATAGTATTTATTTAATACATACCGTGAATAAAATATAATAACAAGAAATGTACAGTAAAAAGAAAAATTCTAATTAAATCAAAATTTTAATACAGAAAAGCACAAAAGGTTTTGTACCTCAGAGACAAAATTTCTAAGGACAAATGCTGATCAATATCAGAAAGTTCATATACAATATATAAACATATATATATCAAAATATATGTTATATATATATATATATATATATATATATATATGAATATGAATATAAATACACACAGGCATATATATATATATATATATATATGCCTGTGTGTATTTATATTCATATGAAGAAAATAATAAAAGAAAATAAGATTTCCTTTAAGAAAATAAAAAGTAAGCACACTAATAATATACACATATGTATGCTTATTTTTTACTTTCTTAATGAAAAGAAAAAGAAAAAGAAACAAAATTGCACGCTAATGGTACATGAGTTATGTGAGAACTAATAACATAAGATTTTTATATATTTTTGATAAATATTTAGAGCAATACAGTATTTCAAAAATGTGATCTTGTATTGCTACAAGTCTGTATTTTTGTTCAATCTGTATGACTTTACTTCAATTACGTATTTTAATGTATTATTTTATACCGCATGTATTTTTACTTCGATTTAAAATTTTATTTGTTCATTTGACACAATTAACTGTTTATTTGAAACTTTTTTCTTCATTTTAATGAGAATTAATTCATTTGAATCATATATGATAAAAAATATTGTAATTTTAACATTAAATAACTCACAAAGTTGTTCTCAACAAATCATTGAAATTTATGATGCTCGATGTTTTATATAAATTATTATATTTAATATAAATTTAAATACAAAAATTCTACAATACAATATAAAATATTTAAAATAAAATATAAATTATCAAAATATTTAAAATATAATATATAATATAAAAACATTTTAAATAAAATACAAAATATAAAAATATTTTAAATGAAATATAAATCAGAAAAATATTCTAAATATTAAAATTATAAAAACAGTAGATTAAAATTTTAAAGTAAGATAAGGTTTTAAAGATAAAGTTTCGTAAGATTAAAATTTTAAAATGAGAAGTAAGTCTACAATTATTTGTTTCTAATTTTAAAATTTATTTTTTTAAATATACTTTAAAAATGAATTAAAGTAAACTACTTTTACTTCACATGCATATTTTAATTGAATATTATATAGAAAAACAAAGCATTTACAAATAAATAAATAAAGAATGAATTATTTCAAAGACATAAATTACCAAGCACAAAAATCACTATACATTTTAATGTTTAAAATCTTAAAATATCTCAATATGATATATAGCTGGCATTTTTAAAGTATGAAATTTTAATTGATTTAATTTTTTTAAATAAGGAATTTTAACTACTTTAATTTTTAAACAGGGAATTTTAAAATTAATTTTTAAATACGAAATTTTAACTTACAATACGGCAATAAAATTCTATAATAGGAGGTGGCCAACCCAAATAATCTTGCCGGCCACTTTGGAAATGCATCCTAACTCCGCGGGCCGCATATAAAATTATATATCCCCATATTAGATTTAGACCCACTATAGACAGTTTTTTGGAGTGAAAAATTGAAATATAATGAGTTATTACTATTATGTTTACTCTTATTCTTACATGCAAATATAGATAAAATAATAAAAATGATATTAAATGCATATCGTAAAGAAATATATAACAGTAAAAATGAAATATAAAATATATATAAATGAAATAAAAAAAATTAAATCATTAAAAAATATTTATTTTACTAGTGCGATATTTGTTTCTCTACTCTCTTCACGTAGCGTTTGTAAATGGATCTCAATTCGGGTATTATGGGTGTCGCAGTTAGCGTCCATTATGTTTCAGAGTGTTTTGTGTTTGATCAATTTCATTTTAGAAAAAAATGATTCGCAGATGTAAGTTTAACCCAAAGCGCTAACAACTTCAACTAAGAGTCTGGTTTGCTCTGCAATCAACAATCAACTGTGCGTATCTAGGGATGGTCACTGAGGTCACTTAAAAATGAAACATAGAACCTGTTATATTAGATGTTCCAAGTGCATCATGAATTCGCAGAATATAATTTAGTTATTCTGCGAACTCATAACTGTAAACTCATAAATAAAACAGGAAATATCAAGTCATATATTCGCAAAAGTATTATTTTAAAATCAAAGTTAATTTTTTCACACAATTTCGACACTCAATTTTTGAATAGTATTTTTTTGTAATAATGTATTTTTTTAGTACATTAGTTTTCACTACTTTAGCCATTATAAAATAAATATATTTTGTAAAAGTGCGATTAATCTCACGGGTCGGAAAAACATTCAAGTCTGGTCGCGGGTTGGCCGTCCCTGTTCTTTAATATTGTTTCAAATATTAAAAATGAACCATTCAAATGCAAATCAGCATAAACATTCATACAAAAAAAAAACTATTTGAAATAATTCTTTTTTTTTCTCCAAATTTTCAAAAGAAAAAGCACGATAAAAAATTTTTAAGAAAATATTTTTTAAAAAATTTTTGTTTTGGATTGGCAACTGAATCGAAACAGAGTACACGCTACGTTGAGCGAAATTTTCTTCAGAAAACATTTAGCTTTGTAAAAATGCAGATAGGCAGATAACAATGCACTTGGCATTTACCCAGGCTTTTTGATCTTTTGACAATAAATCTGAACTTTTTCTTTTATTAAATAGAAGAAAAAAAACTTTTTTAAAAAAATTTGTATAAAACAGAAAAGAATATTTCTAATCCATTATTTTCTTGAAATATTTCGTTAACTGGCATAAATAAAAAAAATATATCTAACCTTACTTTAAAAAAAAAATACCTTTTGTACTCATAAGGCAAATAAAACTTATTTGGTTTAAAAATTCGTACCGAATTACTGTAAAAAAAAAAACATGAATTACTTTTTTTTCCTTAGATGATGGCAAAAGTTTTTTTTTTTTTTTTTAAATAATAAATAAATAGAAATTGTTTGTTTAAGAAAACATGCATCATAAATTTAAAAAGATTGTATTTATTGATTCAGTAATGATGTAGGATATTTTAAATGATATTCATTCATTATTTATACGTATGAGAAAAATATTAAAGATTGGAATAGAAAAAAAAAAGAAACAGTTTCAGTTTTAAAAACCTTGAAATATTAGTTAACACAAATATTAATTAAAAAGGATATTAACGTTTCATAAAAGTGTTAAATTATTCTTTCATTTAAATGATTTGGTTCAGCATTCTTATACAATTCTTAAGAATTCTAATATAATCCTTAACAATTGTATAAGCTATTCTTAGGTAATTCTTTCACGCGATTTCTTATTATAGAAATTAATCAAGTCTGCATGATTTGTTAAATTCTTCTTTTCTGATAATATTGAAATCGAGATTAAATTTTTATGGCAATCCAATTATTTATTATAAATATATAATGATATAATTTTATTTGTCCTCGGGAATACTATACTTTCTGTATTATTTTATACTTTTTTTTGTGTTTAACTCTAATGCAAAAGCTACGTCTAACTCTACGTCTACGTCTTAACTCTAAGCTTAATGCAAAAGCTACGTCTTTAAAAACATCTAATATTTGATGGTCAAAAAATTATGAAAACATATAAGCAGAAGTTTTTTGATTAAGTCTACTTTATAAAATCTTGCTAACTTTTGCATTTTGGGAAGACTTAAAATAATACGAAATGTAAATTTTTTTTCAATGTCTAGAGGATAACTTGCAGGTGATGATGTTTCTCCTAGGAAATCATGGAAGATAGTATTTCTAACATCATTCAAGAAGATTTTAACCCGTGAATATCTAAGAGTTTTATTTTTATTTATTTATTATTTTATGAAAAATATCTCAAGCTAACTTCGTAATTCTGATTTGGAAGAAATAAAAAGCGACGTATTTAAAGTATGTTTAGCAAAACAAATAGCCTCTTTAAATTAGAAACACTGTTTTAAAAATATTCAAGTAAATTAGTAAAAGATTCAAAAGATAATAAATAATTATACAAAGCGCAGATAAGAATTTTTTCTAAAGACAGAAAATTAAATTTTTCGAAGGTGGAAATTAAATAACCTTAAACCATTATAGGTTTATTGCTTTATGATATGCTGAAAAAAATTTCTAAAAAGATAACCATAATTAAGTTTATCCAAATAACTAAAAGTAAAAAAGGCTTTGTCTCATAAATTTTGAGTATAGTGTGAAAGGGAACAATACACGTAACGATCATTTAACATTTTACTATATATCATTATATTTTATTTTTGATCATCTATATAACATTTTATTGTAGATTATTACAAATAAAAAAATTATTTTTCTTTTAATATTTTAAATTATAAAAAGTCAATATTTCATGATAAGTCATTTAAAATTTAAATTTGCATAAAAATAATCATAACCCTATTAACCAGAATAATATGTTTGCTAATAATTTGTTGTATACTTTTAGAAAAGCACATTAAATCTATTCTTTAACTTTGCCATATAGACTAAAAGCAAGGTTTGGTTTGTCGCTCTACGATCATTTTATGCACAATTTAGGTTAATTAGACAGAGCCCTAAAATTTAAAGATTACCCCTAACGACTAACAAAGATCCATGCTACTGTCAAGATTCAAACCTGAAACACCGAAGGCCACAACGCTGGCCAATCGGCCATAAGGCCGCCATAAAGTAAGTAGCTTGTTAGGAACATATATAGCTCAACGCAGAAATACAACACTAACATTTTTTACTAAAGCAATATATCAGAAAAATAAAATTACCATTTACATAAAACCAATTTGCATGCATACATCTCAAGTGAAGCCACAATACAAACACTAATGTTAACAATAATTGTCATACAACTCAATAAGTCTCAGACTCACTTGGCTTCAACCGCGTCATCTTAATTTCTGTAACAAAAGTTTTAAAAGAAATGACTTGAAAGTCATAGATATATTCACAATAATTGCGGAAAAGTACTTTCTGTTTCTCAGATGCTAATGTTACAAAAACTCTCATGCAGCCTAATCTCAGTACACCATATTTCAAAATACAAATGATAATAAAAACAATGATGCTATTTTACTACCAAATAGAATATCTAAATGTTTGACTATAATCTTCAACAAATTACAACTTATAATGATTTTTTTGACAATAACTATAAGACATGATAATACGTATTCAGTTTCAAACAATCTACGATAAATCGATGAGTTTTTTATAAGTTAAGCGTAAAAAACAGTGGTGCAATTTATATACAAGATCTATCCATGGCCAGCTCCGAAATTATCAATATCCAAAGAAAATTCCTTTGTGAGTAAGGTAGGATAGAAAAGTAAATGTTTATTATGAATTATTTGATGACAATGAAACAATACCGCTGAAATATACTGTCAACAGCCAAGACACTTAAAAGCATTTTTTTGCAGGAAAAAAGGCCTTCGTTAAAGAACAGTAATGGAGTGATTCTGCAGCTTGATATTGTCGCACTGCAAAAGTACAAAACTGACACGCTGAAAATCTCACACTGTAAGAGCGCAAATCTCACAACGCAAGAGTGCAAATCTCCTGCTGAGAATACAAATCTCACACTGCAAGAGTGCACATCTCAGACATTATAAATCTATAGCAAATCTCAACATTGCAAGAGTACAAATCTCACACAACAAGAGTACAAATCTTACATATTTTAAATCTCACACTGCAAATCTACTACTACAATAGTGCAAATCTCACACTGCAAAATTGACTAAGAAAAAGAATTTTACTGGGGAATTATATTTCCCACACCCCATTTTTTCGACTCTTCTCCAGCAGATTACCATTATTCTAGAAGCTTTGGATAATTTTGCAAGATTTAAACCGACTTCAAGAGAAGAGTTTATAGCGACGTTACTTTTTGTCAGGGTAAAACAAGATGAATTTTATTTTTAAAAAAACTTCGAAAAACTAATGAAAAGATGCCATTGAAAAAAATGGAGATTATATTGAATATTAAATAAATAAATATATTTTTGGACACGTTTTCAGTTTTATTTCAGTCGAAAAAAAAGTCACAGAACTTTTGTTACAATCTGATAATTAGGATAATGTTTCCACTTTTACAGAAAAAATTAATTATTTACTGTCTAAACTGTAATTAATCTAACAAATATTCTCTTTAAAAGAAAAAATATATTCTACGATAATTGCGGTGCATGTCACTTTGATGAATTTTTAGAGTGAAATATAATCTTTCTGCACTACCACAAACGTCCTAGATGCAACAGAAATATACTAAAGGTATAATCAAATATACTTCTATTCTATTAAACATATCAGTAATATATCAATGTACTTTGTAATGGTCATTAGGCAGAAAATATAATGACTCCATCATCTTTGGAACGAAAACACAGATCGATTTAACTCGGATCACACCGTTCAATGTCTTCATGATATATTTAATAGCGGGGTTTCTTTTCCAAATTGATGTGCGAATGAAAAATACTGCGATATTTTTATCGATAATTGGCTTGAGGGCGACGAGATGAAAATCACCATTGAGCTATGAATGATGATGCATCTCAATTTCTGATGATGAACAGCACTCGAAATGTTCCTGAATTGAGTTATGTTTCCATGATGCCACTTTTCAACCTTTCAGGTAAATTGTATTCTCGCCTAACCTTGCTTTTTCAACCCTCATGGCTAAATTGGATTGATAATCCCCAAAGGGTTATATTATGTGCCATATCTTTGCGAAAAATATGTAGCGAAATTTGAAATAAATAAAAATAAATGGCTTTTGCAATAAAGGGATATTTTTCAAATCTAATCATTAAAAAAAAATCCTTGTTGTAAATTGAAATAATTCAAGTATAATACAGTTATACGAAACGCATAATATTTATCTATATTGTAATAAGACAGTAAGTAAGACGTGTTAGCAAGGTGATAGAGCGTTTTTGAGTACAGTTGTAGTGAAATTAACGGTAATTTTAAAGTATCCTTTATTTTCGCATACGTTTATTGAATTGAGAATGGCAAAGTAACGCATGTAATGTGAAAAATTAGATTATGAAAAGGTTTGCAAAAATTCTCTTGTAATTATAAAAGTATTAAAGTGATATGGTACTATCGGACTTGAAACATCAGTCAATATTAAATAATTTAAATTAAAAACAATGCTCATGCGTCACAGAAATTGAATAAAACTTTTCCTAAAAATATTATGAGGTATGCGTTCAAGAATCATATGAAAAACAACAGTTAAACTCCAACAGTTACGTTTACAGCGACATGATTTCAAAAATTTCAAATGGCTACACCTACATTCCTTGAATGTGATCTCCCTGGTGAACAATCATAAATAGTTTTGGAACAGTACCTGTAGCACGAAAATAGCAGGAGCTAGACTTAAGGATTTAGGTTTAAGCCCCGTCCAGACGAGAGCGTATGAGGGACGAATTGGCTTTCGCCAACCCATTAAAGAAAGGTTTGACAGAAAATCACGTCTTTCAAGCTGGCTCCGACAAGAGTCGGTTACTTCCGCACATCAAAGGTACTCTATTTACAAATGGCTGTCACTCACAACTACAGATAACATGGGTTCTTTTTCGTGGTCAAAAGGGTCGCTCGGAATAAAGAATATATTCGCTCTGATTTGTGGCGCTCACCAGAGTACGGATCACTCATCAAAGGCTCCTACCGTTCAGCATAATCCCTTGTGTACTTGTGTTTTATTCAAATGAGTTCATACTCTATTTATTTTTTCAATAGTTTGGCATCGACAACTGGTCCCTAATTGTACTGGATTTGTTTTAACTTTAATTTCTTTTATTTTGCATTTTACTTTTTATTATAAATATTTTTAATCTTTTTTTTAATTTTTAGAAACTTCATCTTGTATTTCTACCAACATTAATTAAGCAGCCAATTAAAATTTAAAGCATATTTCTGAATTAAGATGAGGACGTTTAAGGGCTATTTCCCCGTGTTGGTACTCCGTAATCGGTACGCCATTTGCCAGGTTGTCTTTCTAATAGCGTCACATTTTATACTGTATCATCGGCTATGATCCCAGCCTACTGCATAGCGTCATCGTGTATAAAAGAGGTCACGTGTAAAATGTGTGAAATGCAATAAAATGTTTTGCTTTCTATCACTTCTATGTAAATATTGGCTGTTTTCCCTTTTCTTCTTACTCTGTCTAGCGATTTTTGTTCTACAGGTACAGTTCCAAAGCTATTTATAGTTTTTCGCTATGGAGATCGCATTCCAATAAAGGAAACTAGGTGTTGCCATTTGAAATTTTCGAAATCCTATCACTGCAACCGTAACTGTCAGAGTCTAACTGTTGTTTTTCATATGATTCTTGAGCGCATATTTCAAAACACTTTTAACCAAAATTTTATTCAGTTTCTTGAACGGTATAATAAATAGGGTTTCCTATATCGGGATAAATTTTTTTATAATAACCTATATATATTTGGATTGAATGAAATGTTTACTATTTGTAATAAGAAACTTCGCAAATGTTTAAAATATTTTTAAACCTATTTTTGTTAAAGCATGGAAATCTATTACAAAAAAAATTATTCATGTTGCTATAAATATAAAGGAAAAACACTATTTTTCAAGATAATAGAGAGTTTTTGCATACCGTATTTTTATAACACGGTATTTTTTTTCTCCCTAGCGTGCATGCTCATAGGAAACATTATTACAGATACGCATGCGCAATTTCCTATGAGCATGCGCGGTACGGAGAAAAAAATACGGTATGCAAAAACTCTCTAATAATTTAATTAGAAGTATTTAGAGTCCAATTGTATAAAAAAGACATGGCAAAGAAACAAATTTTTTGTATATATAATTCAAACCGCCAAGTTTGTAGTGGTACAAATAAATGATTAAATGTTCAAAGCAAAGAAACAATAACAAGAGATCGGAATCAGTATTTTGTGTAGCCACCACGCGCCGCAATAAGTGCTGCTACACGACGTGGCATGGAGTCAAACAAATTTTGAATGTCTGCCTGAGGATGTTCAATCAGCGGCATATCCGGGGAATACGCAGGCCAAGGAAGAAGCTGTACCTGCCGCGTTGCAAAGCAGGATTGAACAGTCCTAGCGATATGAGGGCGGGCATTATCCTGTTGAAATACAGCGCCTGGTAAGCTTTGAAGGAAGGGAACAGCTTGGGGCAGTAGAACTTCACTGATGTACCGGTTGCTGTTCAGATTGCCCACAATCCTTAGCAATTGAGATCGTCCATGATATGCTATGGCATCCCAGACCATAACTCCGGGTGTTCGTCCACTGTGGCGTTCGATAATGCACTCCGGAAGGTGGCTTTCACCAGCATAGCGTCTGACACGAATGCGGTCATCATGATACCACAAATTAAAGAGGGATTCGTCAGAAAACACAACATGCTGCCAATCAGCACGCCAGTCTCTATGCTGAGCGGCCCATTGTAGCCGCAGGCGGCGATGGTTTAGCGTGAGAGGGATCCTGTATAAAGGAGTCCTTGCGCGCAGTCCACGCTGCAGCAGACGTCTACGAATTGATGAAGCACACAATGAAACACCTGTAGCTATTGACCACTGTGCTGCCAATTGTCTAGAGGAAGCTGTACGGTCCGTCAGCGCCATGCGGACCAGGTGTCTATCATCGCGAGCTGACGTCACATTTCGGGGTTCACTCCCGGATTTCCGAGTTGTCCGACACCCGTCCGTCCACTGCTTCCAAAGACGCATCACTGTGCAGCTGTTACGCTGCACACGAGCGGCTACTGCACGATAAGACAATCCAGCTTCACGAAGGCCGATGATTCTCCCCCGTTCAAACTCTGTAAGTTGTTCAAATCTCGCTCTCTTTCGTCGAAGAGGCATAAATAAAGATAACCACCGATAACCATACATGCCTCGCTACAGCCATCTATTTATTCGGATCCATCCACCGTTCAGAGGGCGCTGCTCAGCATAGGCATGCGCTACGAATTTGAAATTCTAATCATTTGCATGTCATGCACTAATTTGCATTTCCTGAAAATTTCAGCTCACTCGCGTAAATCCTTCATGGTGTTGCAATTTTCACAAACATGAGTTTATAGATATATTTAAATTTCGACATTAAATATCAAAATAACGCCGTAAAATCTATTTTATTTTATTTTTTCTTTTGTAGCAAAAGTGGCATGGAAAGTTAATATATATATATTTTTTTTGTTTGCGGGCTTGTATCAGTGGGCCTCGTGATTCACTAATGCATACCCCGAACAGCCCACCGACGGATAATGAAAGGAGGCCATTGCCTTCCAGGAGGACTTTTAGAAATAACTGTCCCGCATAACTGCGTGTCGTATGGGGGAAAAAAAGAAAACATCCGCCAGGTAGCCTGATTGTCGATGCGAGGCGCTTACATTCATTGCCACAATTACTATCAAGACTCTTCGTTTCTAAAAGCAGTCACTGCAACAGACGTCATCATCGGATTCGAAATCTGAGACCCCCCTGCTCTAGTTGCATGAGAAATTTTTATACTGACAAAATATTTTGCACTTAACAATAGTACATTTTATAACTAAGTACTATTACTAGTAGTTAATTATACCGATTTAAGGAAAGTACCGATTTTAAGGAAAAAGTATTAATACAAATTTCCTTGTAAAAGTAACCAATATAGCAATCTGAACGAGATTAAAGCTTTGCCGTCAGAGTTTACAGCGGTGGCCTCGATCTACTGGCGTTCAGGGAAATGACTCTCCAGAGAAAATTCTAAAGCTTTTCTCTTTTTACCAGAACGGCCTGACGGTCAGTAAGTGGACGCAATTCGGGTTGTGCGAAGGAAAGATAAAAACTATCGAGCTAAATTTTCTTAGGATTTGCCTCTTTTTTTTTTTTTTTTTTTTTAAAAAAAAAAAAAAAATCAAGAAAACTACTCCCATTTCCTTTATCTTTCTTTTCTGGGTTCTTATAATTATCAATTCTTTATTTTCATTTATTAGTTTTATTATTATTATTATTATTATTATTTTAGCGGGTTAACATTTCTATTAACCCCCTAAAATTTCTATTATGCGCTATTTTTTTAGCATTTTTCTTTCAAAGAAATGAACCACCTGATGTTAGGCAGTAAAACAAACACAACCTCCTTTCTCCTCTAAAGTCGTGTCCAAATTTGAACGCATGAGTTGCGAGCGCTGCTCGCTAACAATTTCCAAACAGGTTTGTTTCGGTTTGGAAGTGAAACGCAACGCATGTGAAAATATTTGCAAGAAAATGTTTGCCGCGTTCACATTTGAAACATTCGTACGAATGTTAGAATCGAGGCCCTAATTAATCATTTTACGGGGTAGAGTTGTCAACACTACGCCCAACGCTCTACAGTCCTATTAGATCGGGACCTAGGGTTTAAAGTGGATTTCGAACCACTACAAACATCCATGGTGCCGCAGGAAATCGAACCCGAAACCAGTGACATCACGCGCCTGAGCGCTCCCTTTTTGGTGTGGAGCTTTCAAATTTTTTAATGTTATTTAATTCGATTCCATTCTTTTATTTTAGTTTTTATTTACTTTTAATTGGGCCTTTGCAAATTTGTATTTCTACTGCTCTACTGTGGACTTGTTCCTCATATTCAAAAAGGATTTTTAAAGAATTTACAACTTCTCAGTTCTTGCTGCATACTTCAAGTTCATCGAGAAATGAGTTTTATGTCCTGAAGGAGCAAAGTACTCTAATGAACTCCAGGATCGATCGTGCACCTGCTTTACATATCTGATCATTTGTTTTTCTTTTAAAACTTGAACTTCAAGATTTAAATAGTTTTTTTTTGCACCGAATTCGGCTGAGTTTTGGCTCTAGGCACTTTTACTTAATTAACATGTCATCCCTTACCTCAAACCGTATTTTGACATCAAAATTTTAAATCTATTTTAAACACTTTTTAATTCATATCATTTTAACACTTTCGCTGCTAGACGAGCGAGGATGTGTTGATAATTAGTGTCCTGCCGCAGAAGTGGATTTTTCCCAGAAGGCGACTTACTTTTTATGGCGAATACGATTGAAAAGTGGTAATAAAACATGATCACGTACATCAAGCTGATTACTAATATTTAGGCCTTTCCTGACAGAATATTTTGACTAAGCGCGAGCGCGTGATAGGCATTAAAGGTAAAATTGTTTCGTAAGAACCACACATTACGCTCCGGCGCGTGATATGTCAAAATGAAACAAAGTAATGGAAATAAGTATCAAAATGCATTGTTTTTGTATGATACTTTATCACTGACAAATATTTAATATAAGTGAGTTATTATAAGTTAGTTGCATTAAAATACAATCCAAAATAGCATGGTCACATTGAGAGAGCAATAAATTCTTCATCGCTGTCATAACTAACTAAGGCAGGGGTCGGCAACCTGCGGCTCGCGAGCCGCATTCGGCTCTTTGGATGTGAAACTGCGGCTCTTTTGTTCCATACGCAAATATTATTTATTTTATCAAAAAAAAAATTTGAAATCGTTCTGAATCGATTAACGAGGAATCTGAAGAACTGTTTCGTGATTTCAAAAACAAACCAGAAATCTTGAAAAAAATCAAAGATTTGCCCCTATCCGCTAAAACAGTACAAGATAGAATAGCTAAAATATCTTCAAATGTAACATATTTGCAGGTGGAAGATATTCGACTTTCTTCTGCCTTATCACTTGCTATAGATGAGTCTTGCGACATAAAAGACACGGCACAAGTTGCCCTTTTTGTCAGGTACATGTCTTCCCAAGGTCCAAAAGAAGAACTTCTAGGATTGCTACCGCTCTCGGGACAAACTAGACGGGAAGATATAGCGAATGCCGTACAAAAATGCCTTGAAGACAATAAGATCGATTTAAATACAATCGTTTCAATAGCAACTGAGGGAGCCAGAAGTATGACAGGAAAAAATAAAGGGGCAACAACGATTCTTCAGAGCAAAATAAACCACAAAATTCTTACGTTTCACTGCATAATACCCCAAGAAGCGCTTTGTGCCCAAACATTTCCGGCCGAAATAGTTGAGGTCATGAATTTGGTAATCAAGATTGCTAACAGCATCGTGTCAAAAGCACTCTACCATCGTCAGTTTAAAGAATTCTTAAACGAAATGGAGACTCGGTATTCCGACCTCCTTCTTCACAATAAAGTGCGATGGCTTTCCAAAGGTAAGGTGTTGAAACGTTTTGCTTTGTGCTTGAATGCAATAAATACATTCCTAAATAAAAAAGGCATTAATCAACCTGAGTTAGAGAATGGCAAATGGTTGCAAAAATTTTACTTTATGGTGGATATCACAGCGAAATTAAATGAGCTGAATCTAAAACTGCAAGGAAAGAGAAACCCAGACTATATTTAGGTAGAAGAATTGATTTGTTTTGAAGAAAAATTAATTCTTTTGGCAGAAGATATTCAGAGCGGTATATTACTTCATTTTCAATTTCTAAAGCCCATATCGTGATAAAACTAGTGCAGCTGTTGACACGAGGTACTTCAGCACAGTTATAAAAAAAAATTAAAGATGAATTTGCTGATAGATTTGAGCAATTCAAAACCACTCTAGCATTCATAATAAATCCTCTCAACACAAATAGTAACGAAATCCACATTGAGCAATTTGGAATTGATACTGGATCTCTAGAAATGCAATTGATCGATTTAAAAAGTAAAGCTTTGTGGAGTGGAAAATTTACAGAGTTCAAAAGCAAGTTGGAAGAGTTGTAGGTCCAGAAATGTATGTACGTAACCCAACAAAAATGGACAACTTTAAAAGAAATGCCGCGAGTTGAGGCACTTATATTCGACGCATGGAATAGTCTTCCAGATTGCTACAGTGAGGTGAAGAAGTTGGCATTTGGAGTGCTGACTATCTTCGGATCGACATATTCGTCCGAGCAAGCGTTCACTTGCATGAATATAATTAAAAGTAAAGTAAGAAGCCAACTAACAAATGAAAATTTAGAGTCGTGTTTGAAACTTAAAGCAACAAGTTATGAGCCAAACTTTCTAAAACCATGCAAAGCCAATGCTCCCATTGAAATTGTTTGCTCAAATGTATGTTATTGTTTTTTTTTTTTTTTAAATACAAATTACATTGTTTAGTAAAGTTTAAATTTTCTACTTGAATAACCATGCAAAGCCATCGCTCCCATTAAATTTGTCTGTTCAATTGTTTATTATTGAAGTACAAGTTAGTGTTGTAAGTAAATGCTTAATTGTTTTAATTTTTTACTTATATAATAAGTAATTATCTAATAATGAATAAATAGAATGATATAATGAATAAATAGATATGTTTTCTTATGAATAAATAGATCTTTTTTTTTTTTATCAAAAAACTTTATTTATGCGAGTACTAACAAGTATTATTATATCTAACAAGTAACTAGTATTATTAAATTGGCGCTACTAGTATTAAATCCATATGAGTTTTAGTTAGCCCTAACCTTCAAAAGACACGTGTATAAATTTGACAGCTGTTGCACTATTAATATGTGAGTTATACCATTTTTAGTGAAGCAACTTTAGTTAGTTTGAAAAAATGGATAAAAAGGAATTTCATGTGTTAATAAAGCATTGCTTTTTGGCGAAAAAAAGTACCATTGAAGCCAAGGCTTGGCTTGATAAACATTATTCGGACTTCGCACCAGAAAAATCAACCGTAGAGAAGTGGTTTGCTAAATTTAAACGAGGCGAAATGAGCACCGAGGACGATGCACGCAGTGGACGTCCCAAAGAGGCTGTTACCGACGAAAACATCAAAAAAGTCCACAAAATAATGTCTTATAACCGTAAAGTGAAGTTGATTGAGATAGCTGAGACCCTAAAGATATCAAAGGAACGTGTTGGACACACCGTGAATGAATATTTGGATATGCAAAAGCTCTGTTCAAAGTGGGCGCCGCGCGAGCTCACAATCGACCCAAAACAACTACCAACTGATGATTCTAAGCAGTGTTTGGAGCTGTTCAATCGTAATAAACCCGAATTTTTGCGTCGATATGTGACAATCGATGAAACATGGCTGCATCATTTCACACCAGAGTCCAATCGACAGTCAGCCGAGTATACTGCACGTGATGAACACTAAAAATGCTATAACTCACATACTAATAGCGCAACAGCTATCAAATTTGTACATGTGTCTATTGAAGGTTAGGGCTAACTAAAAGTCATATGGATTTAATACTAGTAGCGCCATCTATGTGTCAGCCTACGAACTTTTCAGCCCACCTGTTATTTATTGTTGGTAAGAAAAAAATTTTGTGGCTCTTTAAAAACTTTGAAATTTGTAAATTGCCATTTTTGGCTCTTCTGACTCAAAAGGTTGCCGACCCCTGAACTAAGGTATTCATCCAAATCCTTAGCTAACACTCAGCTTTCATCATCTGTTACAGGCTTATTAGACGGCATTCTTTAAGGCGGAGCGCTTGAAGGCCCTGCAGAACTAACGACTCTACAACTCGTATCACAAAATTTATTTTAAACTAACTAATAAAGTTATAAATTTGAAACCACATATTTTTAAAACTAGCTTCTAATCTTTGTTGCACGCCAATACCAGCACCCAACATATCTTACCGATTAAAGAGGAGAATAAGTGCGAGAAAGTAATAAATATGTAGAAGAGAATTAGGCGCAGCTCTTCCCGCGCTAACGCGTGAGAGATCATTTCACACCACGCGCTTACGTGTAATTGTTTTTTTAGCGTTAATACCATATCACGCGCTGACACGACATCGACAGCGAAAGTGTTACGTTCAAACACTTTAACGAATTCCCATCAATATATCTTCTTCTATGGCGCAACTGCCTCATGGTGGGCCAAGGCCGTCTGGCTACTGGCAGATTTCGAGACATGAGATGTTTTACTTTTTTATGGGCAGGGTTGTCTTGCGCTCTGGCTCTCGGTGCCACAGGTTTCAGGGTTCGAGTCGCGTCGATGCATTGGATGTCTGTAGTGGTTCGGAATCCCCTTTAAGCCGTACGTCCAGGTCTCATATGACTGTAAGAGCGACACGGAGCCCAGACTTCTCACCCATATCATTCCCTAACTGTATAAGGGCAACTCAGCTCTAGGCACAGTGATGTGGTGTGGTGTAGTAGTAGTACTCATATTAGATCGGGACCAACGGTTTAAAGTGGATTCCGAATCACTACAAACATCGATGGCACCGCCGGGACTCGTACCCGAAACCTGTGACATCGAGCGTTAGTCACTCGGCCATCAATATTTATTGATACACCAAATTGAAAATTGCAATTCAAGTTGCTGGGGCGGTTTGGAAAGCGACACCAACAACCCAAATGTCTCAAAAGCTAATTTTCAGGGCTGTCAGGGAAAATAAACGAGAACTGCTTTCCGCGGGCATCGAAATTCTCTGTTCTTTTTCGGCCCCTCCCTCTTTCCCCGAACGCGCATATAAACAAAGAAAGAAACAGCAGACAGTGTAAGCGACAGAGGCAGATAGCAACGGAAGGGGGAATTGTTCCGGAATGCGCTGTACTTGTGGAATGTTCGCCCAAAAAGAAATAGTTGTTGGGATTTCTTCCGGAGCAATAACGGGGATTGAACCCTGAAAAGGGCTGCTTTTAACACACTCAAATGTTGCTTTTATCCTCTCTCTCTCTCTCTTTTTTTTTTTTTTTTTTTTTTTTTTTTTGTTAGTGCTTGTGAAACTGCAATGCTTGCTCCAACTGTGCTCAGAAATTCATTAAGGTTGAACTTCGGCTTTTATGTCTGTACTTTTTTGCACCATACGACCGAATTTTTTTTTTTTTTTTATTCGTTCCTTTATTAGAAGATAATAAAGAAAGGAATAAAGAAACATGTTTCTTAAAATTTTCAACAATATGCGAATATGCGAATTCAATATGCTGATAAAATAAATTAAAGTTCATTTCAATCAAATATGTTTGTAGGTTCTGTTGGCTGAGTGAGTAGTACTCTGGCGCTCGGTACCACAGGTTACAGGTTCGAGTCCCGGCGGTGCCATGGATGTTTGTAGTGGTTCGGAATCCACTTTAAACCGTAGGTCCCGGTATAATATACTGTAGGCAGGGCTTACAATCCTATCCCGTAAAACATAAATATCTCGTGTTTCGAAATCTGGCAGATGGCCTTAGCCCACTGTGGGGCTGTTGCGCCAATAATGATGGATGATACATATTAAAAAATGGAGCACATTAAAATGGAGCACACATTAAAAAATTAAACAGTGTAAAAGTTAACGGTTAAAATAAACCGTTAATTTATATTAGTATTAACGTTAATGAAAATTAACATTTTTCCCATCTCAAATTCATAGCTTAATCTGAGAAAGCCAGTAATAACCAACAAACAAATTACTTGAAAAAATACAATTTTTTTATGTGTATCATCTTTAGATCAAAAAATATGCATTAAAAAATTTTAAAATAAATGAAACTTTGTTAATATAGTGTTACACAAGTGTTATATTTACATATCAGATTTGAAATGTATCATCTAATATATTGCATCTAATATATCAGTCAATCAGTATAAAATAGAAACTTTAGATGTTGTTCATTGCTGGCATATTTTTTTAAACTTAAATTTTAATCACATTTAATTTATAATCAAATTTTAATCACATTTAATCTTACTAAGTTTTAAATGCTATGAAGATTTAAAAACATTTACTTAGCATACTTCTAATCATAGTCTTGATAAATTCTTTATTGCACACTCTATTTAACTTAATTTACTGTGTTCAATTTTAAACGCATGCAACAATTCCTTTCTCAAAAAAAAAGGAGAAAATATTTTATTTTAATGATTTACCGATCAAACTGGCGGCTTCTTTGGCAGATTCTACATTGCAAGGTGCTTGAAAATTACTCTTAGGAGTAAAAAATGCTGGAAAGTCTTTGGTCGGGCCAAAGGTAGCCACGCAAACTCCGAGCGTTTCCTAAAAAGGACAAAAAAAAAGTTATCATTATTTTCCTCATTTATTCGTATTAAAATTTATTAGATTTCTATGTAATGTAAATAGATTATTTTGTATATTAAAAAAATAAAATAAATTATTCTGTTTAACTTAATTTCAATGTCAATGTTCTAACAAGCAAGCAGGATCAGTCATCTTGCCTGTGACGTTAAGTACATAGATTAATTTTTAATTGTATTCATTTACTTACTTTTAATGCATCAGCATTAACTGAATTTGGATTATTTAGCTTACAGAGATTTATTAGAAAAACGTGAAAATGACAGATTCTTTATAAAATAAAACCACGAAATAATTTTTAAAGTTAATCGAATTATTTTTAGGACATTAATAACCATCAGTGAATTGAATGTACGTCTATGTTTCTCAGAGGATAATAATAGACTTTAATATGGAAATTAACTTCATCAACACCTGTAAAATTGTGTTTGAAGAAGAACTTGTTCTAATTTTTGTCACAGTAAAATATAAAATTTCTCTCACAACTAACAAATTATACTGAAATATTGTGAAACTACTTGATTGTTTAATTATGAGTCTACCACTATAGCACGACAGCCCAGGGTTGGCCAAGGTTCCACTTTGAAGAGATTTCTATGCATTCCTCAGTAAAATCTTTTTCAACTGTGTCTATTCATCGCAACTTGGATCGTTCTCTTCCTCTTTGTCCCTGTGGCTTTGCCAAAACGGGCCTTTTTACAGGGTTTAAATCATTCATTCTAAATAGAAGAGCAGCTTAGTTTAATCAATTGATCTTAATAAATTTTATAATTAATTTTAATTTTTAATTTCTTCTTCTTTTTCTTTTATACACTCAAGAGCCAAAACATTATGACCACCCCTACATTTTGCAATGAACTCGCCTGGATGACGTGGAAGGCACGTGATCAGGTGGAAGTGGTATTTAACTGCTGCTGGAGAATCTGAAGAATCATTCTTTCACTTACTTCTGTGTGTGATGGGAAAGGCTGCGGATCTAAGCGACTTTGATAGAGGGCAGATTGTAATGGCTCGAAGGCTCGGAACAAGAATTTCCGAAACTGCAAGACTCGTGGGTTGTTCGCGATCTACAGTTGTTAGTACTTATGCAAAGTGGATGAATGACGGTGAAACCAGCAGTAGACGGCATGGTGTTGGACGTCCACACGCTATTAAAGAAAAAGGTCATCGGAGACTGTCTCGCATGGTGGAGCAAAACCGGAGGCAGACAGTGGCTCAGCTGACAGCCCAATACAATGCAGGGCCAAGTAGAATAGTATCGGAGCACACTGTTCAGCGGACACTGTTGGATATGGGGCTAAGCAGCAAACGTCCCACTCGTGTGCCTTTGCTGACCAAGCGTCAACGCCAACTGCGCCTGCGCTGGGCCCGGGAACATCGTGACTGGTTCATGGATCAGTGGGAGATAGTTGCCTGGTTAGATGAATCACGGTTTGTCATTCATCACGCAATGGCCGTGTCAGGATACACCGTCTTCCAGGCGAACAGTTGCTCCCTCAATGTACAGTAGATCATACACAGGCCGGTGGTGTATTATGCTTTGGGGGACGTTCTCTTGGGCGTCTCTGGGACCCGTGGTTGTGGTAGAGCAGACCATGAATGCTACAGGGTATCTGAACATCATTGCGGACCAGTTGCACCCTTACATGGCCTCTGTTTTTTTAGCTGGAAATGGAATGTTCCAACAGGACAACACCCCTTGTCACAAGGCTAAAATTGTGTTGGAGTGGTTCCAGGAACATGATGCTGAATTCCAGTTAATGTCCTGTCCGCCTAACTCACCGGATCTCAATCCGACATGAACACATTTGGTATGTCCTGGGACGACAGCTCAGAATTCAAAGATCACCAATTTGCAACATGCGCGGATTTGCGTGACTGTTGCTTAAACATCTGGTACAATCTGTCTCCGGCCATCTACCAAGGACTTGTGGCATCCATGCCAATGCGGGTTGAAGCTGTGTTGCGCGCCAAAGGTGGGCCAACTCGTTATTGACAGGTGGTTATAATGTTTTGGCTCTTGAGTGTATATCTTCTACTTAATTTATTCTTTCTTCTAATTAATAATTAATTTCTTACTTCTTAACTAATTTCGTAAGTAACTGGGTCTCGATAAACTAATTCCCACAGGAAGAAATCTAAAAAGGGCTGATCTGTAGATCATGGTTGAAACAGGAACAGGACTCCGACGCCCAATCCAGCGGCCTGGGTAGTTACTTCAGAAATGGACTTAGTTGCTCGTCTCCATAGTGCGTTTACTTTTGTGGACACTACGATGCTAGAACGTGCACAGTCAACCCTTCCACGGCGCGCGCATGCATGCCTCCATATGCACGGGGAACATTTCGAACACCTACCTATTCAAAATTATGCAAATACTGATGTTCATGTTTCGAATAAAGGGTTTTTTTGTAAACCGGATATGACGTCATACATTTTCTCTCGCATTTTTCTCGAAAACTATGGGTCGTAGAGGTACAGTTCTTTGGGCCTTTTTTATGTATTCCAAACAACGCATCTGGCTGTGCACAGTTTATCCGGTCTTGCTGGGACACCCTGTATATATAATCAGAGCGGTATAAAAAAAATTTTTTTTTTTCAATATTCTTTTCTCGTTTAAAGCGGAAAAGTTACGGAAGAGGTTCATAAAGATGTGTACGAAATTTCAGATTAAACAATAAATATCTTTCGATTCCACTTTGGGGTCTAAATATGCTAAATTAGTTGAAAATGATGTAAATTTTCACTTTACAATGTTTCTTTAATTTTTTTTTTCCACCACTCGAGTGAAAAAATTAGACAACATATAAGAAACATAAGCCCAAATTTTTAGTAATCAGTAAATATCTTCTAATTCAACTTTTAAATCTTAAAATGGTTTATAGCTAGTATTAAAATGGTTAACAACATAGACAAGCTCATTTATTTTTCATTAAATGGAGATTAAAGATAGGAAATGTTGCAATTATAAAAAATCACATTTGATTAATCTATAACTATTCGATTGCACCAAATAATTTCAAAGTTAGTAACAAAACGTTATAAATTTAGCGTCAAATTAAGTTTACAATAATACATACTTCCGACTAACGAGGCAAGATGCTGAACATCGCAACCGCCATCGAGTCTCCTCGTTTTTTGAAGCAGTGTCTGCAACAAAGTCGCCAGCGAACGGAACCTCCACCCTAAAGGCTCCTTCCCAGCGAGGCGACGACGCGACATGCGGCAGGCAAGAAAATATTTTCGACCCCTTCACAAAGAAACGTCAAAAATAGCATTACGCTTAGTGAAGTTCCGCTTCGAATTGAAAGTTGGTCAACTCGAAGCGGTGCAGTTCAAACCGGTTTCAGGCGAACGTGGTGAGGGTAGTGATTGGACGCTCAAAGCCTCACGCCTCGGTGGGAACGAGCCTTAATGCTCCCCAGCGGCACATGTTGCCAATTGAGCCACGAATAGGGCGCAAATTCATTTAGAAGAATGTAGATTTCAGTTTTCAAAAGGAGAGATATACCAAATTTAGATTCTCCAAGATTATGTAATGCAACAATGATGACCGTGAAACAGTTATCAAATATAATTGAAGCGAAAATATTGTCTGGAAGAGATAAAGAAACAACAGTATTTATTCTGAGGATTCCGCTCATATCTACCGAATCGCAGTTTCAATTCAAAAGACTACGATTTCTAATAGGGGCCTGAATGACCGAGTGTCTAGCGCTCTGGCGCTCGGTGCTACAGGTTTCGGTTTCGAGTCCCGGCGGTACCATGGATGTTTGTAGTGGTTCGGAATCCACTTTAAGCGTATGTCCCGGTCACATTTGACTGTAAAGTGCGTCACGGATCCAAGTCAGACTTCTACCTACGGGTGCTCCATCACAACAGAAGCTGTCCCCTTTCCCGCCATCCATGAGTAGATTATTCATGGGTTGTCCATCCCGCACTGCAGGACACTGAGGATTAGTCACAACAACGATTTCCAATATCACTATAAATAAGGTACAAACATAAACGTTAACATACTGTGCTATTCATTTTAAAAAGTCATGCTTTTGTAACGATGATTTATATGTAGCAAGCTACCCAAAGAATTTATATTTCTAATCATGATCATCGTCATTGACGCAACAACCCCATCGTGGGCCAAGCCAAGGCCGTCTGCCTGCTGAATTTCGAGACAGATGTTGTCTTTTTACGAGGTACTGTTACCAGCCGTACGCCCATCGTTCTACAGCAATATTAGACTGGGACTTACTGTTTAAAGTGGATTCCTGATAACTACAAACATCTCTGGCACCGAGCTTTAGGCACTCGTTCATCAGGACCCTACTTTTACAATACGTACAATACATTAATTACTTCTATTTGGTTAGATGTTATTGGATTTTAAACCACCTATATTATTTTAGAAATTGATAGTCGAAGACCATTTGTGGTGTAAATAAACAAAATAAAATAAATATTTATTTTCTGACTGCAATTAATGGGAGGGGAAAAAAAGTGAAGAAATATTGATGAGGTCCTTTTATAATACATTTGTGAAAATAAATTAGAATCGTAAATGCTGTTTCAGAATTAGTGGAAAAAAATCTCGAGCTAATTTTCATTAAAATTAGTAAATTTTTTCTTATTAATGAATAGAAACCGGTAATGATCTAACCTCTTCAAGACCATGTGTATACATACATTAATTTTTAAAAAATTTAAATCATTCTAACTGAAAAATATTTCAAAAACAAAAAACATCTTTTATTATCAGTATCGATAGTATTTTTAATGCTACCTCGAAAATAGTGTGACTTTACGCTGTACAAGTGACCTAATAAATTATTTTTAACAACATAACTGTAAAAAAAATTCATAAATGAAATATTTTTATTTCTAATCTGTCATTACCTTAATGGTCGCCTTATGTCAAAAAATAATGATGAGGTCCTTTTATAACACATTTGAGAAAATAAAACAAAATCATAAATGTTTGTTTGAAGTTGAAAAAAAAAAATTTGGAACTAATAACAACTTTTTCTATAGAGGAGGCTTTTATTAAAACTGTTAATTTTTTTTCAAATTATTGTATAGTAACTAGAATTGATTTAACTTTGTCAGTGCCTTACGTATTCCTGTATTATTATTTTTTTTTAAACTGAAATTATATTACTGAAAAATATTTCAAAACTCTTGGTTTGGTTTGTTTGTCGCTCTACGGTCATCTTATGCAAACTTTAGGCTAAACAGACCGGGACCTACAGTTTAAAGTGGATTCCGAACCACTACAAACACCCATGGCACCGCCGGGACTTGAACCCGAAACCTGTGGTACCGAGCACCAGAGCGCTAGCGACTCGGCCATTCAGGCCCCTCAAAACTTTTGGAGAACTAAATTTTTAGCAATAAAAACAAAGAACTCCTTTTATATCAGTATCGATAGTATTTTTAATATTGCCTTAAAAGTAGTGTGACTTTAGGCTGTACAAGTGACTTAAAAAATTATATTTAACAATATAACAGTAAAAAAAAAAAAAAAATTTAAATAGTAAATGAAATCTTTTTATCTGCAATCTGTCATTTCCTTAATGCTCGCCTTATAAACATTCTTGTATGTACATGTCTAGTTTTAATTTTTTAAGGCTCGTTGAATAACTGTTGATTTAAAATAAAAAAAAATGCAACCAAATTAAGAATTAAATCATCTTTTCTTTACTTAAAAAAAATTTGACCTTAAGAAAATGGATGAGGAACAGCTCTGAGGTAATTTAATCAAATATTACATGTCTATGTTGTTACAATTTTGCAGTGTCAGTCATTTTTTATTCGTAAGATGAAATTTAACTAAAATGTTGTCACGCTTTATCAGACAAAGCCACTTCCAACATTCTTCAAAGGAAAATGCGATTTCTTTCGCTCGGTTAAAAGAAGCCATTTTTCCAAAGTGCAATTTTCAGAGCTTGGCACTTCCAGAAACGCTTTCGAAGATCTCGGAATTGTCATTTTTATTTTAACTCTTATTGTCCCCGTTAACTCTATTTTTGGCTTTACTGCTTTTATTATGTGTTTTCTTTTTTATTTGTTTCCTTCGTCCTAGCAGCGAGAATCTTAACAGCATTATTTCGTCGTTTCTCGGACATTTATGAACCTGTGAGAAATAGCACTCTCGGTTTCTTTAAGTTCAGAGGTCTTTTTTGTTTTTATTTTGCTTAATAATATTTGAAATGGTAGATTTTATTTATTTATATATGTTTTTTCTATCCTCATTTTTTTAATTTAATCCGTTTATTAAGATATTTGAGTGTTCCAAATTATAGTTGTAATCGATTTATTAAACGAATACTCATGATTTAATTTTTTTTAATTTTACTATATTTTATGTACTGGGTGACTTTTAATTAACCTTCACATTCATGTCGTAGCAAATATATCATTACAATAATTTTTGTGGTTTCTTATCAAACTTGATAGACAGCAATATCTAGACCAAGTCGAAGAACCCGTGTGGTCTCATGGGAGGAGGGATACAGCATCTGTTCTGGTGGAGCACCCGTAGGTAGAAGTCTGACTTGGTTCGGGGTTTTTTTACGGGATATGGTTGTCACGCCCAATAGTCATATTAGACATATGGCTTAGTGGATTCCGTGGTGGAAAGTGGTGGTGGATTCCGAATCATTACAGACATCCAAGGCACAACCGGGACTCGAACTCGAAACCTGTGGCACCGAGCACCAGACCGCTAGTCACTCAGCCAATAGGCCCTACAAACATTTTCGATAGAAAGGAATGCGGAAAAGGAATGTAATGGACACTTTTCAAAGAGACAATCTTCAGAGGCGATACATAAACACAAATTAGCCATAAAGTTGTCACTTTCAAATGCTCACTTCAATGCGGTTCCTTAATGCTCATCTTATGAAAATTTTTCTATGTGCATTCCTAGTTCTAATTTTTTATGACTCGTTGAATAACTGTTGATTTAAAATTAATAAAATGTATCCAAATTAAGAATTAAATCTTTCATTCTTTACTTAAAATAGTTCGCCCTTGAGGTGATTGAAAATGGATGAAGAACAACTCTCGGGTAATTTAATCAAATATTACATGTCCATTACATGAATGTTCCTACGATTTTGCAGTGCCAGTCATTTTTTATCCGTATGATGAAAATTTAACTAAAATGTCACGCTTTATCACACAAAGCCACTTCCAACATTCTTGAAAGGAAAATGCGATTTCTTTAGCTCGGTTAAGAGAAGCCATTTTTCTAAAGAGCAATTTTCAAAGCTCGGCACTTCCAGAAACGCTTTCCGAAGAAGATCTCGGAATTGTCATTTTTATTTTAACTTTTATGTTATTGCCGCCGTTAACTCTATTTTTGGATTTAGTACTTTTATTATGTGGGGTTTTTTATTATTTATTTGCTTCCTTCGTCCTGACAGTGAGAATCTTAATAGCATTATTTCGTCATTTCTCGGACATTTATGAACCTGTGAGAAATAGCACTCTCGGTTTCTTTTAAATTTAGAAGTTTCATTTTGGTTTTCTATTTTATAACCTTTGAAATGGACGTTTTAGTTAGTTAGTTATATTTCTTTTTTGTATCCTCATTTTTTAAATTAATTCGTTTGTTTAGATATTTTATTGTTGAAACTTATAGTTGTAATCGATTTATTAAAAATTATCATAATTTAATTATTTTTATTTTATCATATTTTATGTACAGGGGCCTGGTGGCCGAGTAACTGGCTCTCTGATGCCACAGAGTTCGGGTTTGAGTCCCGGCGGTGCCATGGATGTTTGTAGTGGTTCGGAATCAGCTTTAAGCCGCAGGTTCCGTTCTAATATGTCAGTTGAGTGTTGGGCTGACAATCCTACCCGTAAACAGAAAATCAACTCCTGTCTCGAATTCTACCGGCAGGCAGACAGCCTTGACCCACCATGGGGATGTTAAACCAATGAAGATATTTTATGCACAGGGTGACTTTTAATTAACCTTTGGAATGAAACCTTAGGGCCGTAGGAATTTGGCGTCAAAAATGTTTTTCGCCAAAGTGCGCCAAATGACGGGTGCGATTCTGAGTGAAGATAATTGCAACCCTACCACGATAGCTCGTAGAATCTCTTCACAATTTATGCTACACCATTAAATTTCGCTCTACATCTCCGTATATATCCATCTGTTTTATCTTTTATAAATAATTAGAAACATAATATTTTCACAAGTAGAATACACGACATTCTTAGCAACCAAACCTTCAAACATACACCATTGAATAGTTTTCAACATGAATTGACATTCCAAATCCCTGTCGAAATTCCTGCTGTAGCATCTTTGATTCAATTTTAAGAAATGCCTGGAATCTTTGTTCCCGAAATAAAATTCTTCAATATCAGACATTAATTCAAAGATTTTAATTAACACACGAGAAAAGAAAACTACAGCAACCACATAAATTGATAACGAGTGAAATGAATTGTTATTAAAAATAACGGTTTCTAATCCTTCTAGAACATTCCAATAATTTAATTAAACCGCGTAATTAATTGGCCAATCAAAACTAGGTAATTATTCTTGGCCAGTCATGCAATAGGAGATACCATGGTTGCCACATTTGCCAATTTTCGCTTACTTGGCGGCCAAAAAAAATGGCCAAACGCCAATGGCCCTCAATTTGCGATTCGGCCAAAATTAATTTTAGAAATAAATCCTTCAACTGAAAATAAAAAAAGGAATGTATTATTATTATTTTTTAATTCAACTCTAGCTGTTGCCACCCACATATTTATAAAAACAGATAAATAAAAATATGCATGGCAATAAAACAAAAACTGAATCATAAGAATTAAGATCTGAAAAAAAGAAACTTACTAATACTATTAAAACGATAAATTAGGCATCATAAACTTATAATATTGTTCCAAATGTTGCGTAATCCATGGTCAATCACTTCAATCTATGTCAATTTAGAATGCGTAACATATGCTTTTTATAATTTATAAGTATAATAGAAAATAAAAAAAACAGCATGGAAAAATAAAAGTATTTTGAAATAAGTGGTATTTGGTGAAATAAATTTTTTCCTCTCCTCTTTTATCTGTGAGCATCTAATACTGAAAATAACTGTTAAATATCTGTTAGTACAATAATTGTTGAATATTCTGAAATTTTACTTAAAGAATAATTATTTTTTTGTTACGACATGCAAAGAGATCAATTATTCAAAATAATAATAATTTTAAAAAAATCCCAGTGTTGCACAATAAAAAGTTATTGTGTGTGTGTGTGTGTGTGTGTGTGTGTGTGTGTGTGTGTGTGTGTGTGTGTGTGTGTGTGTGCGTGCGTGTGTGTATGTGTAGATATGTTAGATAGACAGATATTTAATTTTATTTATAAAATTATATAATAGAAATATAATTTGATATAGTTATTTTCAAATTATATATAGTTTTCAAATTTTTCATAGATATATAATTTTATTCTCATTATAAAAAAAAACTATCCCGATATACGAGTCCCTAGTTATCATACCGTTAACAGAAACTGAATAAAATTCTGGTGGAAAATATTTTGAGGTGTGCTCTAGAATCATATGAAAAACAACAGTTAAATTTGCAGTGACACGATTTCAAAAATTTCAAATGGCAACACCTACTATTCTTTATTGGAATGTGATATACATGGTGAAAAATCATAAATATCGTTGGAACAGTACTTGTAGCACGAAAATCGCCAGCCCTACACGTAGAAAGAATACATTAACTGATCAGTGTACCATTTTCTTTTCTAATGACGTCACATTTCACACAAAGTTATTTCAGTTAAAAGTAGTAGGTTATTTAAAAGTCACCCTGTGCATAAAATATCTTCATTGGTGCAACAGCCCCATACTAGGCCAAGGCTGTCTGCCTACTGCAGAATTCGAGACAGGGGTTGATTTTCTTTTTATAGGTAGGATTGTCAGCCCTACGCCCAACGCTCAACAGATATATTAGATCGGGACCTGTGGTTTTAAGCGGATTCCGAACCACTACAAACATCCATGTCACCGCCGGGACTCCAACCCGAACTCTGTGACACCGAGCACCAAAGCGCTACTTACTCGGCCACTAAGCCCCTCTACATAAAATATGGTACAATAAAAATAATTCAATCATGATTATTTTTAATAAATCCATTGCAACTATAATTTTGAACAATAAAATATCTTAACAAACGGATTAATTTAAAAAAATGAGGATAAATAATACATAAATAAATAAAAAACGTCCATTTCAAAGATTGTTAAGCAAAATAAAACACCCAAAATGAAACTTCTAAACTTAAAAGAAAACGAGTGTGCTATTTCTCACCAAGTTCATAAATGTCCGAGAGACGACAAAATAATGCCATTAAGATTCTCACTGCCAGGACGAAGGAAACAAATAAAAAAAAACACATAATAAAAGCAGTAAAGTCAAAAATAGAGTTAACGACGACAATAAAAGTTAAAACGAAAATGACAATTCCGAGATCTTCTTCGGAAAGCGTTTCTCGAAGTGCCAAGCTTTGAAAATTGCACTTTAGAAAAATGGCTTCTTTTAACCGAGCTAAAGAAATCGCATTTTCTTCTCAAGCATGTTGGAAGTGGCTTTGTATGACAACGTGTGACATTTTAGTTAAATTTTGATCACAAATAAAAAAAATGATTAGCGTTCCAAAATTGTAGCAACATTCATGTAATATTTGATTAAATTACCTGAGAGTTGTTCCTCATCCATTTTCTTAATCACCTCAAGGTCGAATTTTTTTTAAGTAAAGAAAGGAAGATTTAATTCTTAATTTCGTTACATTTTTATTTATTTTAAATCGACAATTATTCAACGAGTCATAAAAAATTAAAACTAGGAATGCACATAGAAGAATGTTCATAAGGTTAGCATTAAGAAAGGGCATTGAAGTGAGCATTTGAAATTGACAACTTTTTGACTAAATTGCGCTATTTTATCGCCTCTGAAGATTGTCACTTTGAAAACTGTCCATTCAATTCCTTTTCCACATTCTTTTCAATCAAAAATGCTTGTAGGTCCTATTGGCTGAGTGACTAGCACTCTGGTGCTCGGTGCCACAGGTTCGAATTCGAGTCCCGGCTGTGCCTTGGATGCTTGTAGTGATTCGGAATCCACTTTAAGTCATAGGTCCCGTTCTAATATAACTATCGGGCGTAGGGCTGACAACGCTATGCCGTAAAATATCAGGGTCACGGATCCAAGTCAGACTTCTACCTACGGGTGCTCCATCACAACAGGAACTGTCTCCCCTTCCCCCTCCCCCATGAGACCATAAAGGTTCGTGGACTTGGTCTAGATGTTGCTGTCTACCAAGTGGAATAAGAAACAACAAAAATGTTCGTAATGTTATATCTGCAATCGACCTACACCTTCAGTTAAAACGTTTAGGTTAATTAAAAGTCACTCCGAACACAAAATATAGTAATATAAAAAAAATTAAACCATGGTTGTTGGGTTTTTTTTTAATAAATCGATTGCAACTATAATTTGGAATAATAAAATATCTTAACAATCGGATTAATTTTTTTAAAAAAGCGGATACAAAAAACCTAAATATATAAATAAAACCTCTCATTTCAAAGATTATTAAGCAAAATAAAAACAAAAACTCCTGAACTTAGAGAACGAGAGTGCTATTTCTCACCAAGTTCATAAATGTCCGAGAAACGACGAAATAATGCCATTAAGATTCTCGCAGCCAGGACGAAGGAAACAAATAAAAAAAACACATAATAAAAGTACTGAAGCCAAAAATAGAGTTAACGGCGACAATAAGAGTTAAAATAAAAATGACAATTCCGAGATCTTCTTCGGGAAGCGTTTCTGGAAGTGCCGAGCTTTAAAAATTGCACTTTAGAAAAATGGCTACTTTTAATCGAGCTAAAGAAATCGCATTTTCTTCTTTTCAAGAATGTTGGAAGTGGCTTTGCGTGATAAAGCGTGACATTTCAGTTAAATTTCATGTTCATACGAATAAAAAATGACTGGCACTGCAAAATTGTAGCAACATTCATGTAATATTTGATTAAATAACCCGAGAGATGTTCATCATCCATTTTCTCAATCTCCTCAAAGTCGAATTTTTTTTTTTAATGCAGAAAGGATGATTTAATTCTTAATTTGGTTATAGTTTACTTATTTTAAAACAACAATTATTCAACGAGTCATAAAAAATTTAAACTAGGAATGTCCATAAAGTGAGCATTAAGGTAATGACAGATTGCAGATAAAACAATTTAACAATTAAATATTAACAATTATGTTGCTAATAGTAACTTTTTAAATGACTTATACAACCTAAAATTACATTATTTTTAAGGCAGCATTAAAAATACTATCGATACAGATATAAAAGGAGTTCTGTGTTTTTACTGCTAAAAAATTAGTTCTGCAAAAGTTTTGAAATATTTTTCAGTTAGAATGATTTCAGTTTTTAAAAAAATTAATACATGAATACGTAAGGCGCTGAAGAAGTTAGATCAATATTACTTTCTATTCAGTAATAAGAAAAAAAATAACAATTTCGATGAAAAGCCTCCTCTATAGAATAAGTTGTTAGACGTTCTACAACAGGGGTCTCCAAACTACGGCCCGCGGGCCAAATCCGGCCCACCAGTGTCGTCAATCCGGCCCGTGACAGCGAATAGCTTATTGTTGCTGTAATAAATTGAATAAAAAAACACAGAATGATAATAACTTGGTTTTATTTACTTGCTAGGTAAAGCATAATACGCATAAAATGTAACTTAAACATAACAACTAACAAATAATTGAAATGAATCCCACTAACATTATAAACAAGTGAACATCCCGCGGTTACCATCAGTAGTTATGTTGGGGTAAAGAGTATTGTGTATGTATGCATATCGATGTTTTTAGTTTTTTTTTTTTTTTTCTTTTCTTTTCTTTTGTTCTAATGCAGCTGGCAAACACACTTAGACAGCTTGGTCATGTTTGGAATGTATATATCCTGAATCAAACATATGATGATTTTTATGCTGAAAATCCCTCAGGAACGGAAAAGCTAAATTAACTAGCTCCATCTGTTAGCAATAAAGGATATCAGAGAGTTTTTGCATACCGTACGTTAGTTACCGTAGGACATCCGTTAGCTTTTTCTCCCTAGTGCGCATGCTCATAGGAAACATAATTTCCTATGAGCATGCGCGCTAGGGAGAAAAAGCTAACGGACGTCCTACGGTAACTAACGTACGGTATGCAAAAACTCTCTATTACCTACCTATTTCCGCTTATGACCACTAGATGTCGTCAAGTGTCACGGTTGTATCGATATAAGCAATAATAACTGTAGTAATTGAACCAGCGAATTTAGCAATCGTATGCTCGCTCAGAGCGCGTACTCGGCGACTAGTCTAGAAATTATAGATAATGGCAGAAAAATTAAAACGGTTTTGGCTCTTGGTACTTACTGGAGTAAAAAGTATTGCCCTAAGGCTGGAAAGTTTGAAGACCCTTGATCTAGAATATATTTTTTTCGCCAATTTGAAAAAGACGTTTATGATTCCGTTTTATTTTCACAAATGTATTATAAAAGGACCTCATCAATGTTTTTCACTATTTTTTTTTTTTCCTTAACCGTAATCAGAAAATAAATAAATAAATATTTACACTACAAATGGTCTCCGACTATCAATTTCTAAAAGCATATTGTTGGTTTAAAATCAAATAATACTTAACCAAATACAATAAATTAATAATCCTCTATGTTCTGCAGTGTGGGACGGACATCCCATGAGTAATGTAGTCATAGATGGAGGTAAAGGGGGCAGTTTCAGTTGTGATGGAGCACTCGTAGGTAAAAGTTTGACTTGGCTCCGTGTCACTGAAGAAGGAGGGCAATGTCTTCCGGGAGAACTTTTAGGGAGGAACTATCCCGCATGTGCATATCGTATGGTAGAAAACCCGGAAAACTCCCCTCAGTAGTCCGACTCAAAAGGCAAGAGGTTGAACATCACAAACGCCATCGAGTCTCCCTATTTTTAAAATAGTGTCTACAACAAAGTCGCTGGCGGATTGAACCTCAGCCCTAAAGACTCGTTCCCACCAAAGCGTGAGGCTTTAAACGTGAAGCGTTGACCAGTCACTAGCCGTACCACGTTCGCCTGAAACCGGTTTGAAATCCACCGCTCCGAGTTGACCAACTTTCAACTCGAAGCGGAACTTCACTAGGCGTAATGCTATTTCTCACGTTTCGCTGTGAAGAGGTCGAAAACATTTTCTTGCCTGCCGCGTGGATCTTTAACGCTTCACGCCTCGGTGGGAACGAGCCTTAATGCTCATCAGCGTCGCGCGTTGCCACTGAGCCACAAGTCGGGCCCGCTGTTCCTGGCATATATAAGTGGAACACGAAATTCCTGATGTAATGTAATAATAATAGTAACTGATAGCATATAAAACAGATAACTTAGCATTTGGACATATCTGACTATAAAATGCGATGAAGTTAAAAGTTTTATTTTTTCCAATCCCGGAAGGGCCATGGATGTTTGTAGTGGTTCGGAATCCTGTTTAAACCGTAGGTCCCGGTCTCATATGACCGTAGAGCGTCACAGAGGACAATCAGACTTCTTCTCCCCCACAACATTCCCAAACTGTAAAGGGGCTACTCAGCTCTAGGTGCAATGATGTGGTGTGGTGTAGTAGTAGTAGCCGTAATGCTCACCAGCGGCACGCGTTGACACTGACCCACAAGTCGGGCCCAATGTTCCTGGCATACATAAGTGGAACACGAACTTCCTGATGTAATTCATAAATAATAATAATTGATTGCAAATAAAAAAGATAACTTAACATTTGGACATATCTGACTATAAAATGCGATGAAGTTAAAAGTTTTATTTTTGCTAATATTGTATTAAAAATCATAAAGAATACAAATCTTTCAGTGTATTAATATTTCTGAATTAATCAATCTTTCGATTTCATGCGTGGAATTTACAAAAATTTAAAATTTTCAATGAAAATTTATCTTTGCTTCTATTGAATAACTTGAAATGTAACATCTTTAAATTTAAAATAGAGACAGACGTTATTTATCTTTATCATTCTCTCTGTCTCCCTTTATTTAAGAATAAAAGCTCTCATTTATAGGTTATTTTTAGAAAGTATATATACGTGATATGACACATTTAAAAGAAGAAATAACGATTGATATTTTGAATAAACAACGAACTTTACGTTCGTATGTTGTGAATGAGACTGCCTAAAACTTTTTCAAAAGAAAAATTTAATATTTTTAAATGAAAAATTTTCAGTACTGTGTATTACTTCAGTTTTAGCATAAATATCAAGCATAGCTAATAAAATTTTAACGAAAGTCTCAAAAAAAAAAAAGGATATTGACACGTCGGATAGTTGCTGTAAATCAAGTCATAAAATTCAAAACAATTTTGTCGTCGCATCTTCTAAACTCTCCAGGGAAAATTCAAACATAATAAATTAATGATCTGTTAAAACATAAATCAACCTTATAAATAAAAAAAAAAGGAAACTGCACGTAAATAAAATTTATCAATGATTACAGTCATAAAATTTATAAAAAATTATTATAGCCATAGACATAATTTATATGCAATGCAGGAAACAGCAAAAAAATAAAAAAATACTGCAGCTAACTTTACTACTGTAGCTCTTCTTTTATAATTTATGGTACTTAAACACAGAAATGTTTGAGAAATTTAACTGTTGTTAAAGGAAAAAGATAATGGCAACTAAAATCAAGGACATATTTCATAAAGAGCGTGCGAAAATGTGTAGTCTTCGAACAGAAACGTATAAACATTAACAAATCACTTATACACACTATAGGGCTGAAAAAAAGTGTTTCGGTATTTGAATAAATTTTTGTAACAAATTAGCCTAAAAGTTGAATTAGTAAAGGGTTTCTATTTATCGATTTTTTTTTTTTTTTTTTTTAATGTTTATGCCTGACAATTTACTTTTACAAGAATATCATAAATTTGAGTGTTTATTTTAATAAATATATTTATATTTTACACAACAGATCTCAAGCAATAATTACAGCTACTATTGTGCCCAAAAAGTAAGACAAAATATTTTGCTTTTTCAAAAACTCTTTATTTATTCTTCCAAATTTATTTGATCGCCTTCAAAGTAATCCCCTCCGGACACAATGCACTTAAGCCAACGTTTTTTCTAATCCTCAACGCATGCTAAAAAGTCATTGGCAGGAATGGCCTTCAAAGCGCGCGCTGATTCACTTTGAATCTCTACAATCGACACAAACGGTGTCCTAGGAGTGGTCTTTTGAGTTTAGGGAATAGGTGTGAATACGGTGATTGTGGAAAGATATGGGTTTCATTTTAGGCGAAAAAGTCACGAAGAATCTATGCAGTGTGAGCTGGCACATTCAGTGTTTTCGGTACCAATCGAGATTTGATGCATTTGAGGCCCAAAATGGAATTCACCGATCCTTTTGAAATTCCAACATCCTCAACAAGGTCTCTGATTGTAAATCGACGATTTGCAAACACCAAATCTTTAATTTTTTTGGACATAAGCTTCGTTGGTTGAGGTGGAGGGTCGACCAGAGGGCTCCTCGTCGTTCGCTACCTCCTTTCAACTGCTTTTACAACTTCTAAACATTTCTTTCCGATATAGAAATGCTCACCGAATGCCTTCTGCAACATTCTATACGTTTCCGCAAACAAAATTGAATGCAAGTCCTTTGCTCAATGAATTCAGACATTTCAAAAATCGCCGGAATCAGTTTTAGCGTCTCACCAAGCCAAGCGTAACTCAAACACTAATGAATATTTTGACGTCAAATTTCACACAGATGTCAAGAAGAGTGACAGTAACATAAAAAAGAATTGAAATTCCATAAGCCCCGGGAATTTTAAATTGAAAATTGGTCTCATTTTTTTGGACACAGTAGTATACTTCGTTGAACGAAATTTTAAAATTAAGCATGCTCTTGTAATCCAATAAAATAAGTAATGAATTCTTGAAACGAATATTTTCCAATGGCTTCTAATTGATATATATATATATATAATTTCAAATATATATATATATATATATCATTTATATTTGAAAAAAAGAATTAAAAAAATAGAATTTAACGTATGATATTACATTTATTTATTAAATGTTCAAGTATTTGGTTTGATTATTATAGAAACCATGAACAAAAAAGAAAAATGAATAAATAAATCAAAATGATTATTATTAATCAATTTTTAATACCGTTTCCTGAAAACGTTAACAAATATACATTGATCTAAATAGAATGGTAATTCTTAATTGTATAGCGATCATGAATCAAAACTAGTACTTTATTAATCAATGTTTATATCTCATAATTTGCAATAAATGAAATATTTTCGAATGAAATATTCCAATATAAATTAAATAAAATATTTTTTTTTCCTGATATTTAAATGTTAAACAATATCTAGATTGTTTTTCCATGTTTTTAATCTATAAATCTCAATGTCTTTAAAAAAAAAAAAAAATCAGTTACCATATAGTAATTTAAATAAAAATGACGTATCATCATGCGAGCCATGATCTGTGCACCACAGTATTAGGGGAAAAAAGGGGGGGGAATAAAAAAAATCCCTTCATACAGCATAGCATATTATTGATAAAAAGTTCTTATTCCTTAATTTGCATTAACATTAAATGAAATATTTTTCTAATATGTAAATGCTTATTTTTTTTACTCAATTAGAACCGGATCATGTTAATCCTTCATCAAAATTTGAAGGCCTTACAAAAAAAAAATTATTTTTATTATAAATCTAATAAGAATTGTCATACAGGCCTTCAGATATCGTAAATTATTTTATCCTGGATAAAGCAATTATCAGGAATATAAATATTTATTTTATCATGAAATACTGAAAACTCATAATGCTTAACACAAAAAACTGTATATTCAGTCATTAAATCTTTTGATTAAAACTAATATATATATATATATATATATATATATATATATATATATATATGTGTGTGTGTGTGTGTGTCATATACAAGGTGATTATAATTAAAGTTCCACTTTCAAAATGCTGTAAAAAAATAGAAGAAAGAAACACTTGTCACAAAGAGTTCAAATTTGAACTGAAGATACTTGAAGAATGGAGAAAAAATATGGCTTCAAAAAAAAAAATTCCAAAAAAATTCCCCCGATTTTTGCCGTCCAATTTGGTATGACCTTGCCGTGGTGGTTGGACTTTCCATTCATAGTGTCACAACTGTTGAATGACTTGGAAGTCACTTTTTCCGTCGAAAAACCGAAACAATCAAGCACATTGAACACTACAGTGGGTTTAATGTGCAACTCATGCCAAATACGTTGTAATTTCAATTCAAAATATCACTGACAGCCGAATTCGCTTTCTTTGTGCCACTTACAGTGCCGTTTCCCCTACTTCAAGTATCTTCTATTCAAATTTGAACTCATTGTGAAGAGCGGTTCTTTTTTTTACAGCATTTTGAAAGTGGGACTTTAATTATAATAACTCTGTATATGACCCTAACGATACATATTACCATAAAGAACAGTCTTCACATAGGAACTATGCGGTGCTATGAGCAACATGACCGCCATGCAAAGAAAAAAAATCAATATCTATGTGTTATGTCCTCCTCAACAAAAACAAACTAAGCAATGTACATGAAGTAAAAAAAATCAACTCTTAACTTATCAAATAACCTCCAAATCATTGTTTATTATTAAACGCATAGTAATTGATTTTAAAGTCATTAGTAATTTTTCATTTTATTAACCATTTCTAAAAAATTCATTGTAATACAAATTATTATTGTAAATCTTTTTGATTTTATGCAAGCTTTTCAGTTTTTGAAAACTTCCCCGCCCTAGATAAAGGGCCATTTCACATCAATTCATTCAAGAAAAAAAAATAAATAAATAAAATCTCAACCCACCACTTCATATTTTTTTTTTATGAAGGTTTTTCTATACAAATTTCTATGACTCAAGTTTTTTTTAGTCTAAGTCAAGTGCTTTCCAAGATACTGAGGTTCAAAGGAAAGATTGCAAAGAAAAGATATTGTTCAAAGAAAAGATATTGAGATTTTATGGAAAAAGGACCTTTTTGCTATTTCTGCAACTCAGCAATAATCGTGTAGCTAGTAGGAAATAAAAAAAAATAAATAAATTATGAATATTTTGATATCAAAGTTTTACTATTTTTTTCTGCAAAATGTGTGGGAAACATAAAAAATAGCCTGAATGTATCAAATGCTTTGAATCCTAGTAAAAAAAAAAAAGCATAACTATAAGTACTTTCAAAATTTTAATGGTAAGAAACCATAATTTTTCCAAACCTAAATATCAAAATGAAGCAGTAAAGTTATAAAGTCAATTTATTTTTTTAAAAACTTGTCTAGAAGTATGATATATTAGAATGTGAAATAAAATTAATGTTATTTTAGTTGCCTATATTGCTTACTTTGCGGGTAATAAACTTATTTTCACTTTAAATTGCAAATCCAATTAGTTTACTATTAGTTTGTTTGTAAAATAAATACATTTAACTCTTTTGAATTATTTATTACAATTATAAACAAAAAAAATAAGTAAATATCTGATAATCCTAAATAGTATTACAAATTTTTACTATTGAATAATTCATTTTTTTTTCAGTACCCAGAAATTAATGTTTCCTATCTTTGTGCAACAGCTGAATACTTTGTCAACACTATCTATTGCATTTCCAAAACAAATTTGAAAACTTTCTTTTGCAACTAAATGCTTTACTGTACCTCCAATCCCATCGCAGAGATTTTCCATGGCCCATTGCAAAAATTGCCTAAGTGGCTGTTCTAGATGTAATGACACTAATTGCAGTTTTTTATTGTCTAGCACAACCATTACTAAAATATATCCCCTTATTTACATTTAAAAAATGATTTTTTAAATATTGGACATCAATTTTTTGTTTCATACACGAAAGACAACTTCATGTTACAAATCGTCACATAAACTTGAAGCTACTATATTTTCTCAGTCTTCAGAGCGAGTGTAGACAAGTACTGGGTGGAGTTAATCTGAACTATCTCAGTTGTGTCATAAATGTGGACTTCATCTTGAATACATAAGAACAATTTCTCTAAAATTGTCTTTCTTACAATTTCTCAAAAATTTCTTCTAAATATAATACTTTTGCTAAAGTCTATAGTTTCCTTTCTGTGCTATTAAATATTGTGATTGCCCCTTTGATATGAAAGAATCTGGTCAGTCTAGATGTTGTTAATTAAAGTTTTAAAATATTCCTCCAACGAAACCGTAAATTTAATCTGCTGAGTTATACTTTTAAGACTTTTCTATCAGTGGGCACACATATGAAATATCATCTCCAATATCACACTCTTCACATAAAAAAAATTTTTAATTTTCTCTTGGAGCACATTTTTCACAATGTCTTAACATACAGTCTTTGTTATCTAAAACACACTAATAATTTCATGAGCTATTTATGTTTCTTCAATACCATTTATTTGAAGTAACAGTTTCACATTTTAGGGATAATGCAAACTCAGATTGATTGTATTCAAATAACAGAAGTTAATGCTATTCATTTTATCCCAAACTGCTGAAAACTCATACCTAATGCTTAGAGATCAAAAACTTGTTGATTTATTTTTCAGCTCTTATAAATAAAATATTTAATTTTGTTAACCCTGGATAGCTTACTAAAATTCTTAATATTAAGTTCTAATGTCAAATATAATTTTAATCTACTACTTTTTGAAACAAAAAAATTAAAAACAAAATCGTAAATCAAATTTACTTAAAAAATCAATTAAGTTTTATAAAATGGATATGCAAGTAGATTCTTACTAATGTATGAATTCAGTCAGATAGTCATTATATAATAGAAGATACAAGAATATATAAGTGAGATATTTAATTTAAGAATGCTTCAACTTGCATGTTTCAATAACATATCTTGTAAATTTATTATGACACAGATTTATAATCCCAAATCTATTCCCATAAAATAGTGAACATATTAACAAACATTGTCTTATAATCTTTACTTATTTTATCTTTTAATTCTAATTGACAGACAAATTACTTTAGAATTGAGTAAGACTGAACATGTATATATATATATATATATATATATATAACTAATTTTTTTTCACAAACATAAAAAAAATTTCTTGCCAAATAGAAATAAAAACCAAAATAAAATTACTATCCTAATTGTTAATACTTTTCATGTGATATTTAAATTTTTATTAATACTAAAATAATTATGAAATTGACTAATTAAAGATAAATAGTAAGTAACAATATTATTGTTGTTAAATAGTATTTTTTTTTCAATTAAGATTTTTTAGAACTCAATTTAACATAAAAATCTTTTAATTTATTTGGAAATTATTGAAAGTGAGTAGAAAGAAAATTTATAAGAATATTTGTAAAAACTCAGAACTACAGTATTACAAAATAATTTTCAAATTAGGCCTGTTTTTGTAAAGAATCAAATAAGTGTTTCTAATAATAATAAATAAGAAATTTTATTAAGAAATTTCAGAATGAACATACAAGAGTGATAATGAAAGGATTTTAATAATTAGGCATTATGATGTTTATTGCTGAAAATAAAAATATTCAATGTTATATAATTGTTCTTGTTTCAAAAAAAAAAAATTATTATGAAAGAAATTTGTTATTATTATACAGTAAATATTTTTTATTCCATTTAAATAAGTATTTATACAGAAATTTTGAGCCATCCTTTATTAATTTTTGCTATTTTTTAAAAGTTAAATAATTAAAATATATCAGTTTCAATAACTAGGTTCATAAACACATATTGCTTATCATAAAAATAATAAATAAAATTCAAAAGCTTTTATTTTACTAAAAATTAACTTTTAATATATTATTAATATCAAATGACAAGCAGGTTTAATTAAAAAAACTGTGCAATTTTTTTTCGGCAAGTCTTATGTTAAACTGTTATAGAAAATTCTCTATTGAGTAATTTAAATTTTAAAATAAGAATGAGTTAAAATTTTAGGAACTTTAAAACATTTATGTGGAATATTAAACTTTACAAATCCTGGTCTTAATTAACTATATTAAGAAATACTCTGGGCTAAAATTTTGAATAATTACTCCAGATAAATTATTTAATTATTTCAATTCATTCATTAAACTTTTCTTCATAATTATAGTTTATTTTAAAAGAAGTTTAAACTAATTAAAAACAAATAGAATATTTATAATTACACAAAAAACAAAGCCGCAATAATTTTGCAGCTTTTAAAATCAAATACATTAGTACATTTAAAAAGAATTAATTATTATCATCTGCGAATATAATTTTAACCTAACACTAAAAGATGCAGAAAAAAGCCGAAATCTGTACAATGAAAAAGTTCCCTAAAATGTAGAAAAATACATAGAAATGTTTTTATTTAATGGAGAAATTCAGACATTATTTATTTTGATTAATTCGATTCAACTTAATTTTTCATAAATATGTGAACTAAAAATAACTGGTAATTTCAGTTTTGATGTGGTTGAGATTTTTGTAATATAATAATTAACATTTAATTTAAAGTAATATAAAATCAAAAAGTAATACTAAAAATATATCAACCAATCATACTCTGTTTATATATATATATATATACTGGAAGTGACATTTATGAAATTAAATTAATCATCCATTACACTATGCCAGTTTCAAGAAAAAAAGCAAAACATACCTTATTATAAATTAAAATCCATATTTTTTTTTACAAAAAATTTATTTAAGATAATTTATGGAGTAAAAGAGTATTGAAAATAACTTATGAATATATGCTTCCATATCTAGAGAAAACTTATTTGAAATAAAAATAAGAGTGTAAACATATTTCAATGAGTAAATTTTATCTTCAATAAAATTAAAACAGAAAAATTTATCATATCTTTCCCAAAGATAGTCAGAGATGTATGTACAATTTTTTTTTTATATATATATATATATATATATATATAAATGTTTTAAATTTAGTATTTAAGAAAACTGAGCCATATTTAAAATTTTAAGCCCTATATCTACTTTTCTCACAAATTTTCAATAAATAGATATTTTATCAATCAGAACAATCTTTAGAGATAAAATTTTATGCAAAAAATACCAGACCACCAAATTAAGTAATAATGTGAAAAGAATTTACTAATGTAAAATATAATTATGAATATGATTGAAATATTAGTGAAATTTATTTGTTAAAGTATTCATAAGTGAAAAATTCAAAATATAGTACAATAATTGTTCTAAAGATATATTAAAAAACATTTTGTTTACATAAATTTTTTTCTTTAATTTGAAAATAAAAAATCCAACAAAATTATAAAAAATATTAAATATAAAATTAAAAAATAGAGCCAAAATGATGAAATAAAAATTTAAGATTGAAATGATTGATACTGAAATTAAAGCAGAAAAAATCTATTAAATAAATAAAATTAAAACAAAACAAAATCAAATTATTTTTCATAAAACACTTTATTCGAAACATTTTTTTTATTTTAGTAAAAAATTAATGTGGATTTTTTTTGGTTTTTATTATTTTTTTATACTACTATAATACTTTTTTTTTCAAATTATTTTAAATAATAAAATTTTAGAAAAAATTTTCACATTACATTAAATTAAAAATTACATGTAAATAAGCAAAATAGTTTTAGTATTTTTCAATTTTCTTTCTTTCCAAATTGAAAATGATATTAAAAAAACCTTTCAAAGATATATTTTCTAAAAAAACAATATTACATAATTACTAAATATATAATTTGAAGTCTTTTTTTATTTTCATTAAAATCTAGAATTAGGAAAATAAAACATTTAAGATTTTTATTAAATAAATATTATATGCATAACAAAATGAATATTTTCTCACAATGCTAATAATTTTATTTACTTTTTGTATCAAAAAAAGGATTAATTGAAAAAAGATTAAGTTATATTTTAAAGATGGGATTTATTTTCAGTTTAAATGCTAAATAAATTTGTATAAAAATGTACCAAACATTTCGAATGAGCAGAAATGCATCCACAACATTTGCTCTGCGAGAAATAAATGGAATACATTTCAGAGATAAAAATCTTTATTCAAATTGGATACAAAATTATTTGAAAAAGGTTTTGTTCAGAAATAGAAATTAAATAATAACTTAAAATACAAACCAGATATTCCAGTGTTCGTCCAATGTCCAAGATGGATTTCACTCCAGCTGACACAACAGCAATTGGAGTTCTAGAAAGTTCATGAAGATCAGCACTTATATCCATACCTGTAATGCAAATATGACTTCAGCACAATTACAAATAATTTTAACTCCTATATAAACCACAGTAAATCATTATATTTAGCTTTAATATATATTTTCTTTTTGAGCCCAATGACCTTACATCACATTTTAAATTAATAGCATCAAACTACTCCTTTTAATCATGTTTATCATTGTTTTTCAAAAACAATGATAGAATCAAATAAAATTTTTATTTTCAATTATTTTTGAAAGTCATAAAACACTGTGTCTTAAACGTCTTCCATAGTATTAATTCTGCTTTTAATTTGCTATTTAATTATTTCTGCTTAAAAAATTTTCACTATTGGAAATATATAGCAAAATAAATATTTGAAAACATTTGCAAGAGATGTTTAAAAAGAAAATATGATTTTAAATAATCTTTTGTTTTAATTCCTTTCTTTTCATTGTCATGCAAGAAAAAAGCTTACTTGTTTCAGCTCCTCTGTGAACACCACCTATGCCACCAGTTGCAAAAACAGATATTCCAGCCATTTTAGCAAGAATCATAGTAGCAGCAACTGTTGTTCCCCCATTCACACTCTACAAAATCGAAATTGTATGGCATTATAATTCTAGAAATTCTGTTTTTAAAATTATCCATAAAAGTATAATAGTTAAATATTAAAGCAAAAAGCTTTTTCGGTAACACAAATATACATAACTTTTTTAAACCTTCAAATATCTTATATTCCAATATGAATAATATGTATTTTCACAATTATGCAGTTCATATAAACATAATTTCATGTATAAATATTTTAAAAAATATAACTTTCTTCTTTTTTTTTAATGATGACTTTTAAAGTGATTTATTTAAAAAAAATGGAATTGTTAAGGAAATCAGTGAATTGTTTTATAATCAAAATTATTATTAAATTTTTAATAAAATTAATTAAATTGTAAAATAAAATAAACTATATATATATTAATTAAAATAAACAATAAATATAAAAAATGATAATGTTCTTTAAATCATAAAAATTAATTGCATTACTTTGATTTCAACAGAAGTTTCATTCATTTCAAATTTTGTTATTGCACATAGTATTTTATATAAAATAATTAAAAGTGTGATATGTGAATATTTCAATTAACTAGGTTTACATATGTTTTATTTACTCCGTTTTTCAATCATATTGAACAGCATATATATAATTACAAAACTGAAATACTCATGATGAATACACATTTTAATGGATTATTTTAATTTATACTTTTTTGTATTTACTGGAATAAAATTAATTATATAACTTTAAAAAAATGCAATTAAAATTTTGGTAAAAATAGAAAGATTTTTGGATTTTAATTGTGGTCCCTTAGAATAAAATAATAGTTATAAAAATCTCCTGCTTCTTTAATACATCTAATTTCTAACAATTTCTTAGTAATTAATATTTCCTTAATCTTTCACATTCAAAATTGAGTGATAAAATATTATAATGTAAAGCTTTGATTTTGAACAATTTTGAACATCTTAAAGTAATATAATTTAATTACTAATATATTAATTACTATTTAATTACTAATATATATTCTTTACACAATATTATAAATATTAAAACGTAATTATTATGTATTTTAATTTAAAAAATTTCTCTGTACATTTAAAATATTCATTTATGTGCATGTACAAAACTAGATTTCAAATCGAAAAGTATGTGTTTATTCAACTTTTATATTCTAATATCCATTTTGTAAATTAATTATGTCTAAGTTTTTAAAAAATGTGTCACCTTTTAAAGGTACAACACAAAATTTCAAATAATACTATGGTTATAAAAATAGTGTGGAAATAGTTATTAACTAAGAATTTAATTTTAATTATTAATTAAATATATAATTCCTTTTTCTTATAAACAATAATAAAGAAATAATAAGGATATGAAACATTTTTATTAATTTTTAATTATATATTTATATATGGGACTTAAAATAATTAATCATTGTATTGTTAAAAGTCAGAATTGTTAAGGAAGTCATTGATGCTTCTAACTGCATCTACATAAAAGTTATTAATAAATTACATTAAAAAATTCCATAATTTAATGATGAAATATTAAATAATATAAATAAATCAAAATATTTCAGTCAAATGTACCTGGCTTATAACATAAGGCAAATCTCTTCTTGAAACTTTTACAGTATTTTTACTCTTAGAAGCAATTGAAGATATCTCTGTTGAATTCATACCTATTAATATTAATGAGAAAAAATAAAATTTCTGTAAAATACACAGATTTATTATAACATACAGAAGAATTTTATCAAAATGAAGAATATATTTTCCAATTAAATTATCTTTTTACATAGAAAATAAAATGGATTTACTCATTTGACAAGTCATGAAAGAAATTGTCCACTATTTAGTGGAATTTGGAAATTTTAGTTTTAAAAATATTTAAAATTAAGTTTATTCTAGTCACAGATGAGAAAATAATCACTGTCATCGCACAGCTGAAAAGCTCTGAAATGCATTACAAACTTAACTTATTATTGAATGATGGATGAAATGGCTAAAAACACAATATCTGCAACATGGCTTAGTGAATTAATTGTGAAAAGAATAAAACAATGTTTGTTATTCTGAACATCAATATCAGCATATTGTTTAAAAAAACTGAGACCAATACATAGCAATAAGCTGAAAACAAAATGTACTAACTAAGAATAGTGGTTTAAAATACTTCAGAAACATTAATATTTATAAAAGAGATATATAATAATCCATCTATAATTCGACCAAGTATTGGATGGAATACTACTAAGCGATACAGTTGGACAGATCTAAGCCGAGTGTAAAAGGGAGAAAGGTATGTATAGAGAAGAGTTTTAATTACAATAAAATCATTTTAATGTTTAATAATAAAATTTTAATTTATAAAATATCATAAGAAAAAATTCCACAACAAATATTAAAATATTTTCTTTCAAAATTAATTTGCACCCTACAAATCTAACTAGCATCCCTAACAAATAATTGATTAGTCCATTTTCACTGGATGTTTACCTTTCTACACAATCAGTGGTCGGACTATACTTTACTTTTGGAAAGAATAATAAATCTATTTTGTTGTTGTGTATCAATATATATTTAGTATAATTTATAAAATGCCTTTTACAATATCTATTACAAACTATACACTAGTCAGATATTCACTTCTGCATAATTGACACGAAGAACATTTTTAAATGAAATTACAGATTTTTGAATTGAAAAGATATAAAAGTTGTTGTATAAAATAAAAAATTATAAGTAATCTAACAAATGCAAGTAAATTATTTTATATGCATTACTTATGTAAAATAAAGAAGAAAAAAACTATATCTCTACAGGAATTAAAGAATTTGCATATAAATTAATATGAATATTAGTGGGAATAAATGTTTATGAATTTGAAAATTAAGAAATTTTCATTGTTTTCATACAGAAAATGATTAAATTTTAATAGACAGAGTCAATAATTTTCTACTAGATATTAAATTTATTCTATAGCAAATTATCTTAGTGAAGATATTGAAAATTTACACTTAATCTAATGTGGAAAAAATTTAAAAATCATAGAAATCAGAATAAGAAAACTCATTTACTTTTAATTTTTTACTAGCCTAAGTAAAATAAAAAATATTAAGAAAAATTAGGTATGTAGCAGACATTGTGATTGACAATTACTCTCAGCATATAAAAAAATATTTAAAATTACATTTTTGTAATTCAAATTAGATGTTAGAATTTTGATGTGCAAGGATCCTGTTCTTATATATTATAATTGCAAATGAAATTCTTCAATTGTACTTTTTTTTAATTTTATAATAATTCTAATTAATTAATAATACTATTTTTTTTTTCTTTTAATCGTATGTTAATTTTTCAATGCAGGTTAATTATACTTACCTATAATAACTTTACCCCCAATAATTCCTATGGTTGCAGGTGTTGCATTGCTACTTCTGACAATTTTTTCCATTTCATTAACAGTTCTGTTGACAAAAGAATCGATTAAATGTGATCAATTCAGAAATATTTACACAAAACGGGAAACATTATTAAAAAATATATATATATTTCCATTTTATTTTTAAATTTTACAATCAATTATAAAAAAAATAAATGCAATTATTTGCAAATCCTCTTATTTAAGTACTAAAATATCATGATAAATTATTAAAAAATACTAATAAAAATATTCACATTTATTAACACTACTTTGTTACTACTACTAAATTATTAACAACTTAATATATATTTAGTAATAATAATTTACTTGATATTTTCTGGATATGGCAATCCATGTGTAATAAGTGTACTTTCCATAGCTATAACAGGTTTGCCATTTAAGAAGCTTTCACTTACTTCCTCAGAAATTCTGAAGAACTCTAAGAAAAAGAAAGTCATTAAATTAATCAGAAACTATTATATATTTCTTGATAATGTCAACAAAGAAATTGCAGCATTATAAGAAAATATTTTAATCTGTTTTAGACAACACAGCCAAACATATATATATATATATATATATAATAAATATGTATAAAGATATATATATATATATATAATAAATATGTATAAAGATATATATATATATATATAATAAATATGTATAAAGATATATATATATAAAGATTCACTTTTCATATTTTCTAATTAAGAAAAATTTAATTAAAAAAAAATTTTACATATTATCAAAAGATTAACTTTTTTACATGAAAATTTCACAATATATAATAACCAATATCGGTAATTTTCAGTAGTATAAAATAACAGTATAGTTAATTTATAAAAAATTTTAAGTTTGGTTATTCACATTGTATGTGAATAAAACTGTGAAAATGTAAAACTTCAGTAATGCTATCAATAAATACTTTAATTATGTAATTAAAAAAACCAAAGACATTCTCAATATTATTGAGCCTTTTATTTTCAAAGATAAAGCAAAATTTTTTTTTTTTTTTTCAGTAATTGCCTTTGTTTATAAAAGTTTCACATCAATTAAATTAAAAATGTTTAAATTCATTAAATAATATATTCAATTGCATATTTTAGCAAAATACTTAAATATAAAAAATAAATAACATTTCAAAATAAATGAAGAAAAAAATTAAGTGCATAAAACTTACTTGGGAAAGAAGTAAATGATCTACAAATGTTATTTGCTGCTCTTATATATTTCTGCATCTTTATTAGAGCTAAAAGTAAAGCAAGTAGCAAATTAAAATTTATAAGCAACACAACTACGTAAAATATTTTAATAAATTAGCTTTCCCAAAAATTAATATAAAAATATTTAAAATACAAATAAAAAGTTACATTTCATATAATAGTTTTATACAATAGATAGCAAAACTCAAATCAAATTAAAAATAACAAACTGCACTACTACAAAATGTATAAACTTTAATTGTTATTAAATTATTAAAAATATTTTTATTACTAGTAATTTTAATTAAATTTAATTTCTAACAAAAACTTAAATTAAAAGTGCATTGAATTCATAATTTATTATAAAATCAAAAATTTCTAAAAAAACTCCTACATAAATTGAAGAATTATAAATAACGAAAAAAAATTAAACCTTAAATCAACAAATTTCTACTGAAAAAAAGTGGAGGAAAAAACAAGAAAATAAGACATGCACAGTTTCAGTTTAAATATTTTGTAAGTAAATAATGAAAAAAAATCGTAAGTTATCAGATCGAAGTTTCTCTCTTCATTTTGTTGCCATTACTATAGTTCAAAGCTATAATAATAATAATAATAAGATGAAAGGCTCTGTTAGGACATTCTCTGCAAATTTAAATGAGTTCGTATGTGCAGTATGGCTAGAAAAAACTATCTGGTTACTCTACAGCAGGAGCATAATATGGCAAGCTAAGACCAAGGTTTACAAAAGTGTCATTTTACAAAATTACTTCTAAACCACCTGTAAGAATCTCAAGAAAAAACACCACCAATGGATGGCCGATACATTGTATCAATTGTACAAGTAAATTGATATCAATCAGCGCAACAACATTATTCAACTGTTAAATACGTCAAACGCCTCCATAAATAACCATTTTGTGAGGTCAAACGTCTTCATCAGCTGCATCCTGCATCCCATTGGCAGCCGCCCATCGGTGGCATTATTTTGACATACGAAACACAGATTGAACATCTTCTCATTGGCATCGCGTCCGTTTCCCAGAATAAAAACGTTTAATTGCTACAAAGATGCATGATGTTAGTTGATATTGAGAGAGGTAAAGACATTTTACAACACTAACATTAGAAAGAGATCAAATGTAATCAAGATATAATCGTCTGAAGAAGCATTATTATAAATTGGTTGAATGAGCTCAAAATTTTCGAAAGATATACTGTTACTCTAAATGGCTATTATCAGCAAGTGATTCTACTCCACGGGCGTCTCTTCCGAGGTTCCTTTGTGTTTTGGATGATAAAACTAGATTACATCGGATTAATGTTGTTGAGAAATTTCTAGAACGGGAAAATATCATTGCAATCTATCCAATGATTTAAATCCCATAAAACATGTGTGGGATTCTTTATGAGACTCCTTTGGGCACGATTATATCCTCCGAAGAACACCTAAAACTAATGATCATTGAGGAATGGCTATTCCTACATCCCCAATTGTGATAGAATCTGGTTTGAGTATGAGAGACGATGCCGAACAATCTTTTTACTTAAAGAAAGTCGTATTCCTTACTAATTACGTCTGTTTGTTCTCTCTAGGACAAACAAGTGCTTGTACAAAGCTACTCTTTTGATAAAACCTTTTTGTTTCAATCATTACTGTCTGCGTTCTATTCATTGCTGCATTAGCGTGCTTTCTTAGATTTTTAAGTATGTCTCTAAGTCATGAATTTCATGTCTACAAGGTAATTTTTTGCTGAGTTACAGCAAAAAATAAATAAAAAAATTACTGTCAGTATATAAATGATAATAAGATGGGTCGCGTCGCCTGAAGATTTGGAAATAGTTTTTGTAGTGCAGACATTTGATGAAGAAGTTTTATTCATAATTAAGTATTAATTTACTTTACTTCGGTTGTAAATGAAGGTTTTATATATTTCAAGATGCGAGTATTTTTGGCTTTTATTTCTTAAATTCTGTTTCAATGTTATCCTTAATATTGGCATTTCATAATAATTCTAAAAAAAAAATGTCAAATGTTAATTACGTTTATATATATATATATATATATATCAGACACCAAATTTGTTCTTTTTTTTAACATTTGAAATATCAAATATGCTTTTGTTTACTTATATTTTTCATTCTTAACCTCGTTTTGTGCTTATTTATATAAAGTGCAAGCGAAATAACAAGGTGGACAAATACGCTTTCTTTACAATATTTAAAAACTTTTTTCGTTAAATTTTTTCCTCTACTGAAATAAAATGAAATTCTTCTTTTACTATCTCTTATTCAAAAGGAGTGCAATTAATACATATTTTTATTTTTTAACTACAATAACTACAATAATACAATAATTGCATACTAAGAAAAAAAAAAGAACGAAAGTTAACATTGATTGTAACCAAAAATTAATTTTATTAATATCGATTGCTAAAAATAATTAATCTACATAGTTTATATAATTTTTGTAAACGTTTTCTTATATATATACATATATATATTAATTAATCAAAATAAATAAAACAAACTTCTGTTTACAAATATAATAAACATATTTTATTGATTAATAACAACAATTTTATTGATTAAAATAAATAATAACAAAATTTATTTTTTACACGATGCTTTTCTAAATCATTCATAAATATACATAATATTCGTAAATGTATACGTTAATAGCACAAAATAAGAATGGATAGCAAAATAAATAAATGCAATTTGCATTTGTTTTCATAAAAACTATTTCATTTAAAATCGAACAATTTATTATTATCGAAAGCAACATCCAAAAATAAAAATTTTAAAGTACAAAGATCGTGATATTTGTGAATATTTTAATTTAAGACATTAATAAACTATTCCAATAAGAAAGAATATTGTAAACACACAAAATATTTTGTGTATTCTATATTATGTTCATTTTTTTGTGGATTTGAAAATTTCTGTTAAAATTAATTGCATATATAATGTCACTTAAATTTTTAACTGTTACAATGTTCTATGAGAGAATTTGTAGAACATTTTTTAAGATGCATTCTGAAAAAGAAAAAAAATTTAATACCATTAAAAAATAGGAGGTGTGAAACAAATTTTAGAAATAACTATCGTTACATTGATTTTTACAAGGTCTAACTATTTTTCTCTAATAATCCTTTTCATTTCTTAAAAAAATCAGAATGGACCCATCATTGTGAATCTGAACTGCTTGTTTGACTTAATTTTTGAATTGTTTCCATAAATTTTAAAATTTTTTTATTTTATTTAGACTACCCACCTTAGAGCAAATATTAGTACTTTCGCGTCAAATTATCAATTAAATGATTTCATCTATCATCCTTTCATTGATAATTTTATTTATCAATTAAATGATTATTTCTGCTGAATAATTTTCCAATTAGTTTACTCTTAAACGTGTGCTAATTCTTTGTTGTTGTTTTTTTGGAGTACATTCATCAACCAATGGACTTTAATTGTACCAATAAACCTAAAAAATTTTTCCCTTTTTTTATATATAAAAATATTTTTAATTCATTCTTAAATTTTTATTTTGTTTATTATTATTTTTAAATGTAACCAACTGCAATTTAATTACTTTCATTCTAAGATATGGAAGTTTTCTTGGCTTTTCGTCGTTTTGCCACAAAGGAATTCTACTAAGTTGAATAAAGATGCCGAGTTCCTGAATTCGAAGCATTCATCTATTCAATGGTATATGATGGAAATAGAAAATAAAAGTCAGGATGAATCAATAATAGTAATTGCATGAATTGTGAAAAAAGAGAAAGAAAGAAAAATGAAAAACTGGCGATAAAAATGTAACATGAAATTTGCGATAAGAGCGATAATATTAGAAGAAAGATTGGAAGTTATTGAACTGAAGTATAAGTGAATAGGAAATTATTGGGATTTGAGGCTTACAAAGGAACTCCGTAATTAGTACCTCCATCGCATGTGTCCCAGTGCTTGTTAGCGTATCAGCCACTAGGTTTGTTAAGTATTCTACTTCAGTGAGTTTAAAGTGTTTAGACTATCAACTCAAGTTGAAACGAAAGCTCTCAGAAATTATCACCTCGAAAAGAAGATCATAACTTGTTTCACCTATTTTAATCTGACTGAAAAATTTTCTGTCCCAAAAATTCAATACCTAGGGGAAATTTTAAATGGTGGGATTCAAACAAAAAATTTTGATGCTGATCACCAAGCTTCTATTCTTTTCTTTTGAAACATGCAATACATAATACAAAAAACAGCGGAAGAATTTCGTAACGCATATGCTCACATACGAAATAGGAAAAATTATATTAAAAAGTTGTAAAATGTAAAAGATTATTTGACTTTTAAACCCTTTCGCTATTAATAAAATTTTAATATCACTATATGAACAATAAAACTTAAAATTTAAGTTTGTAACTCAAAAATAATTAAGAATAAATAAATAATAAAAAAAAATTATTCCAATTTTTTGGTTAAATTTGTGACTGAGATGCAGAAATTTAATTTCTTGAAAATTAAAATTACATATAATTTAAAATATTGCTAATTTATTTATTTATAAATTAAAATGCTTCATAAATGTCAAGGGAAAAAGAAAAATTAAAAGAATATGGTACAAGACTAGCGCTTAGCCATTTGCAGATTGAAAATTTTTATTAGTAATCTGGCATTCCTTTTTCTTATTCGGCCCTCAATCCACGTTTTCGTTTGTATCGGTGTATAGTTGCCGCGTTTCTAAAATCTTAATATTCTAGTTAAAAAGGTTTGTAATTTATTTATTTCCTTTAATTACCTTGTCTTATATTGTATACAAATAATTTCAAGACTCACTTACCTATTCATTTTCTTTTATGAAATGTATTTTAGTGTTTAAGTATACTTAGGCTTAACAATGGCAGCCGTATTTTGTTTCGTTTAATCATTATAAAAGTTTTATTTTTAATATAGTTTCATTTATAAATGTCATTAATTATCGTAACTTCATTTTAAAATTATTAAGTTTAGGAATCGTGGCTCTACAAAATTTTAAGCATTATACACGTTATCGTGTTGTAAAAAAATTTGATTTATCTCATGATACTCAAAATGTTAATATTTAATGTTTATGTTATTTTACTGATTTTCGTATATAGTTTATTTTTATTCTTTATATTATTTCTTTTGAAATTTGAAAAATTTTATTAAAAAAATTTCAGTGAATGTATTTTTAATTATCTGTTATGTGACAACGTTTTTTGTTGTAATATTTTATTATAAATGAAGTTTCTTTACAATACTTATTTTAAGCAATTTAATGAATGTTGGTTATCGTAATTTTTTCATTACTCATTAGCTTTCATGATAAGAAAGTGCCATTTAATGACTATATAAATATCAGGTACCCAATTTTTTATAAAGATTAAAACAATATTGAATTTTCATTTATAAAATTAATGATGATAAAATACATAAAGTATATGATGAAATTATATTGAAATCATTAACAAACAAAACTACCGTTAATAGGCTGTGCACTCACCTGCATACAAAGTTTACAACATGTGATTGTTTTCCATGAGGGGATCAACCACTGCATAATGAAGTAAATGTCATAACTCCTGTAAAGCAATTTGCAACTCTGAGTTTGGGAAATGTTTACACACAACACTGCCAAAAGCATTCCAAAAATTATCAATTATGCTGGTTAAAAAATTGTCCAGGTAGTTGTAGACAATCGCAGCTCTATGGGGACACCATTATTCATCCATTAAAACGAAAATAGAATATTGCTGTAGTATATAACCTCATTGGTGGAGTCTATGGCATATTCTTGATGTTGGGCAGCTGAAGAATCCAACATAAAAGTGTGCAGGTTTGATGCTGTCTCTTGTTTTCATCATAAAATATGTAATGGTTTTAATTAACAATTGAATATTCTGCTTGTTCTAAGAATTATCTTCAATAATAATTGAATTAAAATACCCACTTTATAAATAAATTGGTGGGAAATGTATCAGGATTTTCTTGTATTTAAATTTAAAATGTTAAATTTTTTAATAAATCAGTCCAATTGTATATTATCTTAAAGATTATAACTCCTCAGACAGATTAATTTTTATTTATAGGCAATGTGTCGAACCACATTTTAGTTTCAGAACTGATTTCTTCTTAGATCTATAAATAAACTGTAACTATACATAATTTTAATGTATGTTTATTATTAAATCTTAAGAATATCATTTCTTTCCAGGTTCAAAATGGAAAAATTAGCTGAACAGAATGAGAGGGCTTTTCAGAAACAGCCTACTGTTTTCTTGAATAAGAAGCCAGGCTTGGGAAAGGCAAAGCTGAAGAAAGGCCGTTATTACAAGAATGTTGGCTTGGGATTCAAGACTCCAAGAGAAGCCATCGAAGGTAATTACATTGACAAGAAATGTCCCTGGACCGGAAATGTTAGCATCCGAGGTCGTATCCTGCGTGGAACCATCATCAAAATGAAGATGAATCGTACCATTGTCATCAGGCGAGATTATCTTCACTATGTAAGAAAATATAACCGTTTTGAAAAACGACACAAAAATATGTCTGTCCATTTGTCTCCATGTTTTCAAGATTGCTCTATTGGCGATGTTGTCACAGTCGGAGAATGCAGACCCTTAAGTAAAACGGTCCGCTTTAATGTATTGAAAAATGCCAAAACATCTGGCTCAAAAAAGGCATTTGTGAAGTTTTAAATGAAATCATAATGTAAAATAAAAAAAATTTAATAAATTTGTTTTTCTTTTATTTGTTAACAAACAACCACTAGGTGATATATTTTTAATGCTCCACTTTTATATTTGAAGTATGAGTTAATTTTCTTTTCTTTATTAATTAAACTTCAGTAATTATTTTTGAAAAAAATTGCTCTTAAAGATTTTTTAACCTAATAGCTTTTATTTTATTTGAATGTCCAGAGAATTTTTTTAATTGCATTTAATGTTAAGTGGAATTTTTATTTGAAATATTAAAACTTAGTAATTTTTAGTAAGGCTTTTATTTCTAATAAGAGTAAAGGAATTATTTTTGTGGAATTCATTGAATACTGCAAATTTTGTGTTAAAATTAAATTCTTTACACTTTCCTGTTGACGAATTTTTAGTTCATTTTTCTCTTAAATTGAAATTTCATTAAAAAGCAATATTTGCGAATTACATTGGTAATCATCAAATAATTTATGTTAATATTTTCCTTTCCGAAATAAACTTTAAATCTCTATTCCACTAAAATTTGAAGAGAAAAAAATTCCTTTAACATAATTTTTGTTATAAAAATCCTCTTGTTTTAATAAAATGCCAGTAGTTTATACTTTTGGTTTTTGTAATTAAATAAATGCTATTGCTGTTATGTACAAAGCTTCAAGAAAGAAAGGAAAAAAAATGGAATGCCACAAGTGCTTGTACGATTTCTTTTTTCTGACTGGCTGTTTATGTTTTCCTTCAAAGTATTCAATATGTACAGTCTTGTGTATTTTAATCTTAAATAGAGATTAGGACGTTCAAATGAGGGAAAATCCCCCTCCCCTATTTATAGGTACTGCTAGTCTTAACTAATGTCTTGTTTTTGAACTTAATGAAAACTGTATTTGGAAACAGAAGGGGAAAAATGCATCAATTTCCATGGACATGAAAGCAAAGAAAACTGGATATTCATATATGGAAAAGTTAGTAGTATTGGACATGTCCTTCTTTATATGCTGTACCACTGGATGTATTTTTGAGAAACTTAAAGAATAATGTTGCAAGAGATGAGTTTTATAAAAAAAAAATGAATAGTAGACATTCCATTGTTAAATCATATTCTGATGCTATTGTAGTAATTTTTATTTTCTTAAAACTTATTTTATGCCAGATTTTAATAAGTTTTGGATGCAATAATTTTGTGATAGTAAGAATAGTTTTTAGTGATCTGAATTGATGACGGTTCTGAATAATTTGGCATTCTACTATATTTACTTAAAAGAGTAGCAAATATCTTAGAATTGTATTTCCTCAAAATTGTTCAAGCATATCATTTGCTTAAATATTTTTTGGATGCCAGTGGATTATTCCAATTAATTTATAATTCTTGGTAACACTAAGCTATTTCCTTGTTTGAATACAAATTTTGAGGCCTGGAAGAATGTTTTTATTGGGCAATTTTGTTATCAGGTTTTTCATGCAAGATAAAATCTTTCAGACTGTTCAAATTAAAATATTTTCCCAAAATACACTTTAATGATTTAATTTTAAATCCTTTCCACTTAAAAAGGAAATTTTATTGATGAAGTTTGCCATTTTTAAAAATATTAATTTGATAAGAAAGTTATGTCATTATTCAGTTGCTCTAATTTAAAAGTTCTTTGTGGGATTTAGATAATTTTGGTATTTATTTAAAGCTAGAATTTCCATGTTTTGATATTAAAGGTGTTTTTTAATAATTAAATTTTGAGATATAGTATGGATCCAGAAAAACTTCCTTTTAGGCACTATGGTTTACAAGTTCCATCGAGGTTATAATGCACTAAAAGCTCATGAAAATTTGTGTTTCGTCTTTGGACCATCTAAAGTTAAAAAGTGTAAGGTACAAAGATGTTTTGAAAAATTCAGGTCAGGTGAAATGAAGACCCAAGAAATTTCACCACAATGTTTTGAGGGTTTTAGTGAGCAATGAATAATTATTTACAACGAGAAAGATCAGAGACAAGTTAAGTGATAACCACATAACAATTAAACTGCTTGACTTTGTATATTAATGCCGTTGAGGCATATGAATTACGTGAAAAAATATGGCAGATCAAATTACTATTTTTCTTTGCTTGCTCTACAACAATATAAGCCTCTTCTATCTTTGTAAAGGCCAGTTTGTACCAAAAAAAAAGCTAATGCTGTGGATTTGGTGTGAATTGTTGCAACCAGATCAAACTATCACAGCAGACCTAAATGTGATTAGCTAACCCAACTGGATACAAAAATAGGTGAACATTTTCCAATACTGTATAGCCAAAAAGGTGTCTTCCAACATAGCAATATCAGGTTGTAAGGACGAAAGAGAAGCTTCAGGCTCTTAATTATGAATTTTTATCACATCCACCATATTTGTCTGACCTGGCTACCACTTGTTCATCTCGATACAAAATTGTCTGAAAGGAAAAAAAAAATTCAGAATATTTAGAGGGCTGTGATCTTTCCTGACTTCAAAGGATAGAATCTATTATACATTTGACATTAATTACCTTGTTTATAGATGGTAGAAGACAGTGATTAATATGTCATTAATTAATCTTGCTTATGAACTTAAATAAAAGAAATTGGAATTTCTTCAAAAAAAAAAGTAATAGTTTCTTTAAAATAAAATTTAATCAATTGGCTCAATTTTTTTCCAGCTCTTTTTATTTGAAATCACTTTTCTTTTTTATTTAATCTAATAAATTTTTACATTTTCACTCAAGTATCCTCACTATAGGAATACTGATATATACCTGAGCCAACATTAAAAAATGTCTACAAAAACTATTTTTCTTTCTGTTTAATGTAATCCTTAAGATGCACAAAGTCCTTTAAAATCAGTTGTGAAAAAGATTTTTTTTTTCCGTGTATATTTTATTAACAATTAATTGTCAATAGTAGGTTTTCAACTTCAAAGCAACATCATCACAAGTTATTTTTTTTTATAGTTCGAAAACATGCATTACATGAAATAGATGTGTGTATCATTTAAAATAAACATAGACTTAAATTGTGAAAAGATTTATTTTTGAGACTGACTGTGTTCGTGTTCTCACAAAATAACTATTTTTCGTTTTATAAAAACAAAGCATGACTAAAAAAGATGGAATTTGTGATAAAAGTAATAAAAAGCATAAATTATAATTGTTGCAATTGTTAATCATTCACATTTTATATATATATAGTTATTTTGGTTTCAAGGTGTAACAAATCATTATTAAGTCTAGCTATTCTGTTACAGCTTAAACAAAACTTTCATTACAGAAAAAAAAAAAAAATCAATCGCTTGAATATTTACTTTAAATAAGAAAACAAGGCAACTTTTGATCAGTACATTTTTTAAATTACACCAAGATAAGTGATTGTTAGCTTGTTGCCAATTTTAGAAAGAAAAATTAACTTACTGTAAGTAGATGTTGCTCAAGTATCTTCTCTGCATGTGAATTTATATGATTTAATTTTAAATTTTCTCCACATATTTTTAATAATTATTCATGCTTTTTTATTTTAACTAAGAAATATCAATATAATTACGAAATACATTTGACATTTTTTTTAAAAAAATAGCTTAGTCTGATAATGTATTTTGAAATTGTGAGAATAGACATAGGAATGAGACTATTTATATATTAAACTTAAAATTATAAAACTAATTTTTTTTCTCTGTGTTAAATTAAAATTCAAAGATTTATTTATTTTAGTAATTTTAATTTGTTAAAAGCATTCTTTAAAAAAATAATTTTTTTCTTTCTGTGTGATAATTATATTTTTATTGTGTGGGGAGAAAAATCAGTATTGCTATGATACAGTTGTTTTCCTTTTTTTTATGGGCTCATTCATCAGTTTTATTTCGCAGATATTCATGCAAGGCTGTCATAACATGCTCTGGAACTCTAATCGAATTTGGTTCCATACTCTTTTCTTATCTATCTTCTAACTAAGAGTTATTTTAACTCTTTTGAACACAGTTAGATGGCGTCACTATACATGGTTGTTGCCAAATTTTCTGATAATTGAAAATATACATTATACTTTTGAAGTATCAATATAAATGTTCATTAATTCTATTTATAGGTCCCATATTAATACCGACAAAATTATTTTACAGATTACTGAGAGTCACGTGTGCCATGAGGTTAAATATTGAAAAATCTCACAACTTGACTATCAATGTGAGCACGCAATCGAGTCTCCTAGTTTATAAAAGAAATTCCTGCAACATAGCCGCTAATGGATTCGAAACCCAGCTCTTTTGCACATTAATTGCACATGTTACCACTGCTCAGTTACAGATACCACACCATACTTCTATAACTTTAATGATGCGTATGTGACATAATTTTCTTTTACTTAAGGTGGAATAAGGCACAAAAATAAAATATTTGGATACTATTGAAATAATTTAAGAAAGGCAATGTGAAAACGATTATTGACTATTTAATATTAAATCAATTATTATACACTACTGCAAACGAAACTTTTTTTTTATTTTTTTTTTTTAAACGAACTCGTATTTAGACTCCATTACATAATTATTTTGCTACTTTACAATCTAAATTAACTTTTCTGTTTATTTTATTAAATCAATTTATTGTGGGTTTTTTTAAAAAATTAAATGTATTCTAACCTCAAGAAGTTTTATAATCAATATTTTCTGTTGTGGAATAATATCCCACATTGAAAATTCTGCTGGATTTAGAAATACTGAAAAAAAAAAAAAAGTCTATTTTCATTCCCATTATTAAAACACTGAATATTTCAAATCTTTTCTTGGTTTCTGTATTCATGTACTGTTTCAGTTTAATGAATAGATTAATTAATGAGTGATCTGTATTAAATTAGCTGGACTGATTTTAGTTAAAAAATTATGAGACCTGATTTTTAAATCATCTATATAAGTTTGAAAATCAGTTTGTTTGAGTTTTATATAAATTCACAGTTTTCAACTTGGAAAATTTGACACTAGCATAGGCTATGGCTTACGTAAGATCCTAAGCTACTTTAAAAATTGGAGATTCATTGAACTTATAATTAAATTTATTGCCACTAGATGGCACAAGGTAAGTTAAAGGCGGAAGATTACAGATCTAGATTGAAAACAGTTTCTAATAACTGTGACTGCAATTCATGCCACTAACGCAGGCGGGAGAGGGGGGCATGCCTTGAATATTTTTCCGACCCGTGAGATTTATCACACTTTTACAAAATTTATTTATTTTATAATGGCCAAAATAGCGAAAAACAATGTATTAAAAAATACATTATGTGTGCAACCATATATTAAAAAAATTAACTTTGATTTTAAAATAATATTCTTGCCAATATAGGACAGATATTGTATGTTTTATTAATGAGTTTACAGTTATGAGTTCGTAGAATAATGAAATTATAAACACCAATTACGATGTGCAAATACCCAAATTGAGATCGATTTGCAGAAGCTAAGTGAATGAGTGGAGAAATAAATATTTTTGAATGATTTCATTTATATTTTTCATTTTTAGTGTTATATATTTCTTTACAATGTGCGTTTAGTATCATTATTATTATATTGTCTATATTTAAATCTAAGAATAATAGTAAACATAATAATATTAACTCATTATGTTTCAGTTTTTCCCTCCAAAAAAACGTCTATAATGGGTCTAAATCTAATATGGGGATATGTAATTTTATATGCGGCCCGCGGAGTTAGGATGCATTTCCAAAGTGGCCTGCAAGATCATTTGGGTTGGCCACCCCTTCACTATCGGATTATAGATTGTACTGACCACTAGGTCACGAGTTAGTGATTCCATGTTTAAATGAAAAATTTACATGCACATTATAGTTTTCAAAAGCAGCCCTGAGTAGAAAAATTCTTCAATAGACTTGCATGTCAAATAAAAACTGATTTAGTTGAAAATTAAAAAAAAAAAAAATCATATAATTCATTATTTGAAAATACTAGTTAATAATGATATACTATCGTTAAATGTGTGCTAAATAAAAAAAATGAGTTAATCAAATGGTTTTTATTTCTATTATTAGTTTAAACCAGTATCCAAAAGAAATAAATTCGATAATTTTAATAAAAACCAAAAAATTTAACTTGAAAATTAAAAAAAACATTATACAGTTCATTATTTGAAAATACTTGTTAATAATGATGTACTATCGTTAAATGTATGTTAAATAAAAAAGTTAATCAAGTAGCTTTCGTTTCTATTATTAGTTTAAACCAGTATCCAAAAGGAATGAATTCGATAATTTTAAATAAAACCAAAAGATGTAACTTGAAAATTAAAAAAAAAAAATCATTCAGCTCATTATTGGAAAATATTTGTTAATAATGATGCACTATCGTTAAATGTATGCTAAATAAAAAAAATAAGTTAATCAAATGGCTTTCATTATTATTAGTTCAAACCAGTATCCAAAAGAAATGAGTTCGATTATTTTAAATAAAACCAGCAATCGAGGAAAATAACGGTACTGATTTTTGAAATAGATCAGGGTCATCGACAAATTGCAAATTTTAATTTTCTTATTATCTGAATGCAAGCGAACTGAAATATTAGTAATACAGAACAGGAAAAAGGCTTTGTTTATTTTTTATATCGACTGGATTTTTTTTATGTAATTGGGGTCATTGTTCTTTTGCTTGTTATTGAAAGGCTTCGTAATAGAAGCTTCCTCATTAAAAACACGGCATCAATCTTAATTTAAAATCTGACTGGACTGGAATTCATGTCCTATTTTTTTTCTTTTTTTTCTCCTTTAAGTTATTTTTTGTATTCGATTTTTTAAAACGTTTCTTAGAGGATTATTATTATCATTATTATTTTGTGGATGAATATTTAAATTTTAAATAATTTAAAAAGGAATTGAGTAGCATCATGATATAATATGAAAATATGCCAATGATTTTTCTGAATTGGAAATACAAAAATAATTGCATTTCTATACTTATTAATGTGAATTAAATTCATTTCCTCGAAAAATAAAAATTAATATAAAAAATTCCTATATAATTAAAAAAAAGTACTGTTCGTGTTGTTAGAATGATAAAAAGTTTGTATTCTTAGTCAATAATCAGATTAGTATTTAATTATTTAAAAGTTCATTTACTAAACTGGTTAAAATTGTCCAGTTAAATTTTTTGTGTTTAAATTTCCTTGCCTTCATTTTCAATGATTTTTTTTAATTAAATTTAGAAAACTTATTAATACACTCATTAATTAACAATTCTATTAGTTATAGATGTGATTGGATAAATTCTACAAAGCGTCAATTATTGCATGTTTGGTAAAATAATTGAATGATTTTAAAATAAGTTTAATCCTGGTTAATAAATAGACTCAAATGAGGCCCATTTGGGTCTATTTGAGCGGAAGATTTTAAAGGCTGTTCTTCTTGGAGGTGTTAAGGAAAGTGATTGTTGGAGAAAACGGTACAACGCAGAAATTTATAAATGTTATAAAGACCCAGATATTATAAAATGTATTAAGATCAATAGATTAAACTGGGCTGCTCTTATATTTAGAATGAATGATTTCAACTCTGTTAAAAGGCTCGTTTTGGTAAAGCCACAGGGACAAAGATGAAGAGGACTACCCAAGTTGTAATGGATAGACGCAGTTGAAAAGGATTTTGTTGTACTAGGGGAATTTGTTGTACTACTATTTTGTTGAATTGGAAGAATGCATGGAAATCTCTTCAAAGGAAAGCCGTGCCCACTCTGGGCTGTCGTGTTGTTGATGATGATGAAATAGACTCAAGTTTTGTAATTTTTAGTGAAGTGATTAATATAATGCTGTAAATCTAAAAGTTCATAACTTTTAAAATGAACACATTTTGGAAAAAAAAAAAACTATTTTGACCAGATAATCAAATGACAATGATTAAAATTTTTTTAAATTATTATTATTTCACTCAGGAAAAAGGCAGATTTTCTTTAGCTTCGTTAAGAAAAATATATATTATCATGAGTTCAGTTTTATTCTTGAATTGTATGTTTTGTTTTACCTACAAATCGCATGCTTTTTTTTCCCCATAAAAATTAATTTGTATCCTTAAACTACAGTAAAATAAGACTTTTAAATGCGCATTATATATATTTTATTATTTATCAGGATTTCAACCACTCCATTATTAATCATTATTAAAACCTAATAAATACATTAAAAAATAATACTGTAAGGGCCTGATGGCAGAGTAACTGGCGCTGGGTGCCACAGATTTCGGGTTCGAGTCCCGGTGGTGCCATGGATATTTGTAGTGGTCCGAAATCCACTTTAAACCTTTGGTCCTTGTCTAATGTGACTGTACAGCAGGGAACTAACAAGCCTACCCTGTAGAAAGAAACCATCTCTTGTCTGGAAATCTGTCTGTAGACAGACGGCCTTGGCCCACCCTGGGCTGGAGTGCCAGGGAGTTAGCTTAATAATAATGTTACATTATATTGCATCTCTTTATATCACATATTCGGACACATAGCTTCCTGTTTTTTTATTACATCTATTGTACTGTTAAATCCTAGATTAATTTCATAAATCCATAAGGGTCATTTCTAAATAAAGCAGTCAAGATGCTATTAAAAACAATTTTTATTTTTCCTATGTTATTAAACTTATTTTTAATATATAAATGCCAAATATGAATGCATAATATTTAGTTATCTTAGTGCCAATAGATTTAATTGCATTTTAGGAATTAATACATTCGAATTAATAGATGGTTAATGTGGGCTCCGACTGCAGCGAGCTGCTCAGCACTTGGCAGCACCGCAGCACTTGCAGTCGCCACAATCGCACTTCTGGTTTCTCTGGCAGCATCTGCAAGTGTCGCACTTGCAGCTGGCAGTACACTTGGAGGCGGCAGTGCAGCATCGGCACTTGTCGCAGGTGCAGTTAGATCCGCAAGGTCCACCAGGCATTTTCGATACAAGTTGAGTTGAGCAAAAGCTATATGAAAGTATACAAAAGAAAATTTAAATACTATGTTATGATATGATTTTATTGTTTAGTTTATAAATGGAACATTATACACAAAAATATAATACTAAAATACCATTATTTTTTCCCTAGTTAAAAAAATGATATAGAAAGTAATCAAAAACAAAAATTATCAACTAAAACTGTTTACTATGTTTCAACTTGAAGAATTTTTTATTTATTTATTTTTTTTATACGAAGAACATTTAATCAACATTCAGTTTTCTCTAGCATCTTAGAGATCAAAGCTTGAGTTACTCTCTCTCTCTCTTTTTTTTTTTTTTTTTTTTCAAAATTATAATTTCAGCATCTTCGAGTTAAATAGAATATGTAAAGGGAAGAATAGAATGTTATTCGTATTAGAATAGAATGTTATTCGTAATAGAATAGAATATTTTTCGTATTAAATAGAATGTTATTCGTATTATTAAGCTAAACTACCTCCATTAGATTGCGTATGTTATCCTTATAAAAAACAGTTACCTTTAAAACAAATCTTTTTTGGCTAAGCCACATACTGCCAGAAGGGAAAAGTTTGTAGATCATTTCGAGAATGATTATTTGACCCTCAAAACAAAAAATTGGAGGAATTTGGTCAAAGATAGAAATACTAGGCAATATTTAATTTCTAAGGCATTAGCCCACTATGGGTTTTAGTGCTATGAAATGTGAAGGCATCTTACATTCTTTTTACGTCATAGCAATTCATGTGAAAAATGAAAGCGAAACAATGTCCACAAATTTTGATGGCCATGACACTGGACGTACTTATCTATTCATCTGTTTCGGAACTTTTAATCGAAGTATTGGTACTAATTCAGAATTAATCCCCGGTACTGTACTGCAACATCTTGTTAGAAAATTACACCTATTTAAACATTTAACATTATGGTGCCAAAAGTCGGCCTAAATATTAATGAAACTCAATGTTTACCGAAAAAAAAAATCCTAAGTTTCTGGAATTTCGTCATGCAGTAGTTTTTACCAAAATAACCTTAGGAGTAGTCTTGTAATCAATTTTTGATTTCTCACAATCCCAAATACACAAAGTATACTAGTTTTTCCCAAAGATAAGCAAAATTAACATTTCTCTAAATACAAAATATTGATTGTTTTTAATTTATGTAGGGTTTTTTTTTAATAATTATTTTTTTAATTAAGAAAAATTAACATTTTATATATTTTGTCTTAATGAGTTAACAAATGTCGAATGTGCAAACATTAAAAACTCAAATTTACTGAATTAAACTCAGAAGCTGAGAATATCATATTTATTTCAGTTTTTGGAATTAGGTTTCAGTTATATTCAGAAAACATTTTTTTTTTCAATTGAATAAATTATTAACAAAATTAACCTTTTTTTACCAAAAAATAAATTTTAAAATTTTATATATTTAAATTATTTATAGATAAATTTAAATATATAAAAGAAATAATAATTTTTTTTTTTTTTTTTTTTTTTAATGTTACAGTGAAATTATTTATTCAACAAATGAATTAGGAATACTTCAATTTTCGAACTAACAAATTAGACATTGGAGTCTTATAATTTACACTACTGTGATCTTACTTGAAACTTAAACAAAAAGGACCAAGAAAAACTTATAATAGAACTTTATGTTTTAAAAAAAAAAATTTTATAAATTAAAAATTAGTCAAATAAATATCATGGAACCAAGTGTAAGACTCATGCTCCTTGACCATAAGATCGCAATGATTTGTAATTATTTGATCATTGTTGATGAGAGCAAATCTGCAATTTTTAAATACTATTCTAAATTGTTTTAAAATTATAAATATTGTTTAAAAGAAAAAATATAATTAAAAAATCATTAAATTATTACTTTTATTTAGTAAGAGTGCAAAATTTTATGAATTTCCATGTATCATTTAGAAATAGAACTAATGAATGTAAAAAAAAATCGATAATTATTTATTTTTAAATAAATGTCAGTGTAAATTAATTTGTTTTCTAAATATTTATATGTAACATTGTTCTAAAAGTGTCCGTCTTTTGTACATGATGATTTATTATATTTCAATTCAAAAATCACTTAATTATTTAAAATTTTTATTGAAAATCAAAAATGAAGCTCTAAACTAATTGATTAAAGGCATTCTTTTTAAGTGAAAAATATCCTTTTATCAATTCTCTATGAATTGATGTAAACATAAGTTTTTAAAAAAATATTGCATAATATTTATATCAAATAATTTGTCGTTTTCTCACAGACATAGTAATCTGATGTGTTATTGTTTTGACCTCAAAGCTTTGTTTATACATTTTGGATTTTAAACTCTGACCTTCTCATAGCTTTGTAATCAACGAAGATTATTCAAGAATGTTCTACATTCTATCAACTTAACATAAACAGCTGACAAAATAATTTAAGGATAAGATTAGAACTATTTTTGGAACCTATGTCATTGAAAATAATAATATTTAACTTAAAAGTTAACGGATACAAACCTCCTTGCTTGACCCCAGTAAATATTATGCTATTTTTTTATTCGGTTGAAATTTTGTTGAGAAAAGTAATCAACAGAAAGACTGGCTGTAATGCTATCTTGTTCTTATTATCAATCATCAGTTTGTCAGATATACCTATAAATCATTGATTTTATCTAATAAAATTACTTTGATTTAGTCAATCTCTTTTAGGAATGTTTTTTTTTTTTTTTTGTGTGTATATTATTTATCTCATAAATAATTTAGAAGCAACGACGAATGAAAGATATTAATGAGAATTAGAAAATAACACTTGCGGAAGGTTACATAATTGTATGATATAAAACTTTTTTTAATTTAAAGAAATATTTAATCTAAATTACCTGATTGCGGTTAATTATCAACTAGATCTCTTTCCGAATATTTATATCCAAAATTCATTTTTTACCAAATAAAGAAGAAATCAAAAGATGCGAACTATATCTTCCTGCGGAATGATACCGATTTCAACTCTTGTTTACCAATAATCATTTCCTAAGAATGTAATGGGTCAGGGAATGTTGTGTTGACAACATTATTAAAATTGTGAAAGAACTGCATTTATTTCAGATGCTATTCATTTCTCAACCATTGGTATATTGATCAATGATTTATAGCACAAAATTGTTATTATTGATTGTTATTTAAGATTCAAATCATCAAATACCTCCACAATATCATAAAAATTTTTTTTATTCATGAACAATGAGCACTTGTCATATATTATTTGCTACAAAAACAATATCAATATAAATATATATGATCACAAAACGTTTGCAATAGTTTTTTATTTTTTTTTTAAAGATATATAAGTTTCGTAAGTATTAATAAATGAGAGAACTTTAAAATCAGAGAATTCTAAAATTCATGGTATAATTATAATTCAAACATAAGTTGGAAAATATTGCATGAAGAATTGTATAATAATAAGATAAATAGAAAAAAAAATGTAAACATGTATAACAAAGCACATACATGAAAATTAATGCCGGAAAAAAATGTTTTTAAAATGGTGGGATAATACAAATTATTTAGGTTAGTTATGTTTTATTTTCATATGCGTTTTGCATTTATTTAAATTATTCCTATTTTTCTACCTTCATTATTTATTTAATTTACCTTAATTTATTTATTCATTACCATTATTATTATTTGCTTAACAAAATAAAGTATATTAAACTAATAAATTTTCTAAAGTTAGATATCATCTTTAAATTTTTGAGGGGAAATTGACTGATCGGTTGAAATAATTTAGAACAGGAGCATTTTAAAACATAGCAATACGCAATTCATGTTTATAACTTCATTAGAATTTAAAAAAAAAAAATTATAACCTTTTATATAGTTTTGATTTAATAAAAGTAATGAATATAAATAAAATAATTTTCAAATGAAAATTATAAAAATAAAATTTTCAAATGGAATTATGGTCAGTAATATATGATTGAAACAACTGAGCTAAAAGATATATGAAATTTAGTTTCTCTTGAAAAGAGATTTTATATTATTACACCATATTTTTAATTTTCTTTTTCAGTATGGGCGTTCGAATTGGACTTAATACAGGATTAAATTCCATTCAATTGCGTATAATATGACCCCAGCGAGCACATAGCAAGAGAGGGAGACTGGTGAACCCCTCCAAAGACTATAAATTAAAACGTGTTCAAACTTATGGCAACTTCGCACTTAGGCCTAATTGTTTTTTGTTAAATATTTATTACTTCAACGAATTAGTGGATTTATTTATTATTCTTTTTTTTTTATACCTAAGTTTGTTGAATGTGGCAGCATTTTTTTTTATTTTTTTTTTTATTTTTTTATTTAGTATTTTTTAATTTGAATGTTTTTATTTTTTATGTATTTGAAACAAATTAGTGAGGCCTGATGACCGAGTGCCTGGCGCTTGGTGCCGCAGGTTTCGTATTCGAATCCCGGCGGTGTCACGGATGATTTTAGTGGTTTGGAATTCACTTTAAACCATAGCTTCCGATCTAATATGACTGCGGAGAGTTGGGCTGGCAACCTTACTCCGTAAAAAGAAAACATCTCTGTTTCGGAATCTACTAGTAAACAGATGGCCATGATCCAACATGGACTGTAGTGCCGGGATGTTTATTATTTAGAGATAAATTAGTGCAATATAAAAATTATTAAGAAAATATGAAGTTTCGACTTCAGATACGTTTTCTATTACTTATAGTTTAGTATAACCTATTGAACTTTCTTACAACAGTTACGCTTTAATTTGTTGAATCTTATATTTAGGTAGCTTATACCGTTGTCCCCAAACCCAGTTTCGGGACGCCAAAATATCCCGTTTTCATAAAGAGAACAAAGGTTCAAAGAAAAGGTATTAAAAATCAACAACTCGGATGTAGAGATGGGAACATGTCCACATCAGCAATGTCTGCCACAAATGTGAAATTGATCTGATCTTTGATCCGAAATTTGACAGATCTTTGAAAATTGCAAGAAAATGAGAGCAGTGCTGTTAGCAAAGAAAACTACAAATGTTGAATTCTGTAAAATAAGCAAAGAATATTTGGCGCAGGGAACTTCGTTCTTTGAAGAATTAGAAACATTTCAATGGCCGAATTTAACCAAAATGCCTGTGTGGACAGGAATTCAGTTGTATGGATTGGGCTATAGGTGTACTGATTGAATAGGGATTTATTAATATTCGGTGGATATTCACTTTGAGTCTAGTGACTAGCGCTCGGTGCCACAGGTTACAGGTTCGAGTTCCGGCTGTGCCATGGATGTTTGTAGTGGTTCGAAATCATCCTTAAAATCATAGGTCCCGGTCTAAAATGGTTGTTGGGCTTAGGGCTGAAAACCCTACCCCATTAAAAGAAAACAACTCCTGTCTCGAAATCTGCCAGTAGACAAAAGGCAATGGACTGCTATTGGGCTGTTGCGCCAATGAAGAAGAAGAAGGATATTCACTTATTTCTAACGACAATACATCGCAAAAAGTTATTGAATGGATCTGTAGAAATGTTTCAAGCAATGAGCGTAATTGTTCAAACACTCTCACATCGATAATTTGAATCATATAAACTTTCGTATAAATTTATAATACATTTTGAAGACCTTTTTTACGAAAGAATATGTGTGATCGGCACAAATGCTTTGGTAAAAAGGTTTTCCTTCATATGAATAAGCTGTCGACGAGCGGAAAAACATCACTGAAGGTGGAGATTCTTTAAGGCCAAAATAAATTGGAGAATTGTTTCCGAGAATTTCATAGTTATTTGAAATCAATACCAAAAAATACCCATACAAGTTTTGTTTTTCAAAAATAACGAAAAACCATACAAATTATTTATGTTCAGAGTTCACTCCTGTTCTTTTCTTAATAAACAAAAGCTATGAAGAAATATGCGGGGTTTTTTGATACACATATCATTGCCTAAAATTAATAGATGCCACGTTTTAAAGGGAAAAAGTCAAGAATGAATGTAATGAATTTTGTAGAAAAATCGAGAAAATTTTCACTAGATAGTCCAAATTGGTTAGTTCGTTGCCTTTAATTCCCACCTAATTCATTTTTCAGAATTATGATTATAAAACTTTCATCAGGCGGAACCGAACTCTGGTTGATTCATCAACTAGCTAAGCATGTTTACATCCAGAGAATGAAATCACTCACAAGAAAATGAGTTCGATATTATCTCATATTTTATTTTCCGTTAAAGTCCAAGTGGGAAAAAATAAATACAACTTTAATCACTTAAACTATTGAAAACTGAAAAATCATCATAAGTCTCCTATTCGCCTATTACCAAAACTGATATATTATCAGTGCTTAAAGTTCACAATAGAAAGAAAAAGGAAAAATACACTTACCAAAATAAATCAGCAGAAATAAAACACAAACAAAATCTTCTTCCAACAATTCGCTTACGTAATATTTATCAGAATAATCATACCCGAGATAGAGAATTTCTTAGTATTTATTGGGATTTTGCACTAAATGATCAGTGCCGTGTGCAAAGTTGCACCCGCCTCTTTGGTGTACCGTGTGCAAAAGTATATATGAAAAAAATGAGTGGTGAAGGGAATAAGTGCAAATGGTTTGTGCTCATTGGCTGAAAAAGTAGCAAAAGTTCTTAATGTATCCAATAGGAGAAAGAAGAATTTCGAACGTGCATCAAAGCAATCTTATCAAATTTTTCGAGATCAGACCTCTTGACTGATCTTATTGTGCAATAAGAAAAAAAAAAGACAAGGTCAAATTTGATCTTATAAAACTGTTGTTGTGATGTGATTGAGATGAATCAGTCATATTATGTTTACATTATCTAAGCGAAAATTTTTATTTTGCTCTTTTATTTATTTATCGAAAAAGGCGATCTTTTTTTTCTGTATTTTTATAAGATAAGACAGCTGTTTTTATTATTATTATTATTATTTTTTTTTTTTGTATTTATTCAATTTAATTAATTTAACAGAAAGATTTAGGAAACGTAAATTAAAAGAAAAACAAATTATTATGCTTAATTTAGTGATAATCGATTTGTAAAGGAAAGAATTTTGCTATCAACTTTGTATAAACAGTTGTTTACATCGAAGAACAATGTTTTTGTATCAAGTGCATTTTCTTCCAGAAAATACTATACACGAGAAGCAATTATTTACGAATGCGATTATTCCATTTTCTAAGAACAACACAGCGAACTGCTTTCTGAAATTTCTTTAAAATAATTGAAATTGTATATATATATTTTTTTTTTTGTCGTTGTTCAGTGGAATATTTAAAGGATAATTTTAAACTAAAAATAACCTGATCTTTTCACAACACTAATATGAGAATAACTTGTCTGCTTTTCGGAAATAGAATCAAAGAATAGTTTTAAAATAAATTGTTCCTAAAAAATTCTCTAGTATAGGATGGATCAGATTCTAACACACTCTGAGATTCTTGTTAAGAATCTCAATATATATGTATGTATGTATATAATCTCAGTATGTATGTATTAATGTATGTTCCTAAAGAATTCCCTAGTTTATGAATCAGGTTCTAACACGTGCGGTTCTTAAGAATGCATGTATGTATTCCTAAGAATTTATGTTTCTAAAGAATTCCCTAGTTTATGTATCAGGTTCTAATACGCTCATGAGATTCTTGTTCATAACAGAAATTGCAGCATTAAAATGTAATATCGAATGTTAAAAAACATTTAATTAATGATTCCTTTGTAGATCTGGCTCATAAAATTTGAATTAGTTATTTTTGTGTGCTTCTAATTTTTCACGAATGCATTGGACAAGCGTTTCAGTTTTAATGCATTATTCAGCAAAAGCGACATTTTATTTTGGTTAACGCAATTTTAAAATAGAACATGCTGTGAGCACTAAATACCATAGAGATGAAAACCCATACTGCACAGATTAGAAATTCAACATTTAGACTATTGTGTTACAGAAGGATAATTTGATCTGTTAGTAAATAATAAAATAGAAAACGTCGAATAAAATATTTTTTGATATTTACGTATTAGCCTGCATGCCAGCGATTATTCACCCTTATTATCTCACAGGCATTAAAATCAATGGTAGATCTCTTATATTAAACATTTGAAATTTTTTTTTTTTTTTTTTTTTTTTTCATATCAAACATTATATGCAACCAACAATTTCCACCCGGAAAAAAAAATGTGATATTTGCAAAGGCAAAGGCTTCCAAACAATTGCTGTCAGGCGGTTAATGCCTATTTTTCTATTATTTAAATCTTTACTTTTTCATTAAACTAAAGTCGAATCACATTCAGTGTTTTAATTTCTCATCAAAATCTGTCAAAAAACTATTGCCAATTACATTTTTCAAAAGCATCGATGGGGCAAGTACTGTGCATTCCTGTTCCATGCAAATTTACATTTATACAGCATTATATCTAAATTTAACAGATACATTTTTTGGAGGGTATCAGTCTTTATTATAACCTGGCTGTCAAAACACTGGTTGTGTTTAAAAAATATTTCAGGAGGAGTGCTCAAATTGTTGGAAGCAAAAAGAAATACTTGCAAAGTATATTATTATAATAAATATTTATTCAATTCCTACTATTAGTTCACACTCTCCCTATATATATCTTGTTCAAATTTTTAGTCGTTCATAAAATACTTTTTATTCATCCACTCATGTTCAAATACACTTGTAATGGATGACACTAGATGCTAATACAGTTTTTTCAACTATTAATTCATTCATTAAATTTAATTCATTAATTTTAGTTTTATTTCAGATTTAAGTTGCATATATCTACCAATAGATGGCACCAGGTAAACTTAAAAAAATGAATGAAAATTATTTATAAAGGACTTTCTGCAATAGAGTGAAAAAAAAGTAGGAATTGACTTAAAAAAATTTTTTTTTTATATTACTTGTTTTAATGTAAAATACCAAACAAGTACCATGAGCTGTGTTGCTCACACTAACAATACAAACAGGTACATTCAAACAGGCACATTATATACCAATAATGCACCAAAACAGGTATAATAAGGGTTTTACATAACAAGAATTCAGATTTTTAATTTTTGAGCTGTGATTTAAACAGATTTCTTAACCCATAAAAGGTCTTATTGGCAGACACAATTCTGTTTTTTATTTCAGGTAAGATATTATTATGGCAATTAATTTCTGATCCTAAGTATTTAATACTAAATACAGATTCAATATAAAAATAATATTCATTATTCAATATTATTCATATAATTCAATATTCATTTTCTCTTACAATATATTATTCTTTAAAAAAATTATTATGTTATATTCTTCAAAATATAACATAAGAATTTTTTTAAAGAATAACATTTACTTTGATTGAATATAATATCGACAAATTAGGTTTCCAGAAAAAACATAGACTATTCAGTAGTTAAGAAACGATTTTTCATTTTTATACTAAAAATATAAACAAAGTTTTGATTTATATATCTGCCTACATTTTATCATTATATTTTCAAAAATATTTTTAATTTAATATTATATAATTAATTATTCAAAATATTTTTAGATGAAATCTTCTTGACCTGTTCAATGACTCATAAACAAAATTTGAAAATAATATCAAAAATTGCTATGCTACCTCATTTTTGCTCATTTCAGTTTGTGAATATGGCAACGTCAACAGCAGGGCAATAGCAGCGGCCTCTTTAGACTGATTGAACTTCCTCAATTGTGGTCAAGACTTGTTTTGTGTGGTGAATGGCCCACTTTTTTTCATTTCCTACTATTAGTTCACACACTCGCTATGTATATCTTGTTCAAATTTTCAATCGTTCATAAAATACTTTTTATTCATCCACTCAAGTTCAAATACATTTTTTTGAACTTGTAGTGGATGACACTTGATGTTAATGCAGTTTTTCAAATATTAATTCATTAATTAAATTTAATTAATTCATTTTAGTTTTTTTTTAGATTTAAGTTGCATGTATCTAATAATAGATGGCGCCAGATGTAAGAGGAAAATTTCACCTTTATTTGTAACGGACTTTTCTGCAATATAGTGAAACAATTTTTATATATTACTTGTTTATTTAAAAATAAATTACTTGTTTATTTTTACTTGGGTAATTAAATGCAAAATAAATACTTGTTACACAAATTGGTCTCATCATTTATTAATCCTTTTCTTCGTTTTACACTTTCCCTTTAGTTTAAAAGTAATTATTACACAATGTATTTTATTTCTGGCCAGAACATTGTTGTACTGAAGAAGCAACAATAAACTATAAGACAATGATAGATTAACAATAAGGCACAAACTTGTACAAAACTGTTAGGCATTAATGGCACTATAAAGCTTTGCTTTTATGTTATTGGAAACAAGCAATTAGTTATAAAATTTTATTATCGCGCAAAATTGCCGAACAAATTATTTACTCAAAAAATTAAACCAAAGCAGCAAAATTCTTCACTGGATTGCCAAGTCGCCAAGTAAGCAAACAAAATGGTTGCCAAAATTCGGTATATAGCAATAAAATAGTCATTATATTGTTCGGAAAATGAAGCTGCGAATTCCTCTAATTACAGTATTGCAACCCTAAAGAAATTGGCGAAATAATCAGGGTTGCAAGATTGGCGACTTCCTCAGGGGTACAGTATTCTAGATTTTAACCGAGTTTTATTCCTAAATTACTAATACAGATTTTAGATTTCCTTTTCATGTACGAATTTTAATTCTACTAACGATGAGTCTATAATTACTGCAGATTAATTTTAATTTCTATAAAAAATAATATTTAAAAATCTAAGTAATTGTAGATTAATAATAAAAATAAAATTTATCTGTAAAATTAAATTTGTTAGAATATGAACAGATAAGCAAGTATTATATTTTTATTTTATGGATGTATTAAAAGGGTTCTGATGGCCGAGTGACTAGGTTTCGGGTTCGAGTCCCAGCTGTTGCAGTGATTCGGAATCCACCTTAAACCGTAGGTCTCGGTCTACTGTGGTTAGGAGCCTGACAGACGAGTGGCTAGCGCTCTGGCTCTTGGATTCGAATCCCGGCGGTCTCATATGACCGTATAGCGTCACAGAGCCCAATCAAACTTCTTCTCACCCACATCATATTACCCAAATTGTATAAGGCAACTCATCTCTAGGCACAGTGGTGTGGTATGGTGTAGTAGTAGCGCTGGTGGTCTAATGTGTCTGTAGAGCGTAGTGCTGACAATCCTACCCATAAAAAGAAATTATCTCCTGTCTCGAAATCTACCAGTAGGCAGACGGCGTTTGTCTGCCATGGAGCTGTTGCGCCACTGGTGATGATGGATGTATTAAAAATTACCTTAAAGTTTTATTATTAAGGGAATAAAATATTATTCCAAAATCTCCATCTTAGCCATAAATAAACCAGTTTAAGAACTTCAGTTTTGGCTTCATTTCCAGTTCTCACACTTTATTATAAAATTTATAATCATTGAATTACTTTGTGAAAAATGTTGCAACCATTTAAAAATATAATAATTGAATATATCATACAAGTATTTATTTATTCTTTTTCAATTCCTATTATTAGTTCCTCTCCCTATATATATTTATATATCTTGTTCAAATTTTCAATCATTAATAAAATATTTTTTATTCATCCACTCAAGTTCAAAAACATTTTTTTAAACTTGTAGTGGATGACACTGGATGTTAATACAGTTTTTTCAAATATTAATTCATTCATTAAATTTAATTAATTAATTTTAGTTTAAATACCGTCAGTGGCGAAGCGTGTAGATTGCTGAAAATTTTTTTTTTTTAGATTCTTTTTTCAATTCCTACTATTAACTCACACTCTCCCTACATATATCTTGTTCAAATTTTCAATCGTTCTTAAAATACTTTTTATTCATCCACTCAAACATTTTTTTGAACTTGTAGTGGATGACGAAGTTAATATAGTTTTTTCAAATATTAATTCATTAATTAAATTTAATTATTTAATTTTAGTTTTTTTTAGATTTAAGTTGCATGTATCTACCAATAGATGGCGTCAGAAGAAATTTGATTTATAAAGGACTTTATGCAATTTAGTGAAAAAAAAGTAGGAATTGACTTTAAAAAATATATTTTTAATTACTTGTTCATTCTGGGTTTTAATCTCAGTCAGGGAGGGAACAAAATGGTAAATGAAACATGTGAATAAATTAATTAGAGAGATGGAAAGTGTGTATGTGAGAGAATTTTTTCTAACTTAAAAAAATGAATGAAAATTATTTTTGAAGGACTTTCTGCAATATAGTGAAAAAAGAAATTAAATTAGAAACGGGGAAAAAAAAAAAAAAAAAAAATAGAAAACGAATAAATAGTAACAAACAAAAATAATAGTCAAACACCATATATAGAAAGAAAAATTGCAAGGAAATTAGCCTTCTATTTTGCGACTTAATAGTGCGATTCTGTCATATGTATATACATATTTATATTAATTGTAATTATTTAATAAAAAGTAACTAAAATAAAATTTTTCCTTGTTGCCTAAGTAGGAATTGACTTTAAATTTTTTTTTTTATATTACTTGCTTAAATTTTGTTCAAAATTTTTGTTTTCAAAATTAAAAAAAATGTTCTTAAATATATATATATATTTTATTTTATTCAAATGATAGCTTATATATAGTTTATTTCTTAAGTTCCTATTTTAAAACTTAAAATCACCATTGTTCGAATTTATTTATTTATTTAGTTTTTATTAATTGTTCTGTATTTCAAATAACTAAATTGTTTGTTTGTAAAAAAAAAAAAAAAAAATAATTCAGAATAGGAATGTGTAAAAAATTTTTTGACATTTATTAATATTTGAATGGAAAGAATACTCATATATTTCAAGACAGCATAAACATATCAATAGATATTTTTAAAGATTTTTTTTTTAGTAAGATATCAAATTTCTACTTTTAATATTTATAAATTCATATCAAATAAAATTCAATGCAAAATCAGATTTTAAAATTATTTTATTTTCATTTTACATGAAAATATACTTGAATCTTGATTTACATATTTTTTAGCATTTTAATGCTATCCGACAATTATTCATGAAATATGTAATACTACATATTTCATGCAGCCTGTACTGCATTAGGCAATGCAGCAGCTTCATTTTTGCTTCTCTTGCCCGCATGCGCAGTTGGTGCACTTGCACGATTCGCACGTGCAGTTAGTGCAGCTGGTACAACCACAAGGTCCAGGCATTTCGAGATAGTCTGAAATAAGCAGAATATTAATTAATATTAAATAAAAAACAGAATATCAATCAAAATCAAATCAAAGACACAAATTTTGTTGTAGTTATTTTTTAATATATACAAATTCCTTTGTTTATGAAAAAAATTATAATTTTTAATAAGTAATAAGAAGTATATACTCTTTAATAATAACTTTAAGAAGCCACTAATCACGGACTTCAACTGCCCTAGGAAGTTGACATCAGTTATTAGCAGACTCAGAACTAATCATTACAGAGGGATGAAGATTCTTCCAGACAAGACCAGGGAATACATCCCCTGCAAAAATTGCCCCAACACTTTCCTAACACCTAAGTACATTCTAGAGTGCCCAGCACTCACTCCCCATGTTTTTCAATTGGGTATGGGGCCAATCGAAGCCAACTTAAGAGAAGTCCTGTATTGTGAAGCGGCGCCTTGGCTAGCGGCCGCTATCGTGAAGACTTTTGACTTGATCTAACTTTGATAATAATATTTTAAACCCATGGACACGATAACAACAACATAATATACTTTGCAAGTATTTCTTTTTGCTCCCAACAATTAGAGCATTCCACCTGAAATATTTTCTAAACACAATCAATATTTTGACAGTCAGGCTACAATGAAAACTGATACTCTCCAAAAAAAAAAAAGGCTATTAAATTTAGATCTAATGCTGTATAAATATGAACCTACATAGAACAGGAATGCATAGTACGTGATTCATCGATGCTTTTAAAGATTAAAATTGGTAATATTTTTTTTGACAGATTTTCATGCGAAATTAAAACATTGAATGTAATTCGACTTTAGTTTAATGGAAAAGTAATGATTTAAATAATAGAAAAAATAGGCATTATCCGCATGCCAGCCATTGTTTAAGCCTTCGTCTTTGGAAATATCAATTTTTTTTTTTTTTTTTTTTTTTTTTTTTTTCGAGTGGAAAATGTTAGTTGCGTAATAATTCTTTAATAAGTAATAAGAAGTACAACTCGTAATAGTTGCGTAATACTCTTTAATAAGCAATAAAATATATTTTTAAAGAATTAAGACAATTAATAACGTTGTTAAATTAAATGGATATTAAAATTACATTGCACTTTAAACCGTAGGTCCCGGTTTAATATGACTACTACTACTACACCGGACCACATCACTGTGCCCAGAGCTGAATTGCCCCTTTAAAGTTTGGGAATGATGTGGGTGAGAAGTCTGATTGGGCTCTGTGACGCTCTGCGGTCATATGAGACCGGGACCTACGGTTTAAAGTGGATTCCGAACCATTACAAACATTCATGGCACCGCCGGGATTCGAGCCCGAAACCTACGGTACAGAGCGATAGTCACTCGGTCATCAGGCCCCAAAAGGATAGCATAAACGCTATTAGAAATGATGATTACAGCAGCAGGTCTGGGTCGAACCTGCAGCCTCGCTTCTGCAAGAACGGCCTACATGACAACTGAACCGGTTCGTCTAGTTTAATATGACTGTAAAGTGTTGGGCGTAGGGCTCATAACTTCACCCTGTAAAACGAAAACTTCTTCTGTCCCGAAATCTGCCAGTAGGCGGACGGCCTTGGCTCACCATGGGCTGTAGGGCCAGGGAGTAAGTTAGTTAGTAACAATTACGTTGCTTAGCCCTTTAATTATTTATTTATTTTTTTTTTTGCAATTGTAATATTTGTTTAAATTTTAAATCATTATTTCGTTAAATTTTTAAAAACTATTTTTTAAGTGTGTTTATGTTAATATCACCTGAAAGTATACTATAATTTCAAACATGTAAAATAAGAAATATAAATTCCTAGAAATTTCCCTTTTTATATTACATAAATTTTTTTTCTCACAAACGTCAAGAAAAATTATGCAATTGCTTTTTATTTTAAGAATTTAATAAAAAAAAATATCATAACTTTAACTATCATAGTCTTTAAACTATGTTATCAATTCTTAGCCCAGATTGTATGAGAGTGATTGCTCAATTTAATGTAAATATTTTTCCTTTACTGTTAAATGTATATTTGAGGCCAAATAAGAGCTATTTTTAGATCAGCTTTGAGGACTTTTTTTTTTAATCAAAAATAGAACACAATAATTTAAATGCTTGTGATCATTAACTTTTTATAAAAAAAAATCATCAGGAATTGCTGGCATATATCTAAAAATATAATTAGCAATTATACGTAATTGTAATAATTAGTAATTATGTATAAAATGTCATTGTAATAATTAGTATTTATATATAAAATATAATTGTAATAAAACACATTTAAAAATAAAAGAATTAATTATAATAATTTAATTCATTAAATTAAAAATTGTTATTCAATATATATGTGTTAAATTATATTTTACAACCATTAATAAACATTCTAAAACATATAACAAACATTCTAAAAATAACATTCTCTTCGATTTTCTTTTTAATAGAACATTTATTATATTCTTAAATTTTAATTAAAATTTTTTTGTTTTCGAATTCTCATAAATTAAATACAAATCATTATTTCATCACCATTTCATAATTTTTTATTACACTTGAAGCTTTCCAAAGATATTGTTTTCACTTAAAAAAAATAATTTTGCAATTTTCATTTTCTTATAAATCAAAATATGAACAATCGTTTCAAAATTTTTCAATACATTTTAGAATTTTCGAAGTGAATGATTTTTACAAATGAGATTTTTCAATAAATTACTTGATAAAATGAAATAAAAAAAGAACAAGTAAATCGAGAATAAAAATAGAAAAATAAATTAATATTTATAAATGCTGTCATATCGAATTCATATAATCAGTCATGAAAATTTGGATGAAAAAAAATTAAATTAAATTTTAAAAAAAAGGGAAAAGTAATAAAATAAATTTAATCAAGTTTAAAAACAAGTGAACTGATTAAATATCTAGAAATGAACTTAAAAAGTAAATTATACGAATAAATTGAAGGTACGTACGTGTATGCATTCTTTGAATTTTTAAGAATGAAATAAAAAATTATTGATAAATCAGACTACATTGCCTATGGAGGAGAATTTAAATCATTCAATTTCAATATTTTTTAAATTGTCAACAGTTTTTAGAAATTCTTCCAGATTAAACAACGTTCAGTAATTGACTCAACAAAATCATTTAGAAAAATAATTTAATTAACTAAATATTAAAAGAAAAATACAATCTTTATTTTTATAAGCTACATCGACCTTATAATTATGAATAAATCTTTGGAATACAGATTTTTCTTATAAAAGATTAATGTATACACTTAAGTAAGTAATATTCTTTTGAGTGATTAAACATTACTATTTACTATATTTGTCACACAAGAACTATAGAGGGAAAGTTTCCTATCCAATTTACATAGATTTGGTAACAGATACAATTTATAATATTATAATAATGTTTACGAACAAATATAATATATTATTATATATAATATTATAATAATGTTTACTTTTTTTTTTTGATCATGAAAAATACACAGCGAAAAAGTTAAATTATTTTTTAAAAAAACTTTATACATTACAAGAATTTGTGTTTAAAATACTGAGACTAAACAAGAAGTGATAGTCTTTTAAATAAAAAAAAGAGAGAAAATTAGAGTAAGAATGAATTAATAGTATACGAGCGATGATTGTAGCAACACTACTGAAAGATGAGTAAAATAAATAGAGAAATTAAAATATGAATTTATTTTATTCCATTTAATTTTTCTTTTCAAAAGAAAATATTTGAAAATTCCATAACAAAAAAGAAAGTAGTTTTATGTTTTATATTTTAAGCGGTGAAAGATAATATTATTTTTAGAAAAAACATAAAATAATCGAAAACTAAGCAAGGACTTAAAACAAAGACATGAGTCACACAAACAATTTATTCAAATTTGAAAAAAAGAAAATACTAACAATGCACTGTAAGAAATAAACCAATCAATAATCTCAAATTTTAAATTTTGTATTGTTTTGCTTATAATTTTAAGCATTGTTTTGAAACTTACTTTAATTCAAATTAAAAGGTTTGTCATAAAAATATTACATCGCAATTTGAACTTTTCCAAAACAAGAAAAAATTCTTGTTTGCTTTAAAACAATTCTTTTAAACTTTTAGGAGCTTAATGCTAACTTATAATAAACGAAAACGTTCTTACCAAATATAAATTCAGCTAGAAAACAAAATCTCCGCAAAGAAAAATACAATATCTTTTCTTTCTCTCTCAAAGATACTCAAGGTCCTAAGTTTCTAACTGAATTTATTACACAGACGAACGAGTTCCTTCGCCTTTTATTACCGATTTGAAGTTCACGTGAACGTCGTGCAAAGTTCAACTGATTCAGGAGTGTCGTGTGCAAAGCAATATAATTAAAATGGAATGTTCTGAAAACGAATGACCGATTACAACAAACGAATTCCATTGGTTGACTAATTGGTCCGAGTTTTAAAGTCAGCCAATAGAATAACAGGAATTTCGAGTGGTATTAATACAATCTTTATGAAATAATTCTAGATCGGTCCATTCGACATGGTCAGATGATAAAATAAAAGAACAAAATAAGGTCAGATTAATTGCTGCAGATATTGCTCATCCTGTGAAAGTTCTGATTTAGTTTTCCATTCGCGTTACTCGTCAATAGAACATCAGATTGTGTAAATTAAAAAAAAATAAATAAAATAACGAGTTTTAATGTTTATATTTTTTTGTTTATCAATCGGTATATTATTTGTTTATCTATCTTATCCAGGGATTCTATTTGAATACGAAAATATCGTTTTGTTTATATTTTCGAGTCATTCAACTCTTTATTTTTCATTACATGTGGACGTATGTGTTATGATTAATTATTTATAGCTGGCATACACTGAAACACATTCATAACATTCAGTCACACCACTCTCTATTGCACAAAAGATTACAGTTTTTTTTTTTTTTTTTTTTTTTTTTTTTTTTTTTTTTTTTTTTTTTCTAAAAAGAAAAAGGTTTTTTATTGGACTTTATAAAAATTTTATAATGTAAGATCTAGTTTTTGTTTCCAGTGAAGTGTAACACGTTATCCATTTTATTAAGAGAAATAAAAATAGTGTTAAAGCAATTAATAATAATAATAAATTAAATAGTTTTTAGATTTTGTAACTCCACAATCAATTTACTACTACGATCAAAAAGTAAGACCAATCATTATTATTATTTTTTTTTTTCAAAAACCCTTTATTTACTCTTCCAAATTTATTTCATTGCCTTCGGGCACAATGCACTTCTGCCAACTTTTTTTCAAACCTCAATGCATGCTAAAAGTCATCGGCAGGGATGACCTTCAAGACGCTCGGCGATTCACGCTGAATCTCTTCAATCGACTCAAAACGGTGTCCCCGGAGTAGTCTTTAGAATTTAGGGAATAGCCAGAAGTCGAACGGTGTAAATACGGTGGTTGTGAAACGATATGGTTTTTAATTTTGGGCGAAAAGGTCATGACGAATCAATGCGATGTGAGTTGGCGCATTCAGTGTTTTCGGTACCAATCGAGATCTGTCGTGTTTGAGGCCCAAAATGGAATTGACCGATCCTCTTGAAATTCCAACATCATCAGCAAGGTCTCTAATTGTAAATCGACGGTTTGCAAGCACCAAATCTTTAATTTTTTGGACGTGAGTTTCGTCGGTTGAGGTTGGTGGTCGACCAGAGGGTTCTTCGGGGCTCTTCGACTTCAACGCGTTCTCTGCCTTCTTTGAACTGTTAATCTGTCCTATATTCGCAAGAATATTAGAGAGTTTTTGCATACCGTAAGTTAGTTACCGTAGGACGTCCGTTAGCTTTTTCTCCCTAGCGCGCATGCTCATAGGAAACTGAGCATGCGCGCTAGGGAGAAAAAGCTAACGGACGTCCTACGGTAACTAACGTACGGTATGCAAAAACTCTCTATTATTTTAAAATCAAAGTTGGTTTTGTTTCTCATAATTTTGTCGGTCGGTTCCATTTTTGAATATATGGATGCACGCATAATGTATTTTTTAATACATTGTTTTTCACTACTTTGACCATTATAAAATAAATACATTTGGTAATAGCGTGATAAATCTCACGGGTTGGAAAAATATTCAAGGCGGGCCGCGGGTCGGCAACCCCTGATATAGAAAATAAGAATAAACAAGAACTGGTAGTTTATTAACAACCAAAACAGACTGTTTTCAACTTTTATCATTTTTGAAAACGCAATCAGTGAACTGGTATTTACTTGCTGTTTTCTGTAGTATTTCCAACTATTTCTAAAATCATTTTTTTCCTACTAAATTTTTATTTAAATTTTGCAAAATACAGCAAAAATGGAATATTATTTACTGTTGGACAGAAAATTAGAATCAGTTTACAGTCAATTTTGGTAAAATACCATTTTAGGAAATAACGCATCAATTCTGTTAGAATTTCTTACTTTCTTATGTTTTTAATGTAAACTAAATGAATCGAGTAAGTGTATACAATATGATTAATATAAATATTTAATTTTTGTTGTCACTTTTATTTTTTTATATGGGCACGAGCACCTTAAAGAACAGTGTGCTGTGTTTCCAGTTTGAAGCGATGACGAACCACGTTGATGTTATATTGCACATTAGCATCATCAGGAGCTTCAATACTACTGTGCCCAAAAAGTAAGAACAATTATTTATTTTTTTTCAAAAAGTCTTTATTTATTCTTCCAAATTTATTTAATCGCCTACAAAGTAATCCCCTCCGGACACAATGTATTTATGTCAACTTTTTTTCCAATTCTCAGTTCATGCTAAAAAGTCATCGGCAGGGATGATCTTCAAAGTGTGCTGCGCTTCAAGTTGAATCTCTTCAATCGACTCAAAACGGTGTCCCCGAAGTGCTCCTTTGAGTTTAGGGAGTAGTCAGAGGTAAAAAGGTGTGAATACAGTGGTTGTGAAACGACATGGGTTTAATATTTTGCGAAAAAATCAAGAAGAATCAATGTAGTGTGAGCTGGCGCATTCAGTGTTTTCGCTACCAATCGAAATTTGACGCGTTTGAGGCCCAAAATATAATTGACGATCCTTTTGAAATTCCAACATCAGCAGCAAGGTCTCTAATTGTAAATAGACGGTTTACAAGTACCAAATCTTTAATTTTTTGGATGTGAGCTTCGTCGGTTGAGATTGATGGTCGACAGAGGATTCTTCGTCTTCAACGCGTTCTCTGCCTTCTTTGAACTTTTTATACCACTTGTAAGCATTTCTTTCCGATATAGGAATACTCACTGAATGTCTTCTGCAACATTCTATACGTTTCCGCAAACAAAATTGAATGCAAGTTCTCTGCTGAATAAATTCAGACATTTCAAAAATCGCCGGAATCCGTTTTAGCGTCTCACAAAGCCAAGCGTAACACAAACACTAATGAATATTTTGACGTCAAATTTCACACAGATGTCAAGGACAGTGCCAGCAACCTAAAAAAGAAAAGAAAAATTGAAATTCCTTAAGCCCTGGGAATTTTAAATTGGTCTTACTTTTTGGACACAGTAAATTACAGTTGAGATGCTGATGTGGTTAAATTTCTAGGTATGTAGTTAATTTCCTCCAAATAAGTGGTTGATTCTCAAAGTCGATGGCTGGATAGTTTTTTCTTTTTTGTGAGTTCGGCTGCAAATTGTTGTTTTAGTTTTGTTAATATTTAAAGGAATTTTGCAGTTATCATACCGAATCGAAAGATTCTCAAATTATATTTGTTAAGAGCCAAGGTTAGATATTTTGAATGTTTGTTTTACATACAATGACAGTATTATCCGCGTAAATTGCGGTGAGACTGATGTATTTTGATTGAATGTCCGAAGTACAGATTGAGAAAAGCAATGGCGAGATTTCACTGCCTTGAAGAGTTTCTGCTTTAATAGAAGAACATTCTTTCTTAATTTTGACGATGAATGATCTGTCTAAGCGATAGGATTGCGCGACGATCGACGAGGCGAAATTTCAGATTGATGAGTTCTGAATTGAGTCCTTCAGTCTACACATGGTCCCATGAATGATCACTTTCAATAATCAGATGGTCCTTTTGAATGTGCCCCTCCCACAGAAAAAACCCCTGCCCTAGTGTATTCCCCTTTCTGGAACCCGGATGTGATAAATTCCAAAACTCTTGAGTAGTTGATAAATCTTTATGAAATTAGAAGACTTTAGTCTATTGAGGATGATGGACTCGGCAATTATACTGTGATGATAGGAGAGGTGTTGGTCTATAGTTTTACAGGCTTGTAGGATCTATACCCAGTGACGGATTTAGGTTCGATGGCACCTTAGGCCCAAGTTAACTTGACGCCCTTATATTGAGGATGGTGGACTCGGCAATTATGCTGTGATGATAGAAGAGGTGTTGGTCTATAGTTTTACAGGCTTGTAGGATCTATACCCAGTGATGGATTTAGGTTCAATGGCACCCTAGGCCCAAGTTAACTTGACGCCCTTATATTGAGGATGGTGGACTCGGCAATTATGCTGTGATGATAGGAGAGGTGTTGGTCTATAGTTTTACAGGCTTGTAGGATCTATACCCAGTGACGGATTTAGGTTCGATGGCACCCTAGGCCCAAGTTAACTTGACGCCCTTATATTGAGGATGGTGGACACGGCAATTATGCTGTGATGATAGGAGAGGTGTTGGTCTATAGTTTTACAGGCTTGTAGGATCTATACCCAGTGACGGATTTAGGTTCGATGGCACCCTAGGCCCAAGTTAACTTGACGCCCTTATATTGAGGATGGTGGACTCGGCAATTATGCTGTGATGATAGGAGAGGTGTTGGTCTATAGTTTTACAGGCTTGTAGGATCTATACCCAGTGACGGATTTAGGTTCGATGGCACCCTAGGCCCAAGTTAACTTGACGCCCTTGTATTGAGGATGGTGGACTCGGCAATTATGCTATGATGATAGGAGAGGTGTTGGTCTATAGTTTTATTTTACAGGCTTGTAGGATCTATACCCAGTGACGGATTTAGGTTCGATGGCGCCCTAGGCCCAAGTTAACTTGACGCCCTTATATGTGATAATAATAATAATACGAAATGGAATAACAGATTCAAATTAAATTTAGGTATTGGATTTAGGCATGAATTAAATATATATTGGTATAACAACTAAACATACAATTTAGAATAAATTGTTTTTAATTAAGAAATAAATCACATCTAATTAATCATGTAATATATTCGTGTCTTGCTTTCCACCGTGCGAAAGCATTAAGGACATCCTCATACTTAACTTCTTGAACTCATTGTGTTTCAATGCTTAATAATGCAAGTGCATTGAGCCTATAGCAAGAAAAGAAGCATTAAAATTCGGTCTTACAGTTGATAAAAAACAAAATCGATTTCAAATTTTTGCCGCCCTAGGCCCAGGCCTTGCGGGCCTAAGCCTAAATCCGTCGCTGTCTATGTATGCCACGCTTGAGAATCGGGATTATAGCTGCGATCTTGTAGGATGAGGAGAAACGTCTAAACTCAAGAATCTCATTAAAGAGAAGGTTAATGATAATGGATGAAAGGTTTTTCAACATTTTATTAGTAACTGACTCTAGACCGGGAGTTTTCTTATTTTTCGTATTTTTGATGGTATTTACAATATCTGAGGGAGTAATTTTGATTGTGTGTGTATAATATTTTTGATAGAAAGTGTGGATGGTGTAATTAACCGAATTTTAATTAGAAAGATAGTAAAATGAGTTCTGTTAAAAATGCTCTTCGAATTTTTGTGCTATGAATTCAACCTTGCTCAGTAGCTGTGATGGCTCCATTTTGATGAAGAATTCTGGGTAGGATTGTTTTTTTTTTTTTTCTAATGCTGCTGGCAAACACAGACACCTTGGTGTTGGATGCCTTAAGGCAAGTGCTGCACAGACGTACTCACCCAGGGGGCGCGTGTAACTTGAAGATAAGCCACGGACGCGGAGTAACACTGCCCCCGCAACGCTCTACGATCTTATTAGACCGGGATCTACTTTTTAAAGTGGATTCCGAACCACGGCACCGCCGGGACTCGAACCCGAAACCTGTGGTACCGAGCGCCAGAGCACTAGCCACTCGGCCATTCAGGCCCCATTCTGGGTATGAAATATTTTAAATTTTTTTTCAAGAGATACCATTGCCTGATTGCATATCTTTTAGTTTTTCTGTTCCATGGAGTAGACCTTGAATGTTGTTTTATTTTTTTTTTTTTATTCCTATTAATCTTGCTAATGTCTGCAAGATTTCCTGAGTTTAGCCAATTCATTTTTTTTTTTTTTTTTTTTTTAATCTTTATTGCGATTTTTGATAACTTTTCTAATGCTGAGATGGATCCATCGAGATCTGTGTGTAAGGAGATGATAGGAATTAATATAGGAATTTTAATGAACAGCTAACAAGATATCAGCAAAATTTTCGATTTCAACATCCAAGTGATTAGAAGAGTTGCCGATAGACAAAGGGGGTAGAATGATTTTCAGTAAATAGTTTAAAAAAATAATAAGAGTCCAGTATTACAGCTGTTTTTTCCGGAGGAAGTTGTACATGAAAGAGATTTTGACTTTATATTTTAACTTGAATACTAAAGAAATATAAAAAGGGAACAGGAAATTTTTGGCTAAAATAATATCGATGGTAGAGCTGGAGTTAAAACCAAATCTTGTCAGCAAAGTAGGAGCCATGATTTTTTTGGCTTGCAATGTTAAAGAATTGAATTCCTCTTGATCGACGGCTGAGTGGCTAGCGCTCTGGCTCTCGGTACCACAGGTTTCGAGTTCGAAAATATGCTATGGATCTTTGTAGTGGTTCGAAATCCACTTTAAATCATATTACCGTACCGTCTCATATTACCATAGAGCGTCACAGATCCCAATCAGACTTCTTCTCACCCACATCATTCCCAAACTGTATAGGGGTAACTCAGCTCTAGGCACAGTGATGTGGCGTGGTGTAGTAGTAATCGATTGGTAGCACACTATTCATAATACATTTTATGAATAGCGGGGCACTAAAAAGTAATTAAATTTTTTGTGTGATTTTATACACGTACATGCATATAAAAGAAACTTTATCAATGGCAATATTATGAATTATTGTTGTTTCTTATCCCACTTAGTAGACAGCAACATTTAGATCAAGTCCAAGGTCTTTTGGATGGATGAATTCCGAACCACTACAAACATCCATGGCACCCTCCGGAACTCGAAGTCGAAACCTGTGGTACCAAGCGCTAGTCACTCGGCTATCGGGTACTTTATGAATTATTAAATAATTATCTTTATCAAACACGTTATGAATAGAATTATATGATTCATTGAGTGACATTTATGTTATAAATTCTGTCTTCCAGTCACAAACTTTCAATAAAGAAACGGTAAATTTATCCACTATTTATTAGTTATCTTATCAAAACAGCATTTTTCTTTCTTTTTTTTGTTAACTTCGAATTAAAAAAACTCATTCAATTTCTTATTCAAAAGTGCTTTTAAAATTTGTTTTTCACAACTTATAATGAATTGTACAGTAAATTAGAAAAAATTAGTTTGACAAAAAAAAAAAAAAAAAAATTAGAAGCTTATACAGTAATTATTAACTCATTATTTATGATATTAATTATTGTAACAAATAATTATCAATATTTAAAAATATAGTTAGGAAATTAAAAAAATCGTTTTCTCATGCAACAGATTGTTATAGTGAGAAAAGAAATACAGATAAAGATGCTACATGAATACTATGTTATCTAAAAAACAAATGTAGATAAGTCAAGCAAAAGATCATTACAAACAGATCAAGAAATAAAGTCAAAAATTACATCATGCAATTAAAAAAACTGTTAAAATTAAGGAGTAAAATAATTCCATTTATAATACACATTCGTTTATTTTGTGGTAATCTACTCAACTTCTTTCAGATCAATGATTAAAAAAAATATGCAATCCCTTGAAAAATTTGTTTTTCTATTAACAAAAATTTGAAATTCTTCTAAAGCTATTTAAAAATTACTTTTGCTACAAGAAATTTTATATTTAAGGATGCATAATCTTATATATATAAAATATTCATTAAATTGTCCAATACTTTATACATATGTTTTCCTTTTTTATCAGAAACCATTTATTTTAAGATATTTATCACAAAATTCATACACTTGATGGATCTCCTATGACTGCTTTAATAATTGACAGGCTGTTGTGTCATTTGCACTTTTAATTAATTTGAATTGCCTTTTAAATGTTATTGAAAGCATTCATTTTTTTTATACAATATAGCAAAATATCCTTTTCCCCAATATAAATTTAAATCTAATTTTAAGGTATAATGATACTTTGATGCTGGCAATCTATTATCCATCTCAGGATGAACATGTATTACAGACTGTAAGAATAATGCATGTGAATTTAACTTGTTAAAAAGAAAACTTAAGTATGACTTTCCATGTTTAATTTAAGAAAACATTTTTCAATTCCTACTATTAGTTCACACACTCGCTATATATATATTTTGTTCAAATTTTTAATCGTTAATAAAACACTTTTGATACAGTTTTTTTCAACTATTAATTCATTAATTAAATTATATTAATTAATTTTAGTTGCATGTATCTACCAATAGATGGCGCTAGATACAAGAGGAAAATTTAAACTTTATTTTATAAAGGACTTTCTGTAATACAGTGGGAAAAAAAGCAGAAATTGACTTTAAAACAAAAATTTTTTTTTTTTTATTACTTGTTAATCTACAGGGTGATTATAATTAAAGTCCCACTTTCAAAATGCTGTAAAATAAGAACCACTCGTCACAATGAGTTCAAATTTGAACTGAAGATACTTGAAGGAGAGAAACGGTACAGTATCAAAAAAGTTCCAAAGTATATTAATAGATGACGCTGTAAGCAGCATAAAGTGAATTCGGCTGCCAGTGATATTTTGAATCGAAATTACAACGTATTTTGCATGAGTTGCACATTAAACCAACTGTAGTGTTCAAAGTGCTTGATTCTTTCGGTTTTTTGATGGTAAAAATGACGTCCAAGTCATTAAACAGTTGTGACACTGTTAGTAGAAAGTCCATCCACCATGGCAAGGTCATACCAAATTGAATGGGAAAAATCGGTGGAACTTTTTTTCCCGATGGAAAACAGTTTATCCCTTCTTCAACTATCTTCAGTTCAAATGTGAACTCATTATGACAAGTGTACTTTTTTTAAAGCATTTTGAAAGTGGGACTTTTAATTATAATCACTCTGTATATTAGCATTCTTATTTCTTTTTAATATTTGTTACCAATTAAGACTTTTAATTATTTCCAATTAATTTTTATTTACATTAAAGACTCAATTAAATCAAGTTTTTAATTGTAATAATTTTATTATACACAATGAAACCTGAATTATTATAGATAACATTGATTTAATATAACTAGCTAAAATATTAAATAGTTGTCATAATAAAGAAGGAATGTCCACTAGATGTAAAAGCACTGTAAACTTATAACTGAAAAAAAGTGGTTTGGATCATATAAGTCACATTTACAGAATAGCAATTTAGACTATACTTGACAATTTTATTATTTGAATGTCGTATAGAAGCACTGAGGAAATTGCAAATAAAATCTGTTCTTTCAGAGAATTTTAAAATTATTTTTAGCAAATATTATATATAGTGATTCATATTCAATTCTTGGGATGCATGTTAATTTCAATTTACTTCTGCATTTTTATTATATTCTCTACAATTAAACATTTCAACACACTTTTCTAAATGTATAAACATAAAATAAAAAACGTTGTACCTGAATTAGGCAAAAAAAAATATTGATTTTATATTATTCTAAATTAACATGTTAAGAGTTTGAAAAGACACCATTAATACAAAAAATATTTAAAAAATTAAGCATATCATATGAGGAAAACTGTTTTGAAATAAAAGAGGTAATAATTTATGTTGATAGACTATAAATCAATATAATCTAATAAAACAACAACATGGCTTACATGTCAATATTTTTGCAACATTTGAATAATTTCCATTTTTTAGAGAAGTTGTATTCCAACAAGATTTTAGATATAATCATTACTAATCTAATTAATCAAAATCTGTTAATGAATTTAAGTTTTTTATCTTTAATTTAGAGGTGACTTACAAATAAAAGATTTTTACTAACATAAATAAATCAAGTAATATAACTACAAAACAGAGCAAAACAAAATAGATAAAAAAATGACACTGTACATTTTATTAACATGATTTCAAACATTGTAAAAAAATAAAAAGCTATGAATTTTACATAATGATTCAATATCAGATCATGGAAGAACAAGGCGGCAATTGTTTTGATTCAAGTCATACTAGTAATACTCATTCATTATCTTGAAATTTAGTTCAATAGTGGAGTACGTTCATTTGGATTAGACAGCATTAGAACCTATAATGAGAAAATCATTATCAAATATACGTTTATTATAGTTTAGAAATTGCTAAATAATTGTATTCATACATACAAGAATGTTACATTTAAAAACTATTATAATTTAAAATGTATAGTAAGTAGAATTTTAAAATTAAATACATTTTATGATGCTTTTAAATAATTCTTTTATGCTGTGATTAATTTCTTTTTAAGATTTTTTTTTAGTATACATATGGTAGAAATAAAATGTTTTACGAAATACATGCAATAATAAAAAATTTTAGATCCTTTTTAATGGAAAACACTAATGTACTTCATGAAATTATTAAAAAAAAAAAAAAAAAAACCTCTCCGATTATGTTTGTCTAAAAGTGAACAAACAGAAAATCCAAAATCAACTCAAATAATAAGATAGAAAAATAGTATAAATTTTCTTTTTTGGTGCAAATAAATTTATTAAATAATTAATTTACTAGGTCAGGTCAATCTAAAGACTATATTTGAACATCAATACAATTTAAAGCATAATATTAAAAATTATTTTTAGTAACTTCAATAAATTTGATTTTCTCTCAATACATATGCTGAGTCAGGAAGATATTTTTACAATTCAATGTAGTGGTTAACACAAAAAAAATAAATTATTATAATTATAATAATAAATAAATAAATAATTTTACACTGCCCAATAATATTATAGTAATGATTCATAATGAAATAAATGAATATAATCAATTAAAAAACTATAATTAACAATTCATTTCAATAGCATTGTTTTATGCTTTTAACCATCACCAAATACATATGAAACATTCAGGGTATTTGAGAACAAAAATGAAACTAACTGTGCAAATAAATCAAAATCTATCAAAAGATTATGACAGAATGCAAACAAAATAACCCAAAACCATAATGTTTTTAAAGCAAGCCATAAATATACCAATAGAATGTTACAAATAAGAAAGTCCACTTCCCAACACCTTTATTTGCAAGAAGAAAAGAGGATGATATTGCCAGACATACATCATCGTATTTTCCATTGTTAAAAGTACATATTTAAAGGTATATATATAAAATTATAATACATAACAGCTCAATTACAAAAAACAAAACAAAAAAAATTATTGGATACTCATAATTAAATTATTATCCAATTAAACACAAAGATAGCTCCAATCATTTAAATAAAATTGTTTTGTTTAATACATAGAAATAATGCACAATCATTTTCTTGTTTGAAGTAGAAAGATATTTGTACTTGGTATTGGTACAAAACTGCATTAGATATTTAAACTTACTGCGAGAAATATTATCCAGTAATAACCCAGCTGTCACCTAAACTACTACATAAATCTTGATCTTTCAGAATACTTTACGTACTATTATATGTACATAAAGTATTATTATATTATTAATACGTACATTATTACGTACTATTATATGCATCTGTTAATATATCATTTCTAAACCCTTATCATTTTTCAGCATGGATGCTTTAGTTCTTCAGTTTTAATTTAACACTTAATAATTGCATTTAAAATATATCTCCAACACTTGACAAAAATAAAACTACCATGAAACTGTTCAATATTAATTTTTTTATATTGATATTTAAATATTCATAAGCTTGGCTTTTCTCACATTTTTTACTCAAAGTAATACCTTGTTGCCTCTTTTAGCAAATAAAATACTTCTAAGGTTTACATAGAACAGGGAGGTCTTAAATTCAATTGTTTTTTGTGCATTGCTGAAATTATCTCGCATTTAGCACAACTATGAAGAAAAATTTAAAAAAACATGGCATGAAGTCAGAAAGCCTATTATACTTCAATGAGTCATTAAACTTCCAATTATTTATTGGAGCTATTACAAGCTCTTCGCAATATGTGTATCGGAAATAGGCTAGTATTTTATTATTCATTTGCAAATTTTGCATAAATTATATAATCCTTTCAATATGCTCTAAATTAATACACAGTATGACAAAATTGGGTTCCCTCCCACCCCCCTCCCCCTACATCAAACTGTAGCAATATCCACCGTAAGAAGTATGGCAAAATTGCACAATTTAATAACTGTGCTGCAGATAAAAATTTCAAAAGGAAATACACATTTACAATTTTATTTTTAAAGTTGAAAAAAGTTTTTTTTCTTTTAAACCATAAAAGTGAATAGTGCTGGTGTATAATAATAAAATGTTTTTTTTTTTCACACTGTGCAAAGGAAAGTGTCATGGTAGCTGGTTCATTAATTGAATAAAAAAAATAAAATAAAAATAAAAATAAAAAATAAAAAGATGAATATGTCTAGAAAATCAGTGCAGCAGCAGCCACAGTCAGTTAGCACAGGAGGTTCAGTGTTAAAACAATCCACACATAACTCACATACCCTATGAAGCCTTCGATCCAACAACCAACCATCCGTTTTTGAGAGCACTCATTGCTTGGCTACAGGAGGTGGAGATATCTGAAGAAAATCATATTATTTGTTTTCTAGCTACTAAAACAAGCACTTTAGAGTTCCCCTTACTTTTGCACTTTAAATACCAGCTGCAAAATGTAAATAAAGCAACTTTTTTTTTTTTTTAAAGCTCATTAAGCATTAGTTAGAAGCAAAAACTGAACATTATGTCATTACCTTTTTGTCCTCTTTTTTTATCCAACATGTATATACTACTGTTACAATGCAGATTAAAGCCCCTAAACCCATCAATCCAAACATACATCCAAGTGCAGCATTTTTAGGTAAGTAGACTTTGGATTTGAACACATCTGCTAATTCATCTGTCAGTGAAAACGACTGGAAAAAATAAGCAATGGTTATATTACTTCATAAGAAAAAATAAAGACCAGTTTTTACATTTATCTTAATTTCTTAAAAAGAGTTTTTTCCCTTCTACTTATTCACTTAGTCTTTTGCCAGGTAGTTTTGTTAAGCTCTCTAATTATATCATTTCACTATATCCACAACTGATTGCATTCCATGGACAGTTAAAAGGGTAAAAAATCACAAAAAGAAAAGAAGGAAACCTAATATGCAACTTAGAATAAATAGCAAAATTTTATTAAATTGGTCCTTTCAACATAATTATGTAAGTAAGTATAATTTTAAATACAGAATAATTAACAGTTAGGGTAGTTATAATATAATAAAAATTATTAAAAAAATTAAAGCCCTTTTTTATAAATGAATATAATATATGTAAAAAAATATGTAGGTATATTCAACTTTCAAAAATTCTCAACCCAGTAAACAAGATTTTTCAATACAACTAGCATTATACTAGACAATAAATTTTCCATATTTCATTAATATATAAAAAATTTCTAAAACACGGTTTATATATATTTATTATTATTTTTTTACATCAAACAGTTAATTAGTAAAAAATATCAAAGAATAATTATTTTTTTCATTATTAATATATAAGGGAAGATTTTTGCCTTTATACATTAAGGAAACTTTAGATTACACCAAATACGAAACATTTTTAGGCAGATATTTAAATAACACATAAAAAATGTCTTTAAACAAATTATAACAAAAAAACACCTTTAAGTAATCTTTTACTATAAGTATGAATTAAATAAATTATTTACAGATATATTTAATAAAGCACGAAAGTAATTTTTAGTTATAAAAATGTTAATAACTAATTTTATGCACATAACAACAAAATTCAAATATTCTTACCAGATCTGCCCAAAATATAGGAAACATGACAGTTGGAACATTTGAGAGTTGACTAAAAAAAAAAAAAAAAAAAAAGTTTGTTTGGGTCTGTGAATGGTTTTTACATCAATAAATAAATTATAAATGCACATTCAAAATTGCATAACTAATAAATAATTATAAGAAAATTAATAGCATCATAGAAGTAGAAATAGATAAATTATTTTGATTACATAAGTGACATTATTATAAAAAATAAAATTAAACAAAAATTATAAATTTTAGTTTTAATAATAAAATTTGTCAAATTAAATAATTTATTTACTGAAATTAGTTAGTTATTTTATAGCATTATAATTAATTTATTGAAATGCTATAAAATAACTTTATATATGCATCATGCTCTTCATTACCCAAATGTTTTACAATATGAATTTTTAAAAAGATTCAAAATTTATAATGAATTATAAAATTAAAATTTATAATTTTTTAAATGAATCATTTAAGTTAACATTTAGTTAAAACATACTGTTTTATAGCCTTTTCATAATAATATATTAAAGAAGCTTACGATATCCCATATATCCTTTGAACATATAAGTTGACTTGGAATCTGACTGCAGCATCAATACTGAACCCGGTATTCTAAATATAAAACAAAAATTTATTCACAAACAATATGTTTTTTTTTTAGTAATTGCTTAAGATAATTCCTATTTATAAAAACATGACAATTTGTGAATAATGGGCATATAGATATCTGGAAGTACTGAAATTGCCCTTTTAATGTACTCGCAGACAAATTATGTAATTAATAAATAAATGCTAGTGATAGAAAAGAATAATATCTAACTAGTAAAAATAAATTTAAATAAAAAAAAATTATAAAATATATTTAAAATAAATTTTAATTTATTTTTCTAAATTCTTTTCAGAGGCAAAAAAAAAAGTCACAGTATAATCACATGAATAAAAAATTAAATAATATATATTGAACATATTCCAATAATTACTGATACAAATAAAATTTTTAACTTTTTCTGAACATAATTTATGCAGGACAAATATACGTAAACAATAAAAAAAAAAACATTTTTTAATTGCAAATTTCTTAATTCTAAACTAGCCATAACAGCAAAGTTACATATTAAGTGAAATCAGCCATGTTTTTTAATAGGAGAAGGAATGAAAAATCAATGCTTCAAGTTCCAAAATAAACATTTATTTCAAAGAAAGAAGATATAACAGATGAAATGTAAAACTGTGAACGTTTTGATAAGACAGGAATAAAATAAATCATATTATATGTTTATAAAAATATATATTAAACACACAGATTAAGAATTTTTCCCAAGACTTTTCAAAACATAAAATCTGAATGATAAAAATAAATAAAAATTATTTTCAGGGTAATATAAAATCTATTTTAATTTTCCATGCATAAAGTCTACATGAATTAGTTAAAATAATCATATATTTACATTTAAAAATATATGCCATTTGATTAAAAATAAAAATAAAAAAATTAATTTTCAAAATTTTAAATAAAAAATTCAATTATTCTGATTAAATATTTACAAAATGGCAAAAATATCACATTGCTTAGCTTTAAAATATTCATAACAATAAGTATAAGTAAAAAGGAGAATAAACTGAAAATATATTTAATATTGAAAAAAAAAATTTAAGCATAATATTTGTTAAAAAAAAAAAAAAAATTATATTACAACATACTACAGTATCCTAAATAGCTCATAATCACTTTTAACGTACAAAGTGCATCAGTAAATTCTTTCATGGGTTAACAAAATTACATTTTATGAGCCAAAAAAATTTCCTTCCCAGACACTATTAGATTTATAAAATATTTTGTAAGTATTTTATTAATTTAAATAAATAACTTGTCTTTTCATAAAAAAGGAAAAAAAGTAATGCTTATGTAGTTATTTATCATTTCTCTAATATTGCAGCAATATAATTAACCTTTTTATAAAATAGCTTAAATTTAAAAAATATTTAAGAAAATTTAAAGAATTTGATGCTCGATAATTAATAAAATTTAATGGATTCTTTATCATTTATATGTAACACAGACTTATCTGGACTTTTAATTCTGAATTTAAGAGATTAGACCAGAGATGGCCAACCAGAGGCCCACCTTGAACATTTTTCTGGCCAAAATTATTTTTTCTACAAAATATATTTATTTTATAATGATTAAAGTAGCGAGAAACAATGCATTAAAAAATACATTATGTGTGAATCCATATATTGAATTAAATGTCGAAATTATGAGAAAAATTCATTTTGATTTTAAAATAATATTATTGCGAATATATGACAGATATTGCCTGTTTTATGAGTTCTCAGAATGATTAAATTATATTCTGCGAACTCATGATAAGCGTACATCGATTTGCAAAAGCTAAGTGAAAGAGTGGAGGATCAAATATCGCACTAATAAAATAAATATTTTTTAATTATTTTATTTCATTTATATTTATATTTTCTTTTTTGTGTTACATATTTCTTTACAATGTGGATTTAGTATCATTATTATTATATTATCTATGTTTATGTGTAAGAATAATAGTAAATATAATAATAATAACTCATTATGTTTCAAATTTTTACTCCAAAAAAATGTTTAAAGTGGGTCTAAATCTAATATGGGGATATATGATTTTATGATGCATTTCCAAAGTGGCCCTTAAGATCATTCGGGTCAGCCACCCCTGGATTAGACAGAACAATTTCTCGATTATATTCAAGTAATAATTTTTCGATATCCTTAAAAAAAATGTTTAATATTTCACTTACTGGTTCAACATCAATGTGGAAATCATGGCGAGATGAATTTGGATGCAATCCATTAACACCTTTTACATAGATTGGATCAGCTAAATAAAAGTGAGGGAAGGAGAGAACGACTGGAGCATCTAAAAAAATAAAGAAAAAATGCTTGTTAATGGAAAATCTATACATATGCATAATTAAATAAAATATTATAGCTTCTGATAGAAATGATTAAACATAAAAGATATTTAGCCTAAATATTTTTTAATTCAATAAGATTCTTTAGTTTTAATAATCAACTTATGAAAACTGCTCCACCCAAAGGTATGTGGATATTGATTAATAGTAGAATGTAAAATGCCATCTAAACTCTCATAATAAAATTATTCTCAAGAAAAGCATTATAATACAACCCTAGACAAGTCTAAAATGTTTATTTTTCAAGCAAAATTAAAAATAATGCAATTGATGCTTTTAAGAAAAATCACCAAGATCAAAATACAGTACGATTTTTTTTTATTTAAGCATAATTAATCGACAAAATGAATTAGTATTCTAGAAAGAAAAAAAAAATTTTGATTCACAGTAAATTTAACCCAATAAAATTTTACTGTTATATAAAAAAAATTTTCCCTTCAATATACTATTTTTAAAATACAGTAATGTCAAATTATAATTTTAACATTGCGATTGAAGACATATTTGAAAATTGATCCAACATAACATAAAACTACTTAAAAATGCTAATATGGTATGTACTGCTACCAATATTTTACATATTAATCTGGCTACTCAAGTTTTACAGGATTCCACATATTCATACTTTTTCTTTCAAAGCAGATTTGTAGCCACACCTGTAACAAGTAAAAAATTCTTCTGTTTCTGTTGTTAAACTAGATGTTAACTATTCCACATGATTCATGGTTGGATAACTATTCCACATGATTCATGGTTGGATAGCTATTCCACATGATTCATGGTTAGATAAATATTCCACATAATTCATTGTTGGACCACAAATACACTGTTACAATAGTAAAAATTTGGAAATTTAATTATAGCATTTTAATTAGATATTTGTTTGCTAAAAAAGAAATTTTAATTTTTAAAAAATATATAAAAGTTAATATTTTTTACATTCTCTATTCTTTCAATGGTGGAATTTCTGACCATTTCCAATAACTTACTTTAAATATTGCAGTTTTTATAATAAAAAGATATGGCAAATAAAGATGCTCACCATATTGACAACTACTAATATCTTGAGCACCAGAAGGTAGCTTCATTTTTGTATCAAAGCAACTATTGACAGGATTCTTTGTACCATTGGCCAGAGTCATTTCTGTAGCCATGAATCTTTTAGAAGTAACTCCTAAGTGTTCAATATCTTCAGTATAATCCAGTGTCAATGATCTATAGTAAGATAAAGTACAAATTTTAACTGTTATTTATTTGCCAGAAATTAGAAACATTAACATTACAAATAAAACTATAATAAAATCCAATATACCTGCAAAAAATGGATTGAAAAAAGGTATATGTATTTTGATAGGATTTAAGGGGTGGTCCAATTTCAGCATCTGCAAATTAATAAATTGAATAAATACAAAAACAAAAAAATTTCAGGCACATAATCTATTTTTTTTATAAAATAGAATCATTAGAATATACATAATTTTAAATTTATCCTTTGCTTTAGATTATTTTTTGATAATGTTTTCATATAACATTTAAATATTATATTATGGATAGATCATAATTATTAAAATAACATTAAAAAAATCAAAAGACATAACTATTTTACAATTAGTCATGAAATACAAAATTCTTTGGTAATTGTAAAAATTTTAGAATTAAGCCACAAATGTCATAAATGTTAAATATAATATCGTTAAAAATAAGAACTACAGTTTAAAACAATATAGTTAAAAAAATAAATAAAAATAAAAATAACTCACTAGATCCGTTAAACGCGTTACAAGTTTTCCCAGTCCAGAAATCTAAAGAGCTAAAAAAGTTATATAAATTTAATTAGAAAAAATCATATTATATTACTCTTTAAATACATATACTTAATAAGTTTAGGAACATTTAATAAATAGTATTATAAAGTGAAGATTAAATGATAAATAATAATCGGGAAGGTTTGGAAGAAAAAAAAAATGTAAGTGGAAAAGAATGAATGAAAATACTATAAAAATACTACTGCCTGATGGTCGAGCGACTAGCACTCTATACCACAATTTTCGGGTTTGAGTCCCGGCAGTGCCACAAATGTTTGTAGTGCTTTGGAATCCATTTTAAACCATAGGTCCCAGTCTAATATAACTGTAGAGTGTAGCGAGGGTAGTGTTACTCACGTCTGTAGCATATCTTCAAGCTACATGTGCCCCCTGGGTAGTGCTAAATGAGTAACAGCGGTGCAACCTTTGCTTATGGCATAATAAGGAGCCTGATGGTCGAGTGACTAGTGCCCTGGTGCTCGATACCACAGGTTTCGAATTTAAGTCCCTGTGGTTACATGGATGTTTATAGTGGTTTCGAAATCCACTTTAAACCATAGCTCCTAGTCTAATATGACTGTAGAGCGCTTCTAGGGTAGTGTTACTTGTATCTTTTGTAATTTTTAACTATATGTGAAGCCTGAACATCCCCTGGGTAGTGCTAAATAAGTAACAGTAATGCAGTCCTTGCTTATGGCATAAAGATAAATGTCTTTGTATTGCCAGCTGAATTAGAATTAAAAAACAAAAAACTACAAGAAAAAGACAAAAAATTAAAAAATAAAAACTAATAATTAACTCTATGAATTAACATTATGATACATATTTGTGAATGTTTTGCAATTTCCTGATTGTATTTCTTTTGTATTGTATTTTTTTTATAGACTTTATAAAAGATAATTACTCACTCTTTTCCATTCCACATATTAATAACATTTAGAGTATCCAAAGTATCTTCTCCAGTGAAGACAGTATAGATTCCATCATTAGTGTCATTTTTCTTTAAAAGGAAAAAATATATGCATAAAGATATATACCAGATAGATGCATAAAATGTTTTAAATCATAATTTATAAACATTCTTAGGCACTTAAAATCAAGGCAAATGTAAGAAAACATACATATATATTAAAATTTGAAATTAAGAATGAAATATTTGTCTATTTCTGACAAATATAGAAAAAGATAAGATGCTCAGTATAAGAAATATAATATCATAGTATTTTCTTTAATACAATGAAAAAAAACTGAATTTATTAATAGAACAATAGAATAAGTACACCTGGAAACAAATTATTAAATAAATTAACATTTTATTCTTATGAAGAACAAAAAACTCCTTCCTATAACAAGAAATAAAAACAAAAAGGAATACAGAACATAACAACTTATAAAAATTATTGCACAATTTTAAAGAACAATTCCGAGCCCCTTTGCAATCATGGGTAACATTTCATACATTTTATATGCTTTTTTAGTTACGTCAAAGACTGGGTCATATTGACCATTTCCCTGTGGGCAACCCAATACAAACTAGCCTTTGAAATAAAGTTGTAGATAGGTAAAGTTTCAAAAATAGTTCGGTGATATTCTTGGAGGTAATCATGTCCACTGATAATTCTAAAATTGGCAGCAAAAATTTGCCTGGGGAGGTAGGTCATTGGGATTGGATTGTTAAGCAGGCTTTCTCAGATCTTACCCCTGACAGCGTTTGCCTGAGATTTGCTTGCATGCCTCCCCGTCAAATCCATAATAGTGGAAACTGCCTGGCTGTAGGATATATGAAAACAAGGCTGTGGAAGACTACCACCATATTAAGCTAGCAAGTCCGCTTTCTCATTACAAGGGATGTCATAATGGCTGCCATTTTATGTATAACAACATTGACAGAAATTTAGATCTTTCGTAATTTTTAAGTATGATAAAAAAAAATGTATTTGCACTTTTAAATATTAGTTTTACTACTAACTTCCATATAATATTATTAATATGCAAGTAGTAATTTTTTAAACTTTCAAAATAATACTTCTGTGCAAGATATTTTTATTTTTTCTAAAATACTATTATACAAGGTGGAACAGAAAAACCTGTCTGTTTTTAAATGAAGTAACACAGCCACTTTTATTCCTGTTTCAGCTCTCCAATTTATTGTAGGACATTATTAGGAGATAAAAAAATTGTCGCTAAAGACTGATATGTAGCATTCCATACCTTCTTAGCAAGTGAAATGATTATATCTCCCTGTTCTCAATAGAACTCCATGTGACACTACAAACTCTCCCAAAAATTAGTCAGGTTTGGTGTAATATGTAAACTGCAAAGTTATTGCATTAATAAAAATGAGTTCTTAGTTTTTTTAAATGAAACAACATAATAAATACAATCAGGTTTTCAGCCCCACTGTACTAAAAAGCATATTTCCCACTAGAAACCAATAAAAAAAAAGTATCATTGCATTGTATTATTCTACATTCACTGTCATTATCAGGTTATCAAGCTAAAAAAAATATGGCTGATCACCCCAAACTTCTCATTCAATTTTCTATTCAATGTTAATACTTTGAGTAATACTTGATTTGACTTTGATTCTATTCAAAGTTAATACTTTCTAACAACGTTATTATTATTTTTTTCAAATATTGAATCGTTTTTGACAAGGTCAAAAGAGTTAGCTTAAAATTTAAATGTAAATTTCTTATCCAATAATTTAATAAACTTTAGAAAGAAAAATTTTAACATTTTTCATAGAAACAACAAGCAAGTGTACCTAATAATTTGAGCATATAGTACATATTCAAAATTAATTAAATAAAGTTAAAATTGTAATATGTACATTTATAAAATAATAACATCTGAAAATAATCGAAAATAAACATGTTTTGAAACATTTTGCAATGGTGTATGGAACATCCTTATGTAAAAAATCAGATTTATAAACAGAAAGGGAAGAAAAAAAGAGATTAAGCCAAAATTTATTTCAATACAAATGATGGCATTACATAATAAGAAAATAAATGTAGTAAGAATAGTGCCAAATAAAATTTCAATGCATACCCCATACAACCACGCAAATAAACCATTTTTAAATGGTATGTCTTTCTTGAGTATTGGTGAAAGTAATATTATAATATCTTTATATCCATCAAAAGCCAGCTGTTTGATTGATTTCTTAACAATTAATCTTTCACCTGCAATTCCAAAGGCAAGGGAAGCAGCAAGTCGAATGGGTAGATCATAAGATTTAAGGAAATTGGCTGCTAACTAGAAATGAATGAACAAAAATGAGCAAATAAATAATTTATTTTGTAAATAAACAATAAAAAAATGTTCAATGAATTATTACAAAATATTTTAATGATAAATTTTTTTAATCCTACTTGACCTATACAAATTTAGTGATGTATAGAAATTCATAAAAAAATTAACTTATTTAAATTTTAAAAATTTGTCTCAATATAAGTTAAAACTTTTGATGTTTCAATATAGCAAATACATTTTTAAAAATCCCATAACATGTTAATTAGAAATTATTTTAAGCTAATTAAGAAAATGAATTTAAATGTAAAACTTGAATCACATTCTTTTTTTTTTTTCGTGTCTCTTAAAAGTTCACCATTTTAAAAAATAAGGCATGCTAATGAATATTTAGATTTTTCAGAATGTAAAAGTAAAAACTAATGCTAATTAAACTTGTATTAAATGTAAACTTGTATTAAATGTATCTATTCCTTAGATCTTTCCTTCAAATCTTTTAAAATAGAAAAAATTAAAAAAAAAAAAAAAAAAAAACATTTTTTTTTTGAGGCAACTTGTATTAGTTTATTATTATTATTATTATTTTTTTTAACAAAATTCCAAAATTGGCTTATAAAAGCTTTTCTAATTGTATTATTAAAAAAAAAAAAAAAAAGTTTGTTGTTATGAATAAAATCAGTATTCATTCCTAAAACTTTTATTTTTTCTCGCATTCAATTTCACACACAAAAATGATACTTCCACATGAAACTTTTCAAATCATACAGAAAAAATTTTAAATATAAATTTATTTGAGAATGTAATAAAATTTGAAAATTTCTCAGATTTTTAACAATTTTTAAATTCTAAATTGAAAAGAAATACATAACTGACTAATAATATTTATAAAAATAAATAAGGAGGAAAAAACCTCTATAAATGAAAATGACTCACCAACAATGGTGCATTTAGAGTAACAATTTGGTCATCCTGGCTACCTACAGATTCATTGCGAAGGAAGACAAATGTTCTAACTTCCTTGAAAGATACTGTGCCATTTGGATGAAATATAATATCTTCTTTAACCCATCGAGATCTAAAAAGTGTTTCATATTAATGAAATAGAAAGAAAGCACATAAAATATGATAAATAATTAGCATAAATATATTAGCATTATATAAGATATATAATTAGCATTAATTTATTACATTTAATTTGAAGATATACCAATTTTTTAAAGTACTCTTTGAATTAAAAATAATACAATTTTAATACAGTAAGAAATACAAATAATGAAGCTCAAACATTAGATAGTTTTCTGTAAGTTTAAAGAAACCATTATAAAAAGGAACAGTTTATACAAAGATCAGTACAGAAGAATAAACAAAAATAACTTATTTAAATGTTTTTTTCATTATCACTGAAGCCTGAAATTAGTAATATAATTAATAACAAAAAATAATAAATATTAATAAAATATTATTAAATATACATCAACAAATAAAAAACATAAAGTAAAATTTAAAAAAAAAAAAATCTTAAGGTAAATTAGGAAACATTTTATTTTTCTGTTATTTCAATAAATAGGTACATAAAATTATTATTTTCTCTTTTAAATCTTTTAACAACTTATCAATATCTGTTATTTTTACAAGCATTCATCTTTTTAATTACAAAACAAATAATTAAAATACTTCCTACTTAAATGTATAAGGTCCAACTTCTACAAGATTTGGTTTTTCTCTTTTTCTCATAAAATTATCTGCATTGGTAATATTGAAAAAATAAAGTCGTTGGTATATAGGAAGAGGAATATCCTGCCATACTTTGTATCCAATGGTTCCATTACGAAGTGCTATTTTCTGTAAGAAGAATATTAAAACAAAATCATAAACTTTACAGTAAAAATTATAACTTTTTTGTATTATTAAAAGGAAAAAAATAATAATAAAATAAGGAGAAATACATTCATTATTGAAAAAAAATCACACACATTTATTATAAAATTCTCAAATAATTAAAAATGAAATGCTCTTTATTACTTTCTCACTTTAAATATATTTTATAACACAAAATTAATAAGATACATGCATTTTACAAGATAGAATATTTATTCTTAAAGTAATATTAATTACTTTTAACAATATTAAAGACTTCTTACCTCTTTCAGTAAAGCATTAAATATCAGAGGAAAGCAGAGAAAGAATATAACTCCTAGAACCACTGCTAAGGCACCAATTGATAAAACAGTAACTGAAAAAAAAATATGTATTATTTAAAAGCAATACAGTGGTGACAAAAATGATTGACTAAAAAAAAAATTGAAGAATTATGAAATAAAATACAAACAAATTAAACATTAGCCAGAACAATTAACAATTTATTAGTATTAAATGTATTAAAAGATTTATAATTTTTAAAGATACTGATAAATGAGATCAACAGTTGTAAGTTTATTAAATGTATACTGTAAAAGAAAGTTCAATATCAAATAAGAATAACCAAGTAAATATATGATAAAATAGTTTTTCCAATTGTTTTGAAAATGCTTATATATATATATAAATGTATATAGATAGATAGAGAGATAAATCTTTTTGTTAAATCTCTAAATATTTAATAACATTAAATAATGAAAAAACTTCTTGGAGAAAAATTATAAAATTTTGTAAAATTTAAAATAAAGTTATATACATAAATATACATAAAATAGGGTTTATAAATGATAAATGAATTTAACTAAGCAAATAAATTTTTAATACTTACTATATTTTTTATGAGTTAACATATCTAGCTAATAGAGGACAAACACACACATAAGAAGCATGCTTTAATTTTGAGCAAAGCATTGGTTCTATACTGAAACCAGTTCTTCTTGTCCTTGAAATAAACCACAACTTCAGCATTAGAAGTTTCTGTCTTAAAAATATTTCCTCATCCCTACATAAAGAGGGAAAAAAATGTACAAAATTCTTTTACATGATAACAAATGATCAATTGAAAAGCATGACATCAGCTACTTGAAAGAAAATCTGAAATTATTTCAAAATATGGCAATGAAAAACAGGTTGCATTGAAATTAAATTGGATCAAAATTTTTGTCTTTACATCTCTTTTTTATAAGAGTCATCTTTCTTTTAGATAGTAATCAATATTTAAATGTACATATAACCTTTAAAAAAACATACTGGAAAATAATTTGTAGCTCAAATATCACAAAAGGCACTTTATATTATATTTTGAATTTATATAAAGACTTTTTTGTAAAACCATATGTAATATTTTGTTAAAATGATTTGGGTGCAAATTATACATAAATGCTGGTTTTATCATAAAAAACAGTTGCTTTAAAAATCACTTGTCATGATAAAGTTACTATCTGACTTTGAAACAGTTTACAATAATATTTCTTAAAACCTTTTTTTTTCATCATATGGTAAATGGAAATGTATAGATAAAAAATTGAAATAATTTAGTTTTTCTTAACAGAATGACAACAAGGAAACAACAGAAATTAGTACTGGATTTTTCAATTTATTTATTTCTTCTTTACATATTGAAAGTATCCATTAGACACATTGAAAGTGTTCATCATACATTTTTATTTTTAACAAAGTAATATGCTACTTTTTCAGACTAATTATAAACACAATCAAAACGTTATTGTTGATTTGGGATATAACTATTCAATTAAATGACATTTAAAATATATTTTCCAATGTATTTATACAGCATCAATGTATAAAAGTGAATTACAGCTTCAAATTATAATATAATGAATTCAATATTAGAGATTTATGCAAATAAAAATCATACATTATTTTTTATCTTCGTTAGACACATTTATCCCTACTGTCAAATAAATACTACAATATTGAAGTAATAATGTTTTGAATCTTTAATTCTTGATATCAAATGTTTAATAAATAATCTTCATCTTTGAAATCAGAATTAATTATGAAAAAATTCATAAAGTAAACAGAAACTTGAGTAAAAACTTTTATACGCAAATTAATTTCATTTTTTAGCAAAATCTTTGACTTGACTTACTCGAATTATAACTTATTTATAATAAAGTAACAGTTACATAAGAAAGAAGCCAAAATTGCAGCCAACACTTTATACGGGAGAAACCCCTTGGAATCTCGTCATTTCATTCTTGATAAACCAAAACATAGATTTTAATAACAGTATTACAAAAATTTATTTATTAATAAATTTATACCGATCGTAAAAATTAACGTGAAGAAATGTTTTTATTTTTGACAAAAATCGACGTCTTTTACCGCTCTTTCTAACCACGAATCACTCACTCGCCAATTAAAATTAAAATTCTTTACTATTATTATTTATTTTACTTAGACAATAGACAGAAATATTTTTTTAATTTTTATTTTTTAAATCAACGTGCAACTGACAGATTTGATCGTACACAGGAACAATATGTTCAGAAATCTCAATTATAGTTAACAAAATTTAAACTAACAAAAAAGCAATACTTTACCTGCTTAATTTCATTAGCAACACATACCAACAATAAAAAATAATACAGTAATTAGCAGGAAACTAAAAGGAAAGATTTTAAAGATCGCGAATCAATTTTTACAGCCCTTGAAGTTCAAATTCGCTCGTCACATAAGCTCCGCCTTGTTGCTATATCAACATAGATAGAGAAATGCGGCAGAGACTCTGATGCCAATTTTTACACCTAGCGATGTATGTCAGGAGGTTACGCTATGCTCTCGGTTCTCGACCCAAACCAGTTACCTGCAAGTTCATTCAGTTATCCAAGCGGATTCTACTTTCATTTCATGGAACATCTGCAAATAAATAACTTTCTCTTCAAAGAAGCAGGACGAACACATAACTTTTAATCTGATGATGGAAACGAACTGTGTAAATGTTATTTGAACTGAAACTTAAATTTTCGAAGGAAATCAAACCAATTTTTCTCCATGGTGTTTTGGATTTTGAATAAAATGCTTTATTACACTCATTTTTGTTCTTTATTGTTATTAAATAATGAAATATTATTTTAAAAAATTAAAAATACGAATAATACAATCATGGCGTTTAAAAACAAACGATAAAACGATGTACAAAGTAAAGAACATTTTTTCTTTCTTCTGTAGAAAGACTATCCCTTATTGATATATCCACAATTCAATAAGGCTTATAATTATACCTTATTGATTTTTATCAATATTTTAATTGTATTTTTTCTTATTTGTCATTGTTGATTTCTTTATTCGTTTCTGCTACCTTAAAACAGAACATTAAACTCAATTTTAAAGAGGAGATGATAAGCTTTGTAGAGCAAAATGCCAGAATCAGAGCATTCGTCATCTGCCTTCAGGATGTTTAAGGATTCATACTGTTCAATTCTGTAATGAGTTTAATTATTTTCATTTAGGTTACCTGCTCAGAGGGACATCTGATAGTGAAACAACTAACGAAAGAGGACGATCCAATCATGTTGGCTCGTCTTCTTTCCTCCACTTATGATTATGATTATGATTATTATTTTTACCTTGAAAAAGAATGCAAGATTTTGATCATCATCAATTGATACATTCCAGAATTTATTATTTAGAAATTTAAATGAAGAAAATATTTTAAATCATTATTTACTTTAGAATTGAGGATTTTTGGATCTTTTTACATTTGAGTAAAATAATGACAATAATAAACTGAAACTACCATAGAGGCCGGATGGCCAATTGTCTGGTGCTCTGGCCTTTGGTATCAAAGACTTTTCCGGTTCAAATTCTGGCGATGTCAGAAGGTTATATATATAATAATATAGTTATATAATAATATAGTTAATATAGTGGTTCGGAATCCAAGTTAAACTGTAGGTCCCGGTCTAATTAGCCCGAAGTGTCAAGAAATGACCGTAGAGCGACAAACCAAACCATTCATCAATTCCGATACATTCCAGATATTTATTGTTCAGAAATTTAAACCAAGAAAATATTTTAACTCATTGTTTAGTTTAAAATAAAGGATTTTTGGATCTCTTGACATTTGAGTATGTAAAATAATGACAATATATACTGGAACTACCATAAGCAGTGGATGGCCAATTGGCTAGCACCTTCTTCTTTGGTACCACAGGCTTTTCCGGTTTGAATCCTGGGGGTGGCATGGATGTTTGTGAGTGGTTCGGAATCCATGTTAAACTGTAGGTCCTAGTCTAATTAGCCAAAAAGTGTGCAAAAAAAAATAATAATAACCGTAGAGCGGATGGTCCTACCTGAAAATAGACCTGAGCAAACCATGGACCTACACTGAAGTATATTATATCCACAAATAAAGCAACGTAAATTTGGTTATGAAGGAAACGATTAACTTTTACTTGAACTTTGCTGTTTATATTTTAAATGCGAATTCGGTCTTCGTCCTATTTATTCCTATCCATTCATATATTGTGGATATTAAAAATTTTATTAAATTGCAAATTTTAAAATTTATAAAATAAGACTATGTAATACAAGTTAATTGCAAAAAGTAATTAAAAAATAATTTGTTATTATTGGATACTTACAACTTTCTGTTTTCAATAAATTCAAGTCAAAGTTATGTTTGCCATCATTTTCATGTCAAATGAAATTCTGAAATTGCTTGACAATTTATAGAAAATGTAAAGCGTCGCTATTTTATTAAAGGGATGGAAGAGTTTATTATGAATCTGAAATTGTTTGCTCACCTGACATTATACAAACAGTTTCAGATGCTTTAAGTTCGCTCCTACCAGATTGATCTATTTCAATCATATTACTAAATTAATGAAATAATTTCCATCTGTACATTCGTTCTAGGTTCACATTTAAGGTAGATTTCCACCAGACAGGCCCTACTTGGATTCAAGAAAACTGCGATACTTTTTTCCTGCTTGCGATACTTTAATAAGTATCGCATTCTTGAATGCAAGCAGGGCCGGATTTAAATGAAAAGGGGCCCTAGACTATTTCACTTATGAGGCCCTTTCACCTCCCATTTTTAAGTTTGTACATTACACGAGAGATAATAAAACACATCATTACTGTGATATATATCACTATGTTAAATGAAACATGTTGTGATTGAAATTTATAAAAAATGTGGCAAATAAAAAAAAAAGTCGAGAACACTTATTTGGACATTTATTCTCAGCACCCTATAGAGTACTTGTAATAATAACTAATCCAACATAACACACAACATTTTCAAAGAAGCAAAATTCAAATAATAAAAATCTTCGACTACGAAAATAAAATATGCAATCAAAATTATCCTATTTCCTATCAAATTAAATTGAATATATTCAATACAGTGAAAAATAAAGCAAATTCAGTTCAGATAAATTTTTTTCCTAATAATACCAATACATTTTTATGTTTGTTTATTAGTTATGTGTGTAGAATTTCTCCTTATTTTCGATTCAGTGTTTTAGTGTTTACTGTTTTCAGAATAGTGTAATTCTAATTTTGCTAACAATTTGAATGTAGGCCCCTTTTGATCTTGAGGCCCTAGGCTGAAGCCTAGTTAGCCTATAGGAAAATCTGGCCCTGAATGCAAGCCAATCAGAAGCCTGAGTATGTAGGAGATCAAGCTTCTTCTTGGCTGGTATTTTTCGACGTGATGATTTTAATGGGTGGGCAAGAAATTCCTCTGGTTTTCGCATATCACTTGAAAAAACGAATTGTTTGTTTTCACAATGACTTGCTCCTTCCTTGAAAATTTTAGCATTAAATTCAGCCATCTATTCGGCTCGGCTCTATTCGACAATCCTCACATAATAAGTAAATTGCGTAAAGTAAGAAAATTAATTCATAAAATTTGAAGGGTTTTTTTTTCCGGCACATTTTTTGCAGTAACATGCGATACAAACATCCAATCCACTCTATAACTTTTTTTCTTTTTTCGACTAAAAAATAATGTATTTATAGTGAATTTTATCGTGTAACAAACTTTCAAATGTCTTTTAACTAAACTTTCGAAACTTTCAAATTTTTATTTATTGGCTAAATAATTCTATCTAAAAATTATTTAGCCAATAAGCAAAATTATCATTCCTTGTCCTTTAATTCCCAATTTGTATGCAGTGCTAAATACCTAAATACATTTATTAACATTGTTTTTAAGTCAATTTTTTGTCAGAACATAACGTTAAAAAAAAGTTAAATTAGTGTAAGTTGGAAATATTTTTTGTAATTAATCCCAAACATAGAATTAATTATGAATTTCCAAACAATGTTATAATTTCTGCTACGATGCTTTGCACACAACAGTGAAAGGGGGAAGAACCCAGCCCCAAAAAAATTAGTTACACATATGTACCGACCAAATAATCCGCGGCCTGGTGGCCAAGTGGCTAGCGCTCTGCTTCTTGGTTCCACAAGCTTCAGGCTCGAATCCTGGCGGTGGTATGGATGTTTGTTAGGGATCCGGAATCAACTTTAAACTGTAGATCCCGATCTGTTTAGCCATCATATGCACAAGATGACCGTACAGCGATAAGCCAAGCCAACAAAATATTTCCAGGCATGATACAAGAGGCGTAATACTAAAATACGTAAAATTTTTTTAAAAAATGTTCTATTTTAAATATGTCAGAGGTATGAATATTTAAAAAAAAAAGCATCTACTTATTGCATCCAGTTATTTTGCACGTTTTATATATATATATATTTTTCAGTAATAAAGGCATTGCAAAATTAAGCCCTTTTAAAAAGAAATGCATTTTCCAATTCGTCTGCTGGTTCTCGTAATTTGTATCCACATACTTCTACATGCATTCGATCTAATTAGCCTATAGTGTGCACAAAATGACCGTAGAGCGACAAACCAAATCTACATATATGATAATTTAAACAAGTCTTGCATTGTGTTACATCGGAAAGAGCTTGATATGACTTTTCGTAAAAAGAGATTGCTTACTTTGGTCTCTTTTTCGTTGCCTAGTCTCTTAACTAATTCCCTGGTACTATAGCCTATGTCCGACCATGGCCGTCTACCGACTGGCAGATTCCGTAGCAGGAGATAGTTTTTAAGGACTAAGGTTGTCAGCTTTACGCTCTACAGTCATATTAGACCGGGAACTACGGCTTAAAGTGGATTCCGAACCACTATAAGCATCCATGGCACCGCCGGGACTCGAGCCCGAAGGCTGTGGCACAGGGCGCCAGTCACTTAGGCCCCAGATTAGTCACTTAAAGCTAGTATATTGATAGGAGTTTCGGTAATTTGCTTCCCTATTATCTTCATAATTCCAATTTTTTTTTTTTTTTTTTTTTTTTTTTTTTTTTTTTTTTTAAATTATAAGTTTTACATTAAATTCTTATACATAATAAATAGATTCATATAAATAAAAATAGATGTAGAAATTCGAAATTATGAATGAAAGTTAAATATTTTATGCATTTATTTTTTCTTTCTTTCTTTCAGAAACTTATGTACTTATAGTGAGTAACTAATGATTTCATCCGTGCTTGTAAAACTGAGTCAACCAGATATTGTCAAAGGTTGAAAGTTGAATTCTCAACCTTTCGACCTCTCAAATCTATTTTGAGAACTATTGGCTTAACAAATCACGCGACATTATTTTTATCTCCTGTATCTATTATTGAAAGTCGATTAAATCATTTCTTAACTGTTTAAAGAAAGATTAAGAAATGAAAATTTCTTATCAAATAACATTAATTATTTTTTCTGCTCTTTTATTACACACGAAAGAGTTATTTTAACGAGTTTTTAAATGAAAAGTAATTTTGAAAGATTATTTAAACTTAAATTTAAAAAAAAAACTTCAAAAGTTCAGCCATAAAGTGCAGAAGGCCACAAATTCGAATCAGCTGTGTTTGTTGCAGAACTCTGCTTTCAGAAGAGAGAAAACACGATGGCGGTTGTGACAGCATTTTTAAAGATTTTGCATCAATGGTCAGATTGTCTGGCGAGTGTTTTTCAATTTTCTCCTTTACATCATGTAAATGAAAAGCAGTTTCTCTTAAAAGTCCTACCGATTTGAGATATAAGTACATAAGGGAAACCCGAAGCCCCCGATAAACTTAAGCCTACTAGTATGTGTTCAGTTCAGCTATTCAAAATATTTATTTCTCTAAAATAATTATAGATAAAAATTAAGTAATTCCTATAGATTGGATTAGAAATTTACTCATAGAAGTATTTAAAACTAGAAAATATGCACAAATTTAAATACAGGTTGATTAGATATTTGGGCCGGAGCGTTTGGAAACTGGGTTCGTATTGGGAAAACTCTCAGTTCGAAACCATGATATGCAACCGAATGCTCCCAAATATATGATTGAATGGACAATCAGAAAAATCTGGGTTGTAAATTCCCTCCAATTCGGTCATAGTTAATGGGGGATCGTGTGAACCCTACAAGATGTCATTTCTGGAAGTATTCGTTGCAAATTGTGATAGTAAAATATAGGTGCAATCGATGTAACAGGCATCCCGTGGTGCATTCTGAAAAACGTTGAATCTGGTACATATTTGCATTTTTTTATTCTCGAATAAAAGTGTGAGATATTCGCAAATAAAAACAGAACTGATCAAACAAGAATATTTTCACAGAAAAAAAAAGAAATTACTCCCGACTTAGTGGCAACGTGTACAGATCGCGAGCATTGGGGACGAGGTTCTATTCGCCGGCGGCACTGTTGTAGACATTGTTTAAAAAATCCAGGAGTCCCGATGGCGTTTGGGATGTTCAGCATCTTACCTCGTCAGTTGGACTGCCTGGTGGGAGTTTTCATGGGTTTTCTCTCATACTATACGCAAATGTAGGGTATTTCCCCTAAAAAGTCTTTTGTAATGCATTGCCCTCCTCTTTTCAGCGACACGGAGCCCAGTCTTCTACCTACGGGTGCTCCTTCCCAACAGAAGCTACCCCTTTCCCTCCATCCGTGAGTTGACTGTTCATATGGTGTTCCGCATTATAAGACACTGAGGATTAGATACAACACACGGGGGGGAGTATTTGTCAAATTTTCGGATTTATGTAGTTTTTCCTTTTATAATAATGATTTTTTCTGACTAAAATATTTAATGACTTCTGTATCTATTTGCTCTGGTTGAAACATAAAGAGATTATTTTTATCTTAAGGAAAGCGAAAAGTCCAAATAAGTTTATCTAAATAATTTTGAAACGTCTGCACGCAAATTGTTTGTTTAACCCTTCTGTAAATCACGAGACTGTTAAATCTTTTGATGATAACATGATTAACTGGAATGCAATGTGTATGCTGATTGCATTTATGAATAGTGTAATAAGCCTTCGTAGGACTCATCAAGTTAGATTTGAAAATTTGTCATTCCTTTCTCGTGTTCTAATTATGTATACCAGGAACAGCCCACCAAAGAGGAAGGGAAGACATTGTCTTCCGTCAGTAACTACCAGCAATTGTGTGTATACGAAATTTTATACGAAAAAAATAATTTTATACGAATAATACGAATAGCAATTTTATACGAAAAAAAAAAAAAACTTGTAAAACTCCTACCAGGCAGCCTAACTGTCGATGCGAGATGTTTTCTTACATGATCACAACGCTATTGAGCCTCAGTTTTTGTTGTTTCTTATCCCACTTGGTCGACAACAGCATCTAGACTAAGTCCATGAATCAGTGTGTTTTCATGGAAGAAGGGGGGCAGCTTCTGTTGTGATGGAGCACCCGTAGGTAGAGTATCGCTAAAGAAGAAGGGCAGTGCCTTCCGGGAGGAATTTTAAGGGGAAAGTACCCCGTATTTGCGTATCGTATGGGAGAAATCAAAAAACTCCCACCAGGTAGTCCGACGAACGGAGCAAGATGCGGAATATCAAAAAGGCCATCAAGTCTTCTCATTTTTTGAAACAATGTCGACAACAAAGCCGCCAGTAGATGGACCCTCCTCCATAATGCTCACCAGCTGTGCACGTTGCCACTGAGCCACGAGTCGGGCATTGAGTCTCTTGGTTTCTGAAAGCAGTGTACGCCGTCAGGGCATTTAAACTCGAACCCTCATATACATTACCCATGCGCTTCACCATTGGGCCACTAGTAAGAACAGACTTTAATACCATAGCAAGATTTCAAAATGCGATTTTTAAAGAATAATAAAAGATGTAGGAATGAAATAATATTGATTTACATATCAATAATATTTCATTCATATTCTATATCAATATTTCGTATTTCATATTGTATAAAATAAAAAAAAAATAAAATAATGATTTTATTGTATAAAATAATAATTTTTTTCTCTATTAAAAAAAAAATTAAATTTCTTTCTTGAAGCACGAGACAACGATGTTCAAAGATTCGAATCTACTCGTAAAGGGTATATTATCAGTGCTATTTTCAATTCTGGCATCTGGCAACTGGCGTACCGATTACGGAGTACTATAGGGATAAACCCCTTAATCAGGGCCGGATTTAGATGAAAAGAGGTCCTAGGCTATTCCATTTATGAGGCCCTTTCACCTCCCATTTTTAAATTTGTAAATTACTTATTATGTTTGTTTATTATTCATATGTGTAGAATTTCTCCTTATTTTTGATTCAGGGTTTTAGTGTGTACTGTTTTTAGAATAGTGTAATTCTAATTTTGTTAACAATTTGAATGTAAGCCCCTCTTGATCTTGAGGCCCTAGGCTGTAGCCTAGTTAGCCTATAGGAAAATCCGGCCTTGCCCTTAACCCTCTCATCTTAGTTCATATTTAAAGTTGCAATCAATTATTTGCTGCTTAAAATGTTAGTAAATGATAAAAAATAATGTTTCTAAAAATTTAAAAAAAAAAAAAAAAATGGTACTCTGAAAAGTTAAAAGTACTTAAAATAAATAAAAGTTAGATAAAAAATAAAAATTATTTAAGTTAAAAATTCCGTACAATTAGGGACCAGTCGTAGATGCCGTAAAAAATTTGTTTGCTGAACGTGTGGGTCGTAATGATGAATCCGCAAAGCAAAAATTAGTACCCCCTCCAAAAAAAAGACCCGTCTCAAAACCGAAGTTCTAGTGTGTCTTATTTATTTTTTTTCAAAATTTTTATTTTATTTTATTATTATATATATATATATATATATTTTGAACAAATATATTGGGGAAACGTTTCTTGCAATCCTAGAATCTAGAAATTTAGTATTTCCAATTTGAACATAGTTTTACTAAAGCAGAGTTTAGTGAAATTATTTTGCTTGGAATGGCATACATTAGTTTAGCATTAAATATGAAGCAAAATATATTTAAAAATGAAATAGTAACCTACCCACCAAATAAAATAAGTCAAAAAAAAAAAAGGAATAAAAATAAATGAAAGTTTGTATAAGTGACGCTGAAAATGTGACTGTTTGAAATGTGTCATTTCACTACATCTGGAAGAAGTACTGGTAAGTATCGATAGAAGTACTCACATGAACACAAAGTATAGATACAGCTTACCTTTTATATATAGTAAAAAGATTTTCATAGATTCATAAAACAGTTATGAAACAGAATAATACTTGCTACTTACGTATTAACGGAACCTTGGCGACAGACTTGGCGGTTTTAAAGTGTCGCCAATCTTTATTATTTGGAATAAAAATATTTTGAAAGCGTTTTGATTTTAAATGAAGTATTTCATATATATTTTATTATTTGGAACAAAAATTTTAAGTGTAGATTGGCGCCAAATCTGTAGCTGCGGTTGGCGCGTGTGCTCTTTATTGGCGCAACTGTCGCCAAGGTACCATTAATACGTAAGTACCTAATACTTTTTATTTTTCTATTTAAACATAATTAAATACTGAAAAAAATTCTTATGAAATACTGTTGTGAAATAATTTTATTTTGCTTTAGTGAAAATGTACGTATTATTCGTCAATTTAGATTCCGCTTTAAATTAAAAACTACTCAAGTTTCACTTGCGTAATTTAGAACAGGTTTATAGAAATCATATTATTAATGAATAACCAAATGAAATTCATAAGACGAAACGCTTAGCATCAATTAAGTCTTGTTAAAAATAACACCACACAACTATTTAAAAAAAAAAACCCACCACAATAAACTTATGCTGCTGTATAAATAAAACTGCTGTATAAATAAAAATACATTTCTAGTTAGCTCAACAAGGAAATTAGTAAGTCTTACCTCACCAACTCTTTCCGAAAGGAAAAGTTGCCAGTTGTGTGTGTCGTAACAAAAGTGACGCCGATTCTAACAAAATACCAGTTTCCTCCAAAAAAGATCGTGATCTGATTATCAATCGAAGCATATAATCATTTACAATCTGAATGTTTATGTAAAAAAAACGAAGAAAGGAATGTGTTAGAAAAAATATACTCTGTATTTAGGTAACCATAGCAAAGGACGGTTTCCTTTAATAAATTATGCAAGTGTTTTCTTTTCGTAAGCAATATTGCCTGTTTTGATGTTCAACAATAGGCACTTAAAACGTCTGCCTGGTGAAATGTCAACATTGGCGTTTAATGGTGAAGTACCGATAACTGTAAAATGTGTCTGCGTCCTAGGAAAAAGATTGCAGAATTGCTTTCAAGTTTCAACACGCAAGACTGTTTACGTAGCTGAATAATTGATAAACATTCGTCTGGGTATAAAATAAATAAATGCATAAAGAATTTTTCTTGTTGTCATTAAATAAAACGTCAGTTGACAAGAGACGAACAATTTTATGGTATAAATTAGTGGTGACCAACCAACTGAATATTTTTTCGGCCGTGAGATTTATCACACTTTTACAAAATATATTTATTTTATAATGGCCAAAGTAGTGAAAAACCAATGTATTAAAAAAAATGCATTGTGTGTGCATCCCTATATTCAAAAATTAACTGTTGAAATTATGAGACAAAATTAATTTGGAATTAACTCATATATTCACAGGAATATTTAAAATAATATTCCTGCGAATATATGACAGATATTGCTTGATTTATTGATTAGTTTACAGTTGTGAGTTCGCAGAATAATTAAATTATAGTCTGCGAACTCATGAGGGGTGCGCATTTTGGAACATACGCACAATTGATTATTGATAGCAGAGCAAACCAGACTCTTAGTTCAAGTTGTTAGGTTAGTTCAAGTTGTTTTGATTCATCTTACACCTGCGAATCGTTTTTTTTTTTTTTTCTCTCTAAAATGAAATTAACCAAACACAAAACACGCTCAAACATAACGGACGCTCACCTGCAACACCCATTACGATGTGCCAATACTCAAATTGAGATAGATTTGCAAAAGCTAAGTGAAAGAGTGGAGAAACACATATCGCACTAGCAAAATAAATATTTTTTAATGTTTTCATTTTTTTTTAATATTTATATATATTTTTAATTTCATGTTTAGTGTTTTATATTTCTTTAACATGTGTGTTTAGTATCATTATTATTATATTATCTATATTTACATGGGAGAATAATAGTAAACACAATAATAATAACATTATGTTTCAATTTTTTACTCCAAAAAATGTCTATAGGGGGTCTACTACATCTAATATGGGGATATATAATTTTATATGCGGTTCGCGGAGTTAGGATGCAATTCCAAAGCGGCCCACAAGATCATTTGGGTTGGCCACCCCTGTTCAATAATATGCACTTAAACATCTGTTTTGTGAAACATAGCACTGGCGTTTAATGGTGAGATTATAAAAATATACTATGACCGTGAAATGTGTCTGCTTCCAAGAAAAAAGATTGTAAAATTGCTTTCAAGTTTTAGCACGCAAGACTGTTTACGTATCTGAATAATCTATAAACTTTCGTCTGGGAAGGAAATAAATAAATGCAAAAGGAACATTTCTTGTTGTCAATAAAAATACGTCAGTTGACAAGAGATGAATCATCTTATGGTATAAATGATCATTTTTTTTTATCGGTTTGTCACTTTACATTCACAACAAATGTTTAAAGAAAACTAACATCTAAACAGAACAACTATTTAAACTAGGGGTGGCCAGGTTGAATATTTTTTCGGCCCGTGAGATTTATCACACTTTTGTATTTCATAATGGCCAAAGTAGTGAAAACCAGTGCATTAAAAAAATATATTATGTGTGCAGTAATGCGTATGTAATTATTTATTATTTCTCTAATAATGTAGTAATATAATTAACTTATATGTAAATTGGCTTAAGTTAAAAAAAAATTATATAAAGTTTTAGTAAATTTAAAGAATTTGACTCTCATATTGGAAAATTAATAAAATTTAATGGATTCTTTCATATACACTCATGTCCATAAATTAAGGATAATGAAGTTCAGGCAAAGAAAGAGACAGAAGCAAAACAAATTTGACTTATTTGTAAAGTCTATTTATTAAACAAAAGGTAAAGAGGAAAAAGATGCTATATGTTTGACATAATTAATAACAATTGCGATTTTTACTCCCTGGAGCAAATTTCAAAACAGAACATATTCACAAAAAACAGTATAACATGGTTAGTATGATGGTTAATATGGAGTATGTCTCCCGGACGATGCAATACAGGCCTTACAACGCCTAGGCATGCTGAATATCAAATTATCAATCTGATCTTGGGGAATATTACACCACTCATCAAGCAATGCCCTCCGAAGTTCCGGTTGACAGGTGGGAGGGGGTTGACGGGCTGCAATTCGTCGGCCAAGCATATCCCACACATGCTCTATTGGATTCAAGTCCGGTGAGTATGCTGGCCAATCCATACGGGGGATATCCTCCAATTGAAGGCATTCGTCTACAATGTTTGCACGGTGAGGACGGGCGTTGTCATCCATAAACAGAAATTCAGTACCCATGGCGCTCCGAAACAAAGGTACATGTTGTTCCAGAATGACATCCCGATAGATGTGGTCTGTCATCGTTACACTCTGAACATGCAGGTCAGTTCTGGAACCAAGAATAATTCCTCCCCAAACGAGCCCTCCTGCACCACCGTAACGGTGTCGTTCAATGGTGTTCTCTTGGTGGTAACGGGTACCTGGCGCTCTCCCTATGAAAGTCCGGCGAGAATCAGACTGCAAACTAAACCTCGACTCGTCGGAAAACATCACACCAGACCACTGTTGCGGTGTCCACAATGCATGCTCTCTACTCCAGGTTAATCGCAGGCGACAGTGAGTTGCGGTAAGTGGAACACATCTGACAGGCCTACGAACGTATAGACCAATGTGCCCTAAGCGTCTGTACACGGTCTGCCTTGAAACTGTCGTACCGGTAGCTGAAGAGAGCTGACGAGACAGGTCTGATGCTGTGCTCCGTCTGTTTCTTTTGGCAGTAACTGCTAAATACCGGTCCTCATTCGGCGTTGTAACTCGGGGGCGACCTGTGCTGTAACATCTACTCACATTACCATCATCTTGAAATCGTTGCCAAAGCCTGGAGATGATACTCTGGGCGATTCCAAGTTCCTCGAATACTTCCGGCTGGGTACGTCCACATTCCAGTCGTCCGATAATTCTACCAAGTAAAGAATCATCCAAAAGCTTCCTTTGTATCATAACTATGCGGTTATTGCACTGAAAGGCTTTTAAAGCGCTTGTGAACAATTTGTACTTCTTTGCCACCATTCCTCATATACCCCTCTCTTACACTCTCGTCATTGTGACGTACTATCCGCGCCATCTGGTGGTTTCCTGTAATTTGCATATTCTTCTTCAAGATGTGTGGTGCAGGTGAAATTTTTATTTTAAAGTTCAATTTCTGTGTGATTCTGAATTATCCTTAATTTATGGACATGAGTGTATATGTAACACTGACTTGTCAGGACTTTCGATTCTGAATTTCTTGAATTTGAGTGATTAGACCAGAGGTGGTCAACCCGAGGGTCGCAAGTGGCCCGCCTTGAATATTTTTCCGGTCCGTGAGATTTATCATGCTTTTATACAATATATTTATTTTATAATGGCCCAATTAGTGAAAAAAAATGTATTAAAAAATAAATTATGTCCAAAATCCATATATTAAATCCATATATTCAAAGATTAACTGTCGAAATGATGAGAAAAAGTTAACTCTGATTTTAAAATAATATTCTTGCGAATATAGGACAGATATTGCCTGTTTTTTTTGTTCATGAGTTTGCAGTTATGAGTTCGCAGAATAATTAAATTATATTCTACAAACTCATGATGTGCTATATTAGATGTAACTTGGAACATCTAATATAATAAGTTTTATGTTTCACTTTAAGTGACCTCAGTGACGCAATGACCATCCCTAGATACGCACAGTTGATAATAGAGCAAACCAGACTCTCAGTTCAAATTGTTAGCGCTTTTGGTTCAACTTTTTTTTTCGAAAATGAAATTGACCGAACGCAAACACGTTCAAACATAACGATAAACATAACCGTAAAAAAATCTCTCTCAAAACCTACCCGTAGGCAGATAGCTTTTGGCCCACCATGGGGCTGTTGCTCCAATGAAGAACATATTCATAGCAAAAAAAAAAAAATCCATTTAATAATAGCCATAACTAAGACTTGTTAGTTGTTAAATAATACATAAAAATACTCAATTCTGTTTGAATTAATATATATTTGTGGAAAAACATATTAAGGCATAAATATTTAAAAAAATCGATAAATAAAAAATATTTGGCAAATTAGTTTTGCGTTTGCTAACCGCCGAAAAAAAAATGGTACCAAATACTAAAACACTTATAAAAAGCGTTGTGTTATTATGTATCAATTTTTGTGCATTCATATTTTATTAAATTATTTATTTGTTTTTATATGAAAAGAAATGGAATTTATATATATATATATATATATATATTAGATATTTTTTTAGTTATTTTTATATATAATATATATATTTATATATATATTAGATAATTTTTTTAGCTATTTGTGTGTGTGTGCGTGGCTGGCGACATAGTACACGTGACCTGCGGTTTACGCAAGTCCACGCATCCTTGATTTAGAACTATAAAAGAACTCAGGTGTTTTGCTCTGTTAATTAAAACTTATCACTGTGATTTTCATTTATGTAAAAAAATAGTTACTTGAAAAGCATATGTAGAAATAAAAAAAAATGTAGCCTTCAGTTAATAATGCAATAACTAAATCTGAAATATGCAAGCATCATCAAATTTAATAAAAAAATAGCATAATAGTTTATACTTTATATGTTGTATATTAATTAGTATGCGTAAGAAATCACTTTTAGAATAAAGTAGATTAAAACGAGAGGAAAAAAGAAAAGGCTATCTTTGTGAATATTAATGACCGCAGGCGTGGGTCGTAGAATAATCAAATTTCCTGAATATTCATTCTAGACTCACTGTAGACAAAGCAACGGCTCAGCCGTTTATAATAAGGCTCTATGCATCTTTAGCTAGTTTCTTCTTTTTTTTTTTTAATTCAAAGTACGATGTCATAAGACAACCTCTCCTTAAACGCACTGCATTATTTTTGTGATAAGTTAAAATTTATGTCTTGTAATAATAATAATTTTTTTTCTAAAAAAAACATTCCATGGAGTAAAAAATTATATGTTATTATTAAAAAAATATGCGTTTTCATGTTTGTTAACAAATATTTTATTGGAATTTTTTTGTAGAATATTCAGTGTATGAATTAATATATATATATATATAGAGAGAGAGAGAGAGAGAGAGATTTGTTTCGAAGTAAAATAAATACACTAAAAAGAAAAAAGTAAATAAGAGGAACAATTTGTTTTTGTTTCGTTTGTATTTTTATTAACTGTTTTCATCTTTAAAAAATTGACCGCTGAAATTCAGTAAAAATTGCTCGCAATTTACTCTGATGTACATAATACATCAAACATCAGTACATATATATATATATATATATATATTTTTCTTATCCAACTTGGTCGACGGCAACATCTAGACCAACTTCAAGAATCCGTGTGGTTTCAAGAAAGGAGAGAAGGGGAGGGGGACAGCTTCTATTGGGTTGGAGAACCCGTAGATAGAAGTCTGTCTTGGCTCCGTGTCGAAGAAGGGGGTAGTGCCTTCCGGGAGGATTTTTAGAGGGAACTACCGCACATGTACGTCTCGTATGAGGAAAAATACGGGAAAACTTTCACGAGGTAAACCGACTCGTGAGCCAACATGCTCAACATCACAGACGCCGTCGAATCACCTCGTTTTTCGAAACAATGTCTACAATACACCCGCCAATGGATTGAACCACCGCCCTAATACTCACCAACGGCGCATGATACCACTGAGCGATGAGTCGGGAGCGAGGATTTAAGAGTCGGCATTAATAATCAGACTCAGGAGTCAGAAATATTTTGGCCGACTCCCTCTATTATATAAATAAAAAAATTAAGAAGATATATACTAAAGTGTCGAATAAGTAAAAAATGTAATTGTCGAATAAAAATAAATTTTTTTTTTTTTTTTTTTTTTTTTTGTAGATTAAGAGTTATGAATTATCGACACTATTTTATTTGTTGCGTTGGTTGAATTTAAAAAAAATAATAATATAAACATAGTTATTAAAAAGCGCACTTTTTCCAAAAATCGAACAATAATAATGATTACATACACGGCAAATGTAAATTGAATTTTACTATATCTTTCATATTGGATAAATTAGATTGTTGTCATTTCATCGAATTCTAATTTTAGTAATGGTAATTTATTGCGAGTAATAGATAATAACGCTGATTTAATACTGTCTTTTTCTATTTCGGCTTTTATTTTTCAGCGAAAGAATCAAAGTAAAAACACTCGTTTATTAAATACGCGTGTTTAACAGCTTTTTACTTTTATTTCGATTAGCAATAACTTCAAAGCATACTAGTCATACCCTGGCGCCAAAGCGTCGCCGTATGAAAAAAAAATTCAGGAATTATGCATCCACAGATGTAGGTTAGTGATTCTTTTTTTTACCCCCGTTTGTTTTCGCGTCTGCCCTTAAGTTCTCTGAAATATTCACATACTTCACCTTCACGCGTGCCTCTCACGTGACAACAGCTCAGTGCGTTACTGTGCAGCATAACAGTAACGCACTGAGCTGCTTTACTGCTATGCTATAGCAGTGTTTTGTTCATAGCTAAAGAAAATAATATACTTGAAAAATAGAGAGTATCTAACAGTAAACAATTTTTAAATTCTGCATTAAAAAATAAATAAATAGTGATGATAACATGATAACTTATAAGTCACAATACTATTTAAATAAATAATTTTTTTTTCTTGTTACAATTTCCAAGTTCCACAGAATAAGACGAACATTCCTTGACATAAGGGGGGGAGAGAAATGCTTTGTCCGAAAATTTTGAGGAATATCTATCCTTAATTTATATGTTGCACAGACGAAATGCAATGTTGGTGGTATAACGGCTATGGTGAGTGACTAGTGCTCTGGCGTTCGGTGCTACAGGCTTCTGGTTCGAATCCCGACGGGGTCCGGAAACCACTTTAAACTACTCCACTTTCTTTTTTTAAAAAAGAAAACATCTTCTGTCTTGAAGTAGGCAGACGCCTTTGGCGCGCGCCCTTGGCTGTTGCGCCACTGATGATGATGGTGTTGATAGACAAAATACTATCAGCAGTTGGATTAATGGCAATAGTGGATTATTGTGTTCATATAAGAATACACTGAGTTCTCTCGTATTGCAAATGGTACAGGAGGCCAAATCCATTGTTGACGTCCTTTGCAGTCCGTTCAGAAATGAGGAAACTCGACAATAATTGTGGCAACATGTGTAAGCGTCGTACATCAACGGTTATTACTATTAAAAAGAAATGCATAAGAACAAACATTTTCAGACGTGAATATTGAAAAGTCTATAGTCTATCTTTCTATGGAAAAGTCTTTTATATAATATAAAAGTCTATAGAATGAAATTCAATTATCAGTTTTGTGTTTGGTGACTATGACCATCAAGCTAAATACTAAGACACTCGTTACAGCATCTCATTATATATGAAATTTTTTATTCACCTGCTATTACATTTAAATTTCTTTATATATAAATTGCGGATCCGGAAAATAGCGAAATATAGCGGAAAATTAGTGGATCCGTGTATGGGCCGAGACCGTACTTTAGTTTTAAAAAAGTTCTAAAAAATTCTTGGTTTATACGCGGAAATATATATATGTATAAACCAATAATTTTTTAGAACTTTTTAAAATCTAAAATACGAGACTCGGATTATATACGGATACGATAATTTTTCGCTATATTTCGCTATTTTCGGAAATATATATATATATAATTCCGTATATTAACTAAGAATTTTTTTAGAACTTTTTTAAAGCTAATGTACGGGGGTTAATTTATATACGGAAGCGTCCAATTTTGCAAAAATTGCAGTTAATTTTCCATCAGGCGGGCTCCAGTTATAAAGCACTAAATATCGCTAAATAAGACGCGTTTCTATTTCTTTAATGAAAAAAGAAAACTAATTTTAAATGAAATAAATTATACGTTTTATGAAAATAAAAGGTTTTTTTTTTTTTTTTTTATGAAATTGCTTATATTGTTGCGCCGTCATTAAAACGAAAATCCTGATGTTGCGAAATATGCCATTTCTAACAGAAAAGTACCAAAATGTACACCAGAAATAATAAAAGATTACCATAATTTATGAACGTTGCAGGAATTTTTCTTTTCTCTTTCGACTTATACGCGAAGTTTTAAATTTTGGTAAGTTTTTGGAAGAAAAACTCTCGGTTTATTTGCGGATGAGCCTGTATTCGGAAAATATGCGGCATCTATGTATATATATAAAGTTAATACTTTCTAAATGCATTTTTCAATTTTTCATTTTATGAAAAATTAAATATTCTGATATTTTTGTTTTATTTTATTTTTATTATTATTATTATTTATTTATTTATTTTTTTTTTTTTTTTTGTGGCTGGGGAGTAGTTAAGCAATTAATTTTTTCCTCTTTTTTAAAAGAAAATTTCTTTAATATCCTGTCAATTTAGTTTAACTTACTATGGAAAATTAATTAAGATTTTAAAAGTATGAACTAAAATACTAAAAAAATAAAACTAAAATACTATAATATCTAACTACTAATTTGTTATAAATAAAATTTTACTAAAATACTAGCCTAATCGTTGAATAAAGAATATTTTTTTTTACATAGTATGCAAAAAATAATAATAATAATAATATGATTTTGGGCGGATAGAATAATATATAATTACAAAAATATGAAACTGACTTAAATAATGCCAGAAATTAATTTAATAAGCGACTTATCATTAAAAATGTTCATTTAGACAAACCACACATGCTAATTTCTTTTTATTCGACGATTCAATATAGTAAACTTTATGTAACCAGAAAAAGACGAAGTAAGAAATCATTTTGAAATAAAAGCTCGTAAAACGTAAGAGTTCGAAATTAGAATAATTCGCCCATAATAACTTTTTCCACCCTATGCACAATGATTATTTTTTTACGCAATATATAAAAAAATAATAACATAGTATGCAAAAAATATTAATTTTTAATTTTTAATTAATTATAATTTAATTAATTTTTAATTAATAATTAATTATAATTTTTATTTTTTTACGCAATATATAAAAAAATAATAATGCGATTTTAGGTGGATAGAATAATATTTCAATTATAAACGTATTAAATAATGCCAGAAATTAATTTAATAAACGGTATATCATTAAATTATTTACTTAGAGAAAACATACATGCTAATTTTTATAAAGTTTATTATATTATATAGATGAATAAAAAAAAATTAGCATGTATGGTTTATTTAAGTAAATAATTTAATGATAAATCGCTTGTTAAATTAAATTCCGGGGTTATTTAGTAATTATATCTATAAAAAAGTATTAAATAACGCCATCTTGACAACATCTTTGACTATTCAAAAAAGATTTGTTACTTCATCTTTTTATTCAATGATATAATACAGTAAACTTTATATGTAACCAGAACAAAGATGAAGTAAGAAATCATTTTGGAATAAAAACGCTTCAAAAAAAGTTCGAAATTTAAATAATCTGCCCATAATAACTTTTCCCAACCCTTCATTTTTCAGACCCTACCCAAGACATGTTATTGGTTAAACCCTTTTCTCCCGACAACAGCCAACTGAATTATGACGCGAGCTTCATCAGTAGTTCCCAATAAACAATCGGTTAGGAAGAGGGAGTGAGTATGATCTGCTTTTTTTTATTTTATTTTTTTTCAAATATGATTCTTGCGAGACTAGGTGGCGTCCATCCGAAGTTCAGTTCGGTGGCGGGCCCGATCCTGAGGTTTGAATTTGTTGCCGGGCTTTTCTTGTTGGTGGATGGTCACTTGTGGAAAAAGCACATGGATTCTGAGATGAGGATTATTACTACATGGCCTGGCTTCTGTGGTGGTGGTTGTTGAGCATCATTTGTGTCGCTGATTGCATTCGAGATATACGAAAGATGTCGCAAACCAGAAAAGGATTTTTGAGGTGTCGAACTGGTGTCACGCTGGAGATGTATCCTGACGGAGTTGTCAATGGAACCAGAGGAAAAGGCGGGAAATACGGTACGTGAATCCTATTACTTTTTCCGTCATTGTAGGATATTCTGTCAGTGTTCAACACTGATGTTGTATTCTAGCATCGTATATCATGTTTATTTTTTATGTATCGTGTATCATGTTTATTTTTGATGTATCGTGTATCATGTTTATTTTTGATGTTGTATCGTATATCATACTTATTTTTGGTGTTGTATCGTATCTCATGTTTATTTTTGATGATGCATCATAAATCATATTTATTTTTTAATGTTGTATCGTATACCATACTTATCTTTGATGCCGTGTCGTATATCATATTTATTTTTGGTGTTGTGTCGTATAGCATATTTATTTTTTGGGGTTATGTCGTATATCATGTTTATTTGTGATGCTGTATCGTATATCATATTTATTTTTGATGATGCATCAAAAATCATATCGAAAAAAAATCATAATCGTATCATACTTATTTTTATGATGTATCGTATAACATATTTATTTTTTATATTGTATCGTATATCATAGTTATTTTTGATGTTGTGTCGTATGTCATATTTATTTTGGTGTTGTGTCGTATATAATATTTGTTTTGGACGCTGTGTCGTATATCATATTTATTTTGGATGTTGTACTATTGTATTCACCACTGGAAGAGACATTTTTTTTTAATTTTGACTTTATTTACTTTTTTTTTTAATTTTGACTTTATTTAATTTTTTTTTAAATTTCGAGTTTATTTATTTACTTTTAAATTTTGACTTTTAATTTTTTAGTTTTATTTTAATATCAAACTATATTACTAACAAAATATTAATAAAAAATATTAAACTAATTTTCTAAAAGATATTAAAATAATAATAATATAAAAGTATTAAAAAATAAAATAATAAATATAATAATATAAAATATATTAAAAATAATAAACTAATTTATTAAAGATTATTAAACTTTATATAATAATAATATTTTGTAATATAAAATTATTATTATAAAATATTATAAAACTATATTATTCTATAATGTTTTATATTAATAAGTTATTTATAATATTTTTTAATTGATAGAGAATTTCGATATTTTTATTTTTATTTTTAAATATTAAGAAAAATATTGGTCTTTACTGTAGGCAGAACCAATATTTCGCAATTGTACTAAAAATCGATTTGTCAGATTTTCAAACTTAATAGTAATAATGATAATAATGATAAAAAAAGAGAAAAAAAAATAGAGAAAGGTTTCTTTTATAAAGAATTTAATAGCAGATCAAGCTTATTGTTCAAGGAAAAAAGTTATTTATGTGGGAAATTGAACAGCCTGTTATTAAAATAATAATAATAATAATCGCATTAAAGAATTTGGAAAGCGAGTTAATTTCAATCGGCTCTGTTTGCTAGGTTAATATGGGGATTTGAAAAATAAATTATTAATAGTTTCATACTTTTTCATGATTTGGAAAAATTATAATTTATGACATCCCTCCCCCCTCCCCAATTCTCATCCTCATTGCTACTTAAATGAGAATCATGACACGGTAATAAGTTTGGCGGGCCTGATGGCTGAGTGACTAGCGCTCAGTGCCACAGGTTTCGGGTTCGTATCGTGGTTCGGAGTCCAACTTAAACCCGTAGGTCCCCGTCTAATATGACTGTAGCGCGTAGGGCAGACAACCCTACTCTGTAAAAAAGAAAACATCTCCTGTATCGAAATCTGACAGACGGCCTTGGTCCACCATGGGGCTGTTGCACCAATGAAAAAGAAGATTTTGCTGCAATTTCTTTTGTTATTTTTACCTGCATCACAAACACGCACTTTTATTTTGAATAATCGTAAAATCATTTATATACTTATATAAAATTTAATTCTGGGTTTGAAGTTATCAGAAAAGGGGGCCTGCTGGCCGAATGGTACCACAGGTTTCGGGTTCAAGTCCCGCTGGTGCCGTGGATGTTTCTAGTGGTTCGGAATCCACTTTAAACTGTAGGTCCTGGTTCAACCTGAGAGTTGCGGGAGTACTGTTGCTCTACGTCCATAGCTTATCTTCATGCTACACGCACTTCCTGGGTAGTGCTAAGTGAGTAACGTCGGTGCGGCGCTTGCCCGAAAGCATGAAAGACAACTCTCTAAGTGTTTGTCAGTTGCATGAGGAAAAAAAAAAAGTTACCAGGAGAGGTAATTTGAAAAAGTCCAAAAGCACTTCTGATCGATTTTAAAGTCTTACATGTTACTCGTTAATCTCTGCTGTAATAAATCTCACTATAACGATCTTTATATTTTCAACGCATAATATGTATATTTTAAAAAAAATTTAAAATTAAATCGAATTGGCCCACTTTATTTGGGTTTTTTTTTTAAACAAAAAAGAACAGAAAATAAATTTTATAGATTTTTATCTGTTTTGTTTTCATAGATTTTATCTGTTTTTTAGATAAATTTGTTTTTAAGAATTTTTTTTTACATCAAATTTCTGCATGCTTTTACTTTTTTTTTTAGAGCATTATAACCATTCTAATGTAGGATTTTACTTTTTGATCAATGTTTGTTCCGTGTTTAAGTAGTGCACTGAAATCTACTTCGGATTAAGGCGTGCTTTGAAAGGAGATCAAATTTAAACTAAAGATAACATAAAATTCAAACAAAAACAAATGCAGCTCTTTCTTTTACTAGTACCCAGCTTTTGAGTGGCGAAATGGCTAGTTGAATGTGAAATATAAGGGGCCTGAATGACCGAGTGGCTAGCGCTCTGGCGCTCGGTACCACAGGTTTCGGGTTCGAATCCCGGTGGTGCCATGGTTGTTTGCAGTGGTTCGGAATCCACTTTAAAAAGTAGGTTCCGGTCCTAATAGGATCGTAGAGCGTTGCGGGGGCATTGTTACTCCGCGTCCGTGGCTTATCTTCAAGTGACACGCGCTCCCTGGGTCATGCAAAGTGAGTATGTCTGTGCAGCACTTGCCTTAAGGCATCCAACACCAAGGTGTCTGTTTGCCAGCTACATTAGAAAAAAAAAAAATGTGAAATATAAAATGCAGTTTTATGTAGTACTTTTTAGATTATCTGTTTTATTGGCTGAAAGAAAATATTCTGTATTCCGTACGTTTCAGCTTGGAAGTATTTTGTCCTAAATATTAAAAATTAATGTGACTGCTTTTGCTGAATAAACCATCATCATTGGCTCGACACCCCCCTAGTAGGCCAGGGCCGCCTACCTAATGGCAGATTCCTGGACATAAGATGTTTCTTTTTACGGGTAGGGTTGTCAGCCCATCACTCTACAGTCATATTAGACTGGGACCTATGATTTTAAGTGGATTCCGAATCACTATAAACATCCATAGCGCTCCGCATGGATGCGAACACGAATCTTATGGCATCGATCGCCAGTCACTCGGCCACCAGGCCTCCAAGTGAATATCCACCGAATATTAATAAATCCCTTTTCAATCAATACACCCATTGCCCAATCCATACATTCCATCCAACTGAATAATTCCTTTCCTTGGGCATTTGATTTAAATTCGGCCTGACTTAGCACTGCGATGCTCTACAGTCGTATGAGACCGGGACCTACTGTTTAAAGTGGATTACGAACCACTACAGACATCCATGACACTGCCGGGACTCGAATCCGAAACCTGTGTGTACCACAGCGCTAATCAGTCGGCCATCAGACTGAATAAACCACATATGAATAATGTCGAATTTTATTTGCATAGAAAAAGACAGCTCTACGCAGGTGAATGAAATTCAACGTGAAGACTATTAATGGCTCCGCTCATGCCCAAATGGTCAACGATCTTTTGTTAAATGTTGAGTAGTATTTGAGATGTTCTGCCACAGAGAAGTGTTGCTTAAAATCATCCAGACTGAGAACTTTTTGTACATAATCATTTTAATGAAGCCCAAAATAAAAGATTTTATTTAAAAAATCGGTAGCATCTCTATGATAGTGTGAAGGACTGTCGTCTTGCTAAAAGATATAATAAGGAGGAATTCATGCGATAACAACGGCCATACCATGCTGAATATACCGGTTCTCGTTAGATCACCGTCAAGCATCATTGGGCGCGGACAGTACTTGGGTGGGTGACCACCTGGGAACACCGCGTGCCGTTGGCACCCACAAATTTGGGACCTGAATGGCCGAGTGTCTAGCGTACTGGCGCCCGGTGCCACAGGTTTCGGGTTCGAATCCCGGCGGTGCCATGGATGTTTGTAGTGGTTCGGAATCCACTTTAAGCCGTAGGTCCCGGTCTCCCATGACTGTAAGAACGTCACGGAGCCAAAGTCAGACTTCTACCTACGGGTGCTCCATCACAACAGAAGCTGCTTCCTTCCGCTTCAATCATGAGTACGTATGGGCTCGTGGGCTTGGCCAGCCAAGTGGGATAAGAAACAACAAACAACAACAGCAATGTTCTCCAACACGTCCAGTTACTGCATCCTATAAGTTCTACTGAATGATTCCCTTTTTTTGTGTATCTGTAATCACATATTAACTTTTGGTCAATATGCGATTATATCCTGATTGTTTTTTGCCCCTTATATTTTCGTTGAATTTATGGAAGTTCTCATTATCCCATACGTGGCAGATATGATTGCGAACTTTTCCGAAAAGGTAGAAGCTAGATTCAACACTAAACAACATCTACGCAGGGTAATTCGCCTCATCTTCGATATTTAGCATCTCAACCGCTAATTTAGCTCTTAAGTAGTGCACATAGCAGCTTATCAACAGTTAGCATTTTCTTTTGTAGAAAATATGTACAAACCCGTACTGAAACTATCCAAAAATAATGATTTATACTGATCCAAGTTTTTTGTATCCGCATTTTCTTTTGTAGAAAATATAGATACAAAAAACTTGGATCAGTATAAATCATTATTTTTGGATAGTTTCAGTACGGGTTTGATTTGTCGGTCATTTTGTGCACACTTTAGGCTAATTAGACCGGGACCTACAGTTTAAAGTGGATTCTGAACCTCTCACAAGCATCCATGCCATCTTCAAGATTCGAACATGAGGCCTGTGATATCAAAGGCCAAAACGCTACCAGTTGGCCATCAGGCCGTTCAGTACGGACATTCTATGAATTCCCGAAAACTTACGCGCATGCTTTTTAAAGGAATCAAATTTAATTCCAATGGCACGATTGCATGCGCATTAAATCGTTTTAAGTAAATGATATACCACCATCAATCAATCTTTACCTTTATTTTGCAGACGACACAACTGAACTTTCCATCCACAAAATTCCAAAAGTCCGTCAATTTTCTCTTACTTTCCAGACAACTCGGACATTGTTTTAGTATATATGAAATTAAAGTAAACCTCATGTTTTAGCACATAAGAAATTAAAATATACTTTGTATGAGAACTTTTTTTTCTTAAAAAAAACAACACAAATACAAAATGTTAAATTTATTTCTGGAGGATGAATTAATATTAGAATAAGGATGAATTAATATGAGAATTTTAATATTAATTTCTGTCTACAAAACAATCCTTATTTAGTTCTTAAAACTGAAAAAAAAAACCCATATCAATATGAAATTTGGAAACAACATGCAGATATTTACAAAGAATTCCGAAAAAAGCCACTGTAGCTCATGCCTTCTAATCTCCAGGAATTCAGAAATGTCTTCTAACTTAATAAGGCAGTTATCTGTATTTCCCCGTTGCGTTCCATTATTATCAAGCTAATCTACGATTACAATGCTAAAAGCAACATGTAATTTGAAGTTCTATTTTGGAAACTCACACACACATACGCACAAGAACAATCCTGAATACAAATTCAAACTTTCGTAGATTCTTCTTTATTTAGTCTCGTTACAAATTTACTACCTTTCCACTTTTTCTGACCTGACAAATGCAGCTATCATAAAACATTCTTCCAAATTGTTTAGGAAATAAATACTAGCAAAGCGAAGGTGAAAAAAAATGTACTTCGCAAAATTTTTAAATTTTTAACATGCAAGTTGTTTATTCCTGAAAGCTTTGCTGTTTTAATGTTTTTTGTCTCGTTTTCTTTTATATGCTTCTATTTTGTTAAGTTTTTAATATTTTCATACATTGAACATACAACTAAAAATAACATTCATAATAATCAGATTGCTAAGTTAATTGCAATTTAAATTTTATGAAGAACTGTTTGTTGCAATTTTATATTTCATCATCATCATCATCAAATGCGCAAAAGCCTCATGATGGTTCAAGGCCGTCTGCATAGTGGCAGATTACGAGACAGGAGATGTTTTCTTTTTTATGGGAAAGGGTTTGTTAGCCCCTAGACCAACGCTCTACAGTTACCGACCGACACTCAACATTCTACAGTCATATTAGACCAGAACCTACCAATTTTATATTTATGAATAATAATAATAATCAGTGACGCAACAGCCCCATGGTGGACCAAAGTCGTCTACCTACTGGCAGATTTCGGGAAAGGATATGTTTTGTTTTTATGGGATAGGGTTGTCCACCCTACGCCCAATAATCATGTTACATCGCCACCTACAGTTTAAAGTAGATTTCGGACCACTACAAACATTCATGGCGCCGCCAGGACTCGAACAGAGTTCCAGTCCCTCGGTCACCAGGTCCCCCAAATAAAATAAATCAAATGTCTCACCCAGGTTTGAACCGGGACCCCTCGATCTGCAGTCGAATGCTCTACCGCTGAGCTATACCCCCGCAAATTTATGTATAAATTACTACGAATTTAATAAAATAAATATTTAGAGACATTTTTTTTTTACCTTCATGTACCTTTATTTTTCATGTACTTTTACCTTACCTTTTCTTTTCATTACCTTTTTTTACCTACTGTTAAATTTATTAGTATTTTGACTTTTATAGAACTGGGAAATTTTGATTCATAAAATTGAGAAAATTAATGATGGATATATTAACAAATGAAATTAACAGAATAAATTAAAAAAAAAAAATGACTTACCTATGCCTTTTAAGTACTTCTTTCAAAGGAAACTCTCTAGAAAGTGAATAAAAAAACTTTCATAATTATGTAAATGAATCTCTCTTTGTTGTTGATATGAGCAATTTTGTTATTTGTATAATGAATCATAAATGTTATTAAACAGTGAGATTTATTTCATGACTGAAAATGTAAACAAATTATTTTTAAATTTCGAAATCTGTTGAGCTCAGTGGTTCTTCTCAGTGGCACCAACAATGCACTAATCCTTGTAAGATAAAAGTTAGTATAACACAGCAGAAAAATTTTGGTATTTATTTTTATCTTACCTTTTCTTTAGAACTGATTATCAACTCACACGAAGTTAGCCTTAGCTGATAAAATACTAGGTTTGTAATATTAGTGGAATGTCTAAAATTTTCGGAATTCTTTATCTTTTCCGCCTTTCGTAAACCAAACTAACACTATAGATATAGAATGCCAAACACTATAGATATAGCTAGCCGAATCTATTTGTATAGTTAATTGAAAAATTATTAACTCAGGGCAAGACTATTCTGATGGGACCTGATGGTTGAGTAACTAGCGCTCTGGCGCTTGGTGCCACAGCGATGCCATGCGATGCCATGGATGTTTGTAGTGGTTCGGAATCCACTTTAAGCTTCGTAGGTCCCCTTCTAATATGACTGTAGAACATTGAGCGCCGGTGGAGCTGATATCCCTAACCCATAAAAAGAAAACATCTTCTGTCTAGAAACCTACTAGTAGGCAGATGGCCTTGGTCTACCATGGGGCTGTTGCGCCGATTAAGACGACGGTATAAAATGGTATAACAAATACCGCTTGAAGTTTAATGTTTTTTTTAATTATTTTTGATTGATAAAATATAAATTTCAAATAATATTGGTCGACAGTAATTTTGTTAAAGAGATAATTGTAGTTTTCCTTCTATATTTTTCTACGCTAAAACCAGCTATAACCAGAAAAGTTGCCTACCGCACTCAGGGTTTTTGCAATTTTCATCATCATCATCATCATCATCAATGGCGCTCCGTGGTGGCCAAGGGCGTCTGCCTACTGGCAGATTTCGAGACAGGAGATGTTTTCTTTTTACGGGGTAGCCCAGTGCTCAAAAGTCATATTAGACCGGGACCTACGGCTTAAAATGGATTCCGAACCACTACAAACATCCATAGCACAGCCGGGACTCGAAACCGAACCCCAGTCACTCGGTCAGCATGTCCCTTTTGTAAATTTACATATCTTATATATATAAGTTCTAATGCAGCTCGCAGTTACCTTTATGCCATAAGCAAGGGCTGCATCGATGTTACTCATTTAACACTACCCAGGGGGAAAGTGTAGCTTTAAGATATGATTCGAACGCGAGTAACACTATTTGAAAGTTCTAACACTTTTGTTAAGTCTCCATTAGGGTAAACTAAATTTTGTAGTTTTCTATGCGAGTGGGATACCAGAGATCGCTAAAATAATTTTGTCAAGAAATAATGACCTAAAAGAAATCCTATACCTGAACAAAAACCTCAACCACTTGTAAATCCTAAACATGTATATTTTCATCTCTTGCTCATCAAACTCGGATTAATGAAAAATTGTGTGAAATCGATGGATAAAAGGGGTCTAAATTTTCTGTACTTAAAGAATATATTCTCCAGGATCAGTGAGGCTAAAATAAAAGAGAGAACATTTATAGCTCCATATATAAGGGAGCTTATGAAGGGCCAAGACTTTGAGGAAAGTTTGAATGGAACTGAAAAGCTGCATGGAAGTCTTTTAAAAAAGTTATGACTGAAAAGCTGAGAACTACGGAGAATAGTTTCAGAACTTCTTTAAAATTATAGCGGTCTGATGGCCAATTGGCTACAGCTCTGGGCTTTGGTACCACGAGTTTCAGATTCGAATCCTGGCGGTGGCATGGATGTTTGTTAGTGGCTCGGAATCTCCGTCAAACTGTAGGTCTAGTCTAATTAGCCCAAAGTGGGCAAAAAATGACCGTAGAGCGACCAAACCAAATCTTCAAAATTATATTGTCAAGAAACAATGGGGATGTAACATATTACTAAAAAAACATTTTCTGGATTTATACTTGGATTTTTTTCCCCTGAAAATCTCTGCCTGTCTATATCCTGTGAACTATCCCACAAGGATATTTCAACAATGAAAAAAAAGTTTAAATTATTGTAACGTTAAACGTTAAAAAACGTGAGAATGGAATACGAATGACGGACGAAAAATGGAATACTGTTGTCGGACACTAAAAAAGGACGTTCTTTAAGCAAAATACAGTAGGAAATCGTTAAAAACTGCATTTTGAAATACGTTAATACATGTAAGTAAATTAAATAAAACTAATCAGTTTACAACGGTATAAATTTTTTTAATTTCGTATTAAAAAAAAAAAAAACCACCTTATCGTAACATTTTATATTGCTTTAAAAAGTGCTATGCAAATTTGAAATCTGATACAGTAATTCTAATTAATTTTACAAACAAAAACTTAAAATTTGGCTATCAGTGTAATTGTTGCATCAAAAAATTATTTCAGTAATAGCCCAATTCAGCGCGTGGCAGTAAATTTGATACGTGAATGGGTGAATTTTGGGATCTGAAGTCATTTCCGTAATATTGCATAAACTTTTAGATTTGCGGGCCAGTTTTCAGTTGTTTTTTAAACTTTATAAAATGTTTCTAGAAAAAAATATATATAAACTTGATGGGGAGAGCAAGTATTGTCATATACAAAACTATACAAAACGAGGTAATGGTTACAGGGCTAGAAATAAGCTCAAGAGAAAAATAATATAAAATTCCTCGGAAAAAATCACTCAGGAAATATAATTTAAGACAAGATAACATATATAAATAAATTATAAGGGGAATAATATAATTAGTCTCGAATCCAATATTCTCATAACTCATTTGATATCAGTATCTTCATTGTAATATTATATATATATATTTAAATTAAATGGAGAAAAAGAAATTGCGTTTTTTTTTATTATTATTATTATTTAATATTTTCTTTGGTTCGCCTTTCTTAATAGGTTTTATTCCTGGTAAATTTATAATGGGTTATCGACCTTCAGGTGCCTGAAGGACGAATGACTAGCACTTTGGAGCTCAGTGCCACGGGTTTCGGGTTTGAGTCCCTCCGGTGGCATGCATGTTTGTAGTGGTTCGGAATCCACTTTAACCCGTAGGTCCAGGTCTAATCTCCTACTACTACTACACCACGTCACATCACTATACCTAGAGTTGAGTTGACCCTATACATTTTACCACACCACATCACTGTGCCTAGAGTTGCGTTGACCCTATACAGTTTGGGAAGGATGTGGGTGAGAGGTCTGACTTAGCACCGTGATGCTCTACAGTCATGTGAGAGGGGCCTACGGCTTAAAGAGGATTCCGAACCACTGCATTGCCGGGACTCGAACCCGAAACCAAGCGCCAGAGCACTACACACTCGGCCATCAGGATGGTCTAATATGACTGTAAAAGAGTTGGACGTACGGCTAACAACCTTATCCCGTAAAAAGAAAACATCTCATGTTTCCTGAAGGCTTCCAGAAGGCATTGGACCAACATAGGGCTGTTACGATTATTATTATCAAGCTTCATCCTGATGCTTTTAAATGTATAGAAAAAAATTTGTTGAAGTATAAAAAAGAAATTTTGTTGATATATAGAAAAATTGTTGTTGGGTGACTTCGTATGCGATTTATGTATGTCACGATGAACGGAAATCCTTATCGTCCAGGAGGATTTTTAGGGTAATTTGCCCCACATTTGTGTCATATAAGCTAAATTCCAGGAACTCCTACTCGGTGTAATATTAAGCATCGATGTAAGACGCTTTATATTCATTGTCATAATCATCATCGAGTCTGCTCGTTTCTGAAAACTGTAAAAGTAAGGGATGCCACCAAGAGGGTAGAACCAGAGTCCTCCCACACTCAAAGTTTCTCACTTTATTGGGAAATAAACAGAACATTGGAGGTGAATATTATTAGAGAAGAACATTGCTAGGCCATGAGCGGGGCTTTAATTTAAATTATTTTAAACATTTTATTACTGTATGTATTTTATGCTATTCTAATACTTTTTTCCCTCTCTCTCTCTTCAGCTTTGCTTCAGATAAACGTAAGGACGAGAAAGAGTGTGATTTTCTTCGGCGTTCGCTCAAAACAGTATCTGTGCATGTCCAATTCAGGAATGCTGTACGGGGATGTATGTATTTTTTTCATCATTAATTAATATCTTTTTATTTCTAACCTCTTTAACATTACCACGTGGTATCATGATGCTCATTGCATTATATATATATAATGAAAATAATAATATGATATAATAAAAGTAAATAAAGAATTCGGCACTTGATATTATGTTAATTTAAGGACCAGTCTCTTAGTTCAAGTTGTTAACGCCTTTCGTTCAACTTACACCTGCGAATCGTTTTTATCTAAAATTAAATTGACCATACACATAAAACGCTCAAACGTAACGGACGCTAACCTGCAACACACATTACGATGCGCAAATACCCAAATTGTGATATATTTACAAAAGCTAAGTGAAAGAGTGGAGAAACAACTATCGCACTAGTAAAATAAATATTTTTTTAATGATTTAATTGCTTTTTTATTTCATTTATATTAATATATATTTTATATTTCATTTTTAGTGTTATATATATTTCTTTACGATGTGCGTTTAGTATCATTATTATTATATTATCTATGTTTACATGTAAGGTTTACATGTAAAAACGTTACATGTTACATGTTTACATGTAAACACAAAAATAATAAATCATTATGTTTCCATTTTTCACTCCAAAAAATATCTACAGTGTGTGTAAATCTAATATGGGGATACTATGTATATAATTTTATAAGCGGCCCGCGTAGTTAGGATGCATTTCCAAAGTGGCTTGCAAAATCATCTGGGGTAGCCACCCCTGAATTAACGTTTAATCCGCTTATGAGATGATTACAATTACATGTACACAGCTTGCTTTTCGTTCTTTTCCTTTATTTCTGTATTTTTAAAACTTCAATAAGTCGTGTATTTAAATTTATTGAAATGAAATGACCATGATAAGTTTAAACAAGAACTGTAAACGAATAAATTTCTGCGTAAGCCTCGTGATATATTTGGGTTTATGAATTAACCATAAATTATTCATAGGATATGAAGACATAACAATTTGATTCAAAGGACATGTCTCTCTTATAACATATTAAATAAGTTTGTATGTTGTACTAAGTTTCTTACTACAGAAATTGTATTCATTGTATTTTTTTGTAATAATAACAGAGCAAAAAAATTTAATTATCTCCACGAAGAAATCCTTAAATAAAATGGATTTTCTTTTTAAATAAAATACATCATTTTTATAATTATTATACATGGAAAAAAAAATAAAAACATTTTATTTTTTTTACAAACAATTGATTTTTATGTATACATTAAAATCCTAAAATCTTTATCAGAAAAAACAAGGTGCATTTTTTTTTATCTTTATATTAAGTTAGGAAACATGTAAATAGTGTAATTTTTTAATTCCACGATATTCTGAGATCTTTTTTACTTTAAGATGCAAAACAGATAGTTTATTTTTTCAACCATAGCTTTATTCATCAGTGATGATGCCACTAGATATACCATGATTGCAATTTTGATAATGCCGTGAAAGTTATGGCTTACGGACAGGGAAATTGCTCGAAATTTGGGTGTCTTATGGTACATAACACGGAAAATTCCCACCATGAGAATCGAGTTGATCTGAGACAGTTTGTTACATTACCTACCAAGTGAAATTCCAAAGCTGTTTTCTTTTAAAGAATTCTAAAATTAAACTTCTAAGCTCTTCTATTCAAGAGCTCTTTTTAAAAGAATTCTAAAGCTAAGCTTCTAAGCTATTCTATTCTAAACCCTTTTATTCAAAAGCTGTTTTTAAAAGAATTCTGAAACTAAGCTTCTAAACTATTCTATTCTAATCTCTTCCTATTCCAGCTTCTTTAGAATTCTTTGTTTTTTAAAAGAATTCTAAAGAATCTTGTAAGCTCTTCTATTCTAAAGTTGCTTGCTAAAGGAATTCTAAAGTTAAGCTTCTAAGCTCTTCTATTCCAAAGCGTTTTTAAAGGAATGCTATAAACTCTAATGAGAATTTACAAATATTTCTTAATAAACATGATCTCATGTATTTTACGATATTTTTTTTTTTTTGTGTTGAAAGATATTAACACAAATTGTACATGATTATTTTATTGTTATATATTTATTAACGCTCTATATATTTAAAATAAAACCAACATTTCGAATATTTTTTAAACAATCTTTAATATATCATTAACATATTTCGATAAATAGAAAATTAAAATTGCACCTCAGTGCATTTATTTTTCTATTATTAAAATGAATTACGATTGTGTGTGTAAAAAGTTCCAGATTTGTCTTACGTTGCATGTAAATTTTTTTTTTATTTCAATTCGATTTCTATAAACATTCGCAAACATGAAAACAAAGCAGTTTTTAGTCTTTATTTAAGCTTGAATTTTTACAATCATAATAACAATTTAAATATTAGTATTGTCCCCTCAAATAAATCGATTAGTAAGAAATTAATAAAATATCTAAACTGAAATAAATCAGGATTAATAATATTTTAAATATCTAAAAAAATTTTCTTCTATTCCTTCCTAGTTTTTCAGTTATACATGCGAGAGTAACTCTGAAATTTTTGAGACAGTGGCAGACGACAAATGCAGGAAAAAAAAAATTCGTTAAATTTGAACTCTTTTATGGCCGCAGACGATAATTTGTGGCAACAATTGCAATTCAGTTGTCGTAGAATAGATTTTGGAAGAAAGGAAAATAGAATTGACGCGAGAGCATTATCGCGCCATGATTTTAATGTGGGATTAAATCAAGAAGAATGCCTACAACTACTTTATGGAGACGAAGCTCCATCTAGTGCTACTGTATTTAGATGATTTACAGAATTTCGTAGAGGTCGAAGTTCTCTGCTGGATCAAGATCACACAGGAAGACCTGCATCAATTGCAGTTCCAGAAAATGTGTCGGCCATACGAAAAATGTTAGTCGATGATAATCGCTGCACTTACCAAATGATACAGAAGAAACTTAACATTGGATCCGCAGCTATACATAAAATTATTCATGAAGAATTGCATATCAAAAAATTAGTTTGTACGTTGGGTCCCCCATAATTTAACAGAACACTAAAAAACGGATCGTGTCAGAATCTGCAAAGAAACCATAAAATTAAACCATTCTCAAGAAAAATTTACGTGGTCGCCGTTTTCATTCCGAAGATGAGATTGATGAGGCTATAAAAGCATATTTTTCATCAATTCCAAGAAATGGATGGCGGGAAGCATTTAATCTTTGGAAAAATGGCCTGCAACAGTGCATTGATGTAGGAGGGGACTACTTTGAACACTCTTAAAATTTGGTAAGTTAAACTTGTACCATTTAGCCGTATCTCAAAAATTTCAGAGTGACCTTCGTATTTTATTAAAAACAACTACAAGTATTTAAAGACACATATTCATATTTTATTCTAGTATGGTAAATCGAGATGTGGCTCTAAACTTTTATAATAAGTTGAGTAATAATATGTATAGTGGAATTTCAATAATAATTTTGATAACTTCTATTCCTTTTTTCCATAATTTTTAAAAAAAAAAAGAAACCACAATTATTTTAAGACAAATATTTGTATTTTTTATTCTGGTATGATAAATAGAAACATAGCTATAAATTTTTTAAATAATTTGAGTGCTGTATGAAAGGTGGAATTTAAATAATAATTTCGATAGTTCCTATTCCTTTTTTCCATAATTTCTATTCCTTTCAAACTTTTCGGTTATATATATATATTGTTTAAAGCAGCTACAAGTATTTAAAGACACATATTTTTACTTTAATCTAGTATGATAAATCGATATGCAAATTAATTTGAGTTGTACTATGAGAATAGGGGAATTTAAATAATAATTTAGACAATTTATAGAATGAATATCAGATCCATGGACAAAATGTGTCATGTAAAATTCGATATGTAAATGCCAAAACCTCCAGAAATGATATTTGTATTGCCACATAAAATGAAACTCAATTATCGAAGTTTGTTTCGTAATTTGAATTTGAATTCTTAATTAAGTTATTTGGAAAATAATTTAATACTAAAAAATCATTTGAAATTTATATGGTGTACCGAATAAATTGCTTTTAATTTAAAATCTTTTTTTTTTATTATTATAGTTTGTTTCAAATATGAAAATTTTAATGATTCTTATACATAGTTTTTCTTTCCTGGTTAGATTTTAACTTTACAATATAAAGTATCGCGCATTTAACAAATTACTCAATTAAATTGGTCACCATTGAGGACAAAGGATATGAATCATCTACTGAACTAAGTGCAATCAATTATTGGCGATTGTATTCAATGAACAACAGGAATTTCCCCCTTAATAATATTAAATTTGGCTGTTTTTATTTCTGTTTTTAAATTCGTATTCATGGAAAGAGTATATTTTCCTTGTTTATCAACTGAAAACAATAACTAGAATTATGCGCTGAATTTGATATAAAAAAACAAAATAGGCACGCGTGTACCGTGAATCATGAGATGACACATCAAATGCCAACTTCTTTTTAATCGGTCAGGGTTTGTGTGATCTACTATTTCAAACACGAAGCCGTCTGAAGGGTGATGAACAGTGGAATTCGTGTGAGTTTTTAAGGATAGTTTTTTCTTTACGGGATAATAGAAAAATCTCATAAAGCAGTGTGATTGTCAATCACAATTATCCTCATTTCTGGAAATTGACCGCCGAATATAGAATTCATTCATCCTTTTTTTTTTTTTTAAATATCTAATTCTTGTTATAAAGAGAATACATTTGCTATAAGTCATTTTGAAATCATAAATAATTTTTTTTTTAAACTTAATGTTAACATTTATTAATTATTCCCTGTTTGTGGTTATTTTTCCCCCTACATATAATTATTGCCTATTTGTAATTAATTTTTGTTCTCTACATTAGTTGTTTCTTATTTATAGTTAATTTTTATTCCCTACATTTAATAATTATTTCCTATTTGTAGTTAATTTTGATTTCCTACGTTTAATAATTATGCCCTATTTGTAGTTAATTTTGATTTCCTACATTTAATAATTATACCCTATTTGTAGTTAATTTTTATTCCCTATTTGTAATTATTTTATATTCCTTACATTTTGTAATTATTCCCTACTTGTAGTTAATTTATATTCCCTATTTAATTATTTTATATTACCTACATTTAATAATTATTCCTTAATTGTAATTAATTTTTATTCTCTACATTTAATAATTATTCCCTATTTGTAATTAATTTTTGTTCCTTACATTTAATAAATATACCCTATTTGTGATTAATTTTTGTTCCTTACATTTAATAAATATACCCTATTTGTGATTAATTTTTGTTCCCTGCATTTAATAAATATATCCTTTTTGTAGTTAATTTTTATCCCCTATATTTAATAATTATACCCCATTTGCAGTATTTATTTTTTCCCTACATTTAATAATTATTCCCTATTTGTCGTTAATCTTTATTATCTACATTTACTAATTATTCCCTTAGTGCAGATTACTCAAACTAGCTTTCAAAAGTGAATAGGAATAGAGTTCGATTCTGTTAGTGGCGTTTGCTATAATCACTGCTATGAAAAACAATTAGATGCGGTGGAGATTGCAACAGAACGTCTCGTAACGACAGTCGATGACTGTTTAAAGTGTTCTCCATTACAACCCGCTAATGCGAAGGAATTAGCCCAGGAAATTCACTCTTGTCTGTAGTGTAGCAAGCCCGTTTGATGCACTCTAGATCAGGGGTGGCCAACCCAAATGATCTTGTGGGCTACTTCGGAAATGCATCCTTACTCCGCGGGCCGCATATAAAATTATATATCCCCATATTAGATGTAGACCCACTATAGACATTTTTGAGGAGGGAAAAATTGAAACATAAGGAGTTATAGTATTATTATTGTGCTTACTACTATTTTTACATATAATAATAACGATACCAAACGCATATTGTAAAGAAATATATAACACTAAAAATAAAATATATAAATACAAGTAATATAAAAAAAAAAAAATTTAAAGTCAATTCCTATTTTTTTTTTTTTTTTTTTTTTTCACTTTATTGCATAAAAATCCTTTACAAATAAAGTTAAAATTTTCCTCTTACATCTGAGGCCATCTATTATTAGATACATGTAACTTAAATATAAAAAAACTAAAATTGATTAATTAAATTTAATGAATGAATTAATATTTGAAAAAACTGCATTAACATCAATTGTCATCCACTACAAGTTCAAAAAAAATGTATTCGAACTTGAGTGGATGAATAAAAAGTATTTCATTAAGGATTGAAAGTTTGAACAAGATATATATAGGGAGAGTGTGAACTAATAGAAGGAATTGAATAAACGAAATGAAAAATGGAATATGGATGCACAAATAATGTATTTTTTTTATACATTGGTTTTCACTACTTTAACCATTATAAAATAAATATATTTTGTAAAAAGTGGGATAACAGGGGCCGGAAAAATGTTCAAAGCCGGCCGCGGGTTGGTAATAGATAATGCTACATAAGTAGCCATTGAATTAGATAGTCAAATCCCCATTGCTGGTTAAAAATATTTATTTAATTAAATTCAACTTTTCGTCCATAATAAGTTTGAATCTTTAGTATATATATATTGATACATTTAAGCAACATACCAGCCGTGTGTGGTTTTAAACGAACAAAAGCAATGGTAGTGTTTTGAAGAGTTCCTAAGAGAAAGATATCTCTGCACCTCTTAATTCATAATTAAGAATAAATAAAATTTCTTCCAGAAGATTATTGCATATTATATACGGAAAATAAAAAAGGGAATAATTAAGAATGAGTAGCTTACTCAGGAAAATAAAAGATAAGCTTTCAAAATGAAGAATAAAATGAAAAATAAAAGATACGCTTTCAAAGTGAAGAATAAAATGAAAAATAAAAAATAAGCTTTCAAAATGAAGAATAAAATGAAAAATAAAAGATAAGCTTTCAAAATGAAGAATAAAATGAAAAATAAAAGATACGCTTTCAAAATGAAAAATAAAAGATAAGCTTTCAAAATGAAGAATAAAATGAAATAATATTAAATTCATAAATTTGATTTTTATTTTAATTGGCTGCATAATTGTTAGTATAAAAAAAAAATTACAAGATAAAAGTTCAAAATTAAATAAATGATACTCAAAAAAGTTAAAAATACTAAAGATAAATAAAAAGTAAAATACAAAATAAAAGATTTGAAATTAAAAAAAAATAAAAGAATTTAAGTTAAGTTTAAATTCGGTACAATTAGGGACCAGTTGTCGATTGAAAAAAGTAAACAATGCAGTGAATGGGTTATGCTGAAATAAAAACGGAGATTAATTGAATATTAATGCACCGTAATGCTCTAATATGATGCATGATTTTTCATCTGGGTTTTCTGTAGTTTGGAGTTCTGGGAGTGCTGATCGGAAAGCTTTCAGTAGAGCTGGCCCATTTATTCCTTCTTGGTGTAGTAATGGAAGGATTTGTGCCATAAGGTGAAAGCTGTTTTTGCTCGTTGGAGTGATTGGGAGTTGACATGGTTTGCTTGTTGGAGTGATTTGTTGTCGATATGATTTGCTTGTTGGAGTGATTGGAAGTTGACATGGTTTGCTTGTTGGAGTGATTGGAAGTTGATATGGTTTGCTTGTTGGAGTGATTTGTTGTCGATATGGTTTGCTTGCGGTGATGTTCGCGTAGGTAGTTCCATTGTTGATAGCTGGGACTGTGGGTGTGTGAGATGTTTGAAGTTGAGGGAAGTTTTCGGGGTCTTTAATTGGAACTTTCTCGATGACTTCGGGTTTTCTTTCGGATTCATGGTATCTTTTCTTCGGGAAGCCCGGGCATCCTCGCCAGTAGGCGACGTGTGATCCTTTGCAGTTCACGCATGTTTTGGTTGATTCTTTTGCTTGGGTGCATTCTGTGGTGCTGTGTTCTGCTGCACAGTGTGCACATCTGGGTTTTAAATGGCATGTTTCACTGCTATGGTAAAAACCATAACAGTTTCTGCACTGGGAGGCTGTGTTCGATCCACGAAATCTTTCTATAGAGACTTCTTCAAGTCCTAGGAGAGAGTTTATTTTGAAAATTTCTTCTGCATTGATGGAGTTTGCGATCTTGATTAGAAACAATGGCATTGGCCGCTTGCTCCTTAGGTTTGTCATCTGGATAACATCTAGTACTGTATTACCATATGTTGAGAGGGCTGAGATGATGAGGTTCTTGTCGGTGCATGGAGGGATTCCCCTGAGCACTACTTTTAGTGGTCGGTCTTTTCTCAGATTGTTGGTTCTGAAAGGAATTTTCCTTTGTGTGAGTATGGTTTTTAAAGTGGAGTATTCTTCTTCTTTTTCTATAGTTATCTTGAAGAATTGACCCCGAGAGAGAGATGATTCCATGCTTGGGACTTGGGATTTCAGTTCGCGGTATAGTTGCGGCCAGTCCCGGTCGGGCAGGATGAAGAATGGGGGGAGTCTGGTCTTCATTTGCGTTTGCTCCGGGAAATTTTCTGATTCTGTTGTTGTTTCTAATACAGCGAATTGATTTTCAGCTTCGATTGGCCTTTCTGTTTCTTGTTCTGTATTTGGTTGGGCTGTGAGGCGTCTTGACGGAGGGATGAAGCCTTCCGAGTCTGGAGTTCTGGGAGTTTTTTGGTTTTTCACTGGTTGATCGATATCCATGTGGGATTCAGGTGTGGTTACAACTTTCGCCATAATATCAATTACATCATTCAAGGAATGTTGCTGTTAGTATTCCTCGGTTTCTATACCAGCCTCTAGTAGAATTTTGTTGTAGTCTTTCTTTGAGTTTGGAAGATCTTCAGCAGATAGTTGGGTTATTCTGGCAAATTTCTTGAATAGTTGGGAATCTTTGTTTATTGAATCCGCTAGTTTGTCAGCTTCTATACTGCCAGGTTGCATTAATCTTAGTCGATCTCGGTATTCCTTTAAACGACAGTTTGTCATGATCTGTAGTCTGACCGCCGCACGCTGCTCGCACTTCAAAAGTGGATGATTTTTGGAAAGTTTTAGGTTTGATGTTGCGGCGTTGACAAGCAAGGATTTCTTTTTCTTGTTCCGAACCATGGTTAGGAAATCGAAAAAAGTTTCTTTATAAACGCTTTTTACAAAATAGTTCAGCTGAGGATGAAAGGACCACGACCATACATGACTGCAATGAAGTGTTTTGCGAAATGCGAAAAACTGACCGAACAGGATTGGAGCCACAGCAGGGACGAACACGGGGGAAGGTCACTGGGGTCAACTACGGGTGATTTTCTTCAGCCCTCTATCTCACTGGTCCCCGGCCCAACCCCTCCTGGGAGGGGGGGCGGGTCACTGGTACTTGACTATTGTTGATAAGGGAATTCTTTGGCCTTGACCTCTAGACAACCTCCATTTATTGTAACACCGTCTAGTGCAGGGATGGGCAAATTTTTTCGGTCGCAGGCCAAAAATCGAAAAAAGAAGTTCGGCGAGCCAAGATAAATTTTTCTAAAATTTTAAAAAACAATATATAGGTATTAAAATTTAAATACGTTAATGAGATGAAAGAAATTGCGATTTCATTTTTTAAAGTTCCTTATATTGAGGTTCGAAGTGAGATGTACTGATTCTAAGGAACGAGGAGGCTGAATGCTCATCTGTCAATCTACTTCTGAAATAATTCTTCCTAAGGTTCATAGTTGGAAACACTATTGTTCCCATATATAAGATGAAGCAAACATAACATTGATTTTCTGAGCGTGAGATATTAAATTTGGAAAACTTACTTTCGGTAATGATTTGTAAAACTCCAACTTCGGCATATTTAGAAACAACTGCTTGAGATGATTGTTAGATTGCAACTATGTGTGCTTGCTGTTTCCGTTGATTTATGTCTCGTAGAACAAAAATAGAGAAAGTAAAAAGATCATCAACCCTTGAAAAAAAAAAATAATCAAAATAAAAAAGCAGATGGATATATAATATATAAATATATATTTCTTTTAATTTGCCTCGGACCGGCAAATTAAAAGTAAAGCTTGCATCTAAAAATATTAAGCCTTTATTTCAAGTTTCACTTTATTTCTTTTCTTGTTGCTAGTTTTAAATGGATTTTTTTTTTTTTAATTTTAACACTTATATTTATTTAGCTTTAAAATAAAAAATATATAATTATGCATATCTACTGGCAACTAGCGTACTGATTACGGAGGAACCAATGGGGATAGACCCCTGAACCACCTCGTCTTAATTCATATATATACAATTTTAATTGGCTGCTTTAGGTTAGTAATAATGATAAAAAAATAAAATTTCTAAAAATTAAAAAAATGGTACTCTAAAAAAACTTAAAAATACTAAAAGTAAGATGAAAATAAAAAGTTAAAATTAAAATTAAAATAATTTTAAGTTAAAATTCGATACAATTAGGGACCAGCTGCCGATGCCATAAAACTATTGTATATGATATAAATATGTGATTGCTAAACATGTGGGATCCGTAAAGCTGATCTGAAAAAATAAAGCATTAATAGCTTAACCCCCCCAAAAAAAAGGGCCGATCTCAGAATCTGGTATTTTATTATTATTTAAAAAAATAAATTAAAGAGAAGAAAGAAAGAATAAATTAATAAGAAAGTTCCGAATATTGAAAAAGTGAAAAAAAAAAACAATGAACATATATATATATTTTTTTTTCCAATGCAGCTGGCAAACACTTAGACAGCTTGGTCTTCGATGCCTTAAGGTAAGCGCTGCACAGACGTCACTCACTTTGCATTACCCAGGGGGAGCGTGTAGCTTGAAAATACGGACGCGGAGTAACAATGCCCCCGCCACTCTCTACGATCGTATTAGGACCGGGACCTACGGTTTAAAGTTGATTCCGAAACACTACAAACATCGATGGCACCGCCGGGACTCGAACCCTGAACCTGTGGTATGAGCGCCAGAGCGCTAGCCACTCGGCCATTCAGGCCCACAAACAACGAATATAAAAATTCTATTATAAATAATTTTTAATCAAAACCAAAAAGTTTTCTCGCTTCTTAGAACGCAAATTATGTATTGTTTAAGTTCTTAAAATAAAACGACATAAGATCATATGGGACGCAGTGTGTGTACCACAGCAATAGAACAATATCCTGTCATTTTCACTACTACGACAAATTCGAACCCATGTAATATTTTAATGAGAATAAATGAATAAACATGTGACGGATGACTTTTGTAAAAAGCTATTCTGCTAACTGCGTATTTTCGATTCCCTTGTTTTGTTGTAACGTGTATTATTAACTACTGACATATATTTAAAAGTTGTCCATGAGATTGACCTTGATCTTGACCTTCAAAGTGCTTTTTGTACCAGACATTGCTACACGGTGTATTTTTGCATCTGATGTTCCGATGATTTAGAACATTCTGATATTCTAATAATTTAGAACATCAGGAAAGATCGTTAGCAAGATCATTTGGTTTAAAAACTCGTTATGATAATTAGCATTGATTTTTCTGCATATTCAGCAACGATAATTTTTTTGTGGAAAACACTAATTACGGTAAAAAAAAAACTAATATTAAACATGCAGTGGGCGAGATGGGCCATATAAAAACTTATTAAACGGATATATTTGTGAATTTGAATAAAACTTTGATTGTTCTAAAACTTATTTATATTTTAAAGAAATGTAATACTTTGTGAAATAAATAATTTTATCCACATAAATTTTTTTAATAATTGCTGTGGATAATTAATTTTAATGTAATTAATATTTTTTAATTTCCTTTAAATAAAAAAAATTAGTGAAAACTACTACATGAGTATTTTAAAAGTAAATAATAAATGAAAAATTATATTTATGAAGTTGGAGGTATTCTAAAAGGTTAAAACATTCCTCAAATGAAAGCGAATTAAAATTCAAATTATAATTAGCTTAATAAAAATAATTAAAATTAATAGACATTAATTAAATAATAAAAATTCAAGAATAATTAAAATCTTTAAGAATAATTCAAGAATAATTAAAATCTTCTCAATTTGATACAGAAAATTAAGCTAAAGAGGTAGAGTGTGACTCAAAAAGAGGTAGTGGAAAAAATTAATTTAATTAATAATCCCGTTTCTTTTATTATTAAAATAAAACATTACGCACAATTTAAAGTATATTACTGAACAAATACTGTCATTCTTAATTTTTTTTCCCATGGAAATTCTTTTGAAGTGTACAATATATATATATATATGTATGATAAAAATGAATTTTTCACATTGTCTTCCAATAAAAGCATACGTTTCTATATCGGATATTTATGTCGATGTATATACTACATCCTTTGATGTTTGTGTATGTTTGATTGATTTGTTGCAGCTGCAGTCTAAATATACTTCAGATTTTCAATAAATTTATTTTTTATTTTTTTCTTTCAGTTTGTGGAAATTTTTTTTTTTAATGGTTCTAACCAAAGAGCATGAACATTTATGAGTAGCGAGTACCTGTTTTCATGTCTTTGGTGCACAAATTAATTTTGGTTCTAGAAAAGTCTCTGTTTTTTTAATATTTTTTTGATGCGATTATATAAGAAAATGAATGAAATTTATGTATAGCGAATGTTATTTTTTAAATTTTGTAATACAAACTGATAATGTTTTGAAAAGTCATTTTTTTTCTATTATCATTTCGATTTTTTCTCTTGTATTATTTGCATTTTCTGTAGTCTTTATTCTGTATATATTTCATGGTACGTTTTAGTTTTAAATGTACTTAAAGTTTTGTTCTTGATAAAATTGAAAATTTTGATGAAAATTTATTGATAAAGAATAGTTAGTGTTATTGTCTGGAAAGTTTAATAAAATTATGTTAAACTCGTTAAATTAATTTTACATTGTAGAAAAAATCGATTACATATTAAAAGGAAATTAAAACATATTTCTCATGCAATAGCTAATTTATTTCAATAGCTTTTATTTCAATAGTTCATTAATTTATTAAGTCTATGAAAAAATTAATACAGATAAACACTTCCCAAATCGAAGGAAGATAAATAACTATTAGATAATTGATTATTAAAATAATTGATTATTATTTTTCGTCGTACAATATAAAGGGATATAGAAGTAAAAGTGTCATTGATAACTATATAAACATTATTAATTAAAATACATTTTTTAATTAAATAATGTACAGGAAAATCAATGTTTCAACTTTGTTTATCATTTAAAGATTAGATGCATTTATAAAAGTTTTATTAAACAAAAATATAAATGCAGCATAGCGATGATTACTTAAAATTTTATTATTTATTTATTTATTTATTTTGTGTTCTGAAATTCTTTAATAAACAGTTTAAATTCTTTTTCGTGCAGTATTATTACTTTTTGCGTTAGTAATAAACAAGCTTTTTTCGATTATTAATTATTGTTAACATTTTAAGCATTGAAATTTACATAAAAAAATGCGCTGATAATTTAGTATTGATTCTGGAATATGCATTATGTATAAACTAAAATATGAGATAGCTAATCCTTTTAATTCATTGCATATATAAATGCTAGCATGTTTTATAATAATATATCTTCTTCTGCATTGGTGTCTTGGTGGGCCAAGGCCATCTACCTACATGCATATTTCGAGACAGATATATACATATATCAGCCATATACAGATTTTTATACATATATTCTATATGTATATATATTATATACATATAGAATATATATACTATACTACATAGTATATATACTGTACTATATATATATACTACGTCATATTAGACCAGGACCTACGGCTTAAAGTGAATTCCAAACCACTACAAGCATCCATGGCACCGCCGGAACGCGAATCCAAAATCTGTAGAACCGGGCGCCAAAGCGCTAGTCACTCGGCCGTCAGAACCCATAGTATAAAAACATATTGCAAACAATTCTGCAAACAGAAATGTACTTTAATGCTTCTAAAAGATTATTTATATCAAAAAATTTATTACTAGTTCACAAATAATATTTTTAAAGTACTATGATTTTATTTAAGGCATCCAGATAAAAATAATTAAATCCAATTCAGATTTAGATAATTTTTAAATTTTATTAAATTTTTTTTAACATTTTCTCCGAAGTTAAAATTCAAAAAAATGCTAAAATTTCGATGAAAAAATTCTTGTTTATAGAAGAACATATTCCGAATTGAAAACTAAAAAAATTTTCTAAAACTACCAATCTTTTTAATTTGGGCGTTGCTCAATCCAACGTTAAATTACACCTGGCCATAAAAACTGGTAATGATTTTGAAAATAAAATCTCCTTCTGTTGCCCTTGAAACTGCAGAGAACACAAATGTTCTAAAGATTCCCTTTTCATTCGAAAACAAGTTTCTCATTTTTCCATATTTATGATACCATTTTGACCTCTTAATAATGACAGTTATGACTCTGACCATAATGTACTTTCTCCAGTTTTTACTAGAATAACTGAAGATTGAAAACATCTTTCATCGCGGTTAGCAGTTACGCTGCCCATCCTATTGTTCGCGCCAGTAACAGAAATCCTATTGTTGGCGCCAAAAGGATTTTTATACCTTTTCTGGTTTTTTTTTCCTTCAAAGAATGATTGATTCAGGTTGATTTTACAACAAAGTAAAATAGGTTTTATTATTCTGTATAGTAAAATTTATTATTTTTCCATAAAAAATTGGTTTAAATCAATGAAACGGATTTTTAAAAAATTCTCTGAAAAATTTAAGTATGTCTGTAAATTATTTTTAAAAAGATAAAAAAAAAATTATTTTTACAGAAATAAAATTTGTAAGTTTTAAAAATTATCCATTTAAAATTTTTCGTTAAATATGTGAAACGTATAGTGGTCTAAAAACCATTTCACAAAGACTTTGAAAAAATAATACGAAAACGAATTTATAAAAATTATAATAACATATAAAAATAAATTAATAAAAACGTAAATAAATTATTTAATTAAAAATAAATAAATAGTAAAATTAATAATAAAAATTAATTTTAATTAAATAAAAATTAGTTACTTAATTAATATAAAAATAAATTCAACCAAACAAAAGGAAAAATTTTAATTAATTAAATTATTTTTATGTTATTAAATAATTTGTTGAATTAATTTTAATTCCTTTCGTTTGGTTGAATTTATTTTTATATTAATTAGTTAAATAATTTATTTATTTATTAATGAATATTAATGAAATGGATTAAAAAAAATTCAGTATTTGATTTATTTTTTACTCTTAAAAACGATAAAAAAACTTAATTTAACATAAATTAAATTTGTTAGTTGTAAGAATTATCCATCTAAAAATGTTTGTTAAATATGTGAAACATAGTGTGGCCTGAATTGCACAAGACTGAAAAAATAATATGAAACCAAATTTATACAAATAATAAGCAAATATAAAAATAAATTAATAAAAAAATAATTAAAAATTAATAAATAAAATAATTAATTAAAATAAAAAATTAAACTTACTTACTTACTTAAATTAATAATAAAATTTAATTAACTAATTAATTAATTAAATTGAATTAAAATCAATAAATTAATAAAATAATATAAAATAAATTTGGACAAATAATAATAAAATATAAAAATAGATTAATAAAAAATAAATAATAGCATTAATTAATTAAATAAAAAAATTAATTAAATTAAATCAATAATAAAATTTAATTAACTATTTAATTAATTAAATTAATTTAAATTAAATTAAAAAATAAATTAATAAAATAATATAAAATAAATTCAACCCAACGAAAGGAAAAAGTTAAAATTAATTCAATAAATTATTCAATATATATTTTTCGAATAAAATACGAGGGTAACTCTGAAATTTTTGAGACAGTGGCAGACGACAACACAGGAAAAAAAAATATTCGTTAAATTTGTAAATTTGAATTCTTTTTTGGCCGCAGACGATAATTTGTGGCAACAAGTGCAATTTAGCTGTCGTAGAATAGATTTTGGAAGAAAGGAAAATGGAATTGACGTGACAGCATTATCGTGCTATGATTTTCTATGATTTTAAAATGGGGTTAAATCAAGAAGAATGCCTTCAACGTCCACAACTAGAATATGGGGACGAAGCTCCATCTCGTGCTACTGTATTAAATGGTTTACAGAATTTCGTAGAGGTCGAAGTTCTCTGCTGGATCAAGAACACACAGGAAGATCTTCATCAGCTGTAGTTCCAAAAAATGTGTCGGCCATACGAAAAATGCTATTCAATGATAATCGCCGCCCTTACCAAATGATACAGCAGAAACTTAACATTGGATCCGCATATATACATAGAATTATTCATGAAGAACTGCATAGGAAAAAATTAGTTTGTCGTTGGATCCCCCATAATTTAACAGAACACCAAAAAACAGAGCGTGTCAGAATCTGCAAAGAAACCATAAAATTACTTAACGATGGTGGACACCGCCTTATTTCTAAAATCATAACTGGTGATGAAACTTACATACCGTTTTTTGACGTTCCAACACGACAAGAAAGTAAAGTATGGGTCTTTGAAGATGACCCCAAACCAACAATGGTGAAAAGACAACGAGCAATGAAAAAAGTAATGTATGCCGTTTTCTCCAGAAGTACGGGACTGGTCAAAGCCATCAAGCTGGAGGGACAGAAGACAATCACAGCTAACTGGTACACCACTAAGTGTCTCCAAGAAATTCTTCAAAAAGTGAATGTATGGGGACTCTTGCTTCACCATGATAATGCATCTTCTCATATGGCAAGATCGACAGTCGAATTTCTTAAACAAAAACACATCAAAGTGATAGAACATCCACCCTATTCCCCTGATCTTGCTATGTGTGTGCTTTGGCTTTTTTTTTTTATCTCAAGAAAAAATTACGTGTTCACCGTTTTCATTCCGAAGATGAGATTGATGAGGCTATAACATATTTTTCATCAATTCCAAGAAATGGATGGCGTGAAGCATTTAATCATTGGAAAAATCGTCTGCAAAAGTGCATTGATGTTGGAGGGGACTACTTTGAACACTCTTAAAATTTGGTAAGTTAAACTTGTACCATTTAGCCGTATCTCAAAAATTTCAGAGTAACCCTCGTATATTAAGACCAATTCAAAAAATTTCATTTACGAAAGTCTAATTGTTTACAAATAGCTTTTTTTTTTAACAATAAAACACGAATGTTAATATTACTTAGATTGATATTATGAGTATTGCTATGATTTAAAATTATCATATAAATATTTTTCTTCCTCTTCCAATAAAAGAATGATTTTTTAAATTAATTTGATTTTTTTCAATGATAAAAAAATTATAAAATTACAAGGAAATATAAAAGAAGAGAATTTAAGATAAAATTTAAGAAAGACATAAGCAGAAAAAATTCAAAATTATTGTAAAGATCGACGGCTTTTTTTTTAATTAAATATAAATTTTAATGATTTATTGATAAGTAAAAAACGATCTTCAGATAATAAAATTCATTCAAATTATTTTATTTTTAACACATATTTATCTTTAGACAGAGAATTTCAAATGATATCCATTAAATGCTTATTATTGTAAAATGATGCATAAAAATCATATCAAAAATAAAATATCGTATCTTACTTTTTTAGAAAAAAAATTTTTTTTTACATAAAAGTTTTAAATTTTTTTAACTTTAATTAGTTTTAATTATTAATTTAATAATTAAAAATAATTAGCTATTATTATTTTTATTTTTTTAAATAAAATTTTTTTTAATATATATAAAAAATATTTTAATTACTTTATTATTTATAAAATAATAATAATAATTTTTTTTAAAAATATTTTTCAAATATTTTCGTACAGGAAACTTCATTATTTGTGTAGGAATGTTATTTATATTTTTATACCTTAAATAACTGCATTTTTATAATTATAAATTATCATTAAAAATTGTTCCAAGTGAAAATTAATGTATGTTCATAAAAATACATTAATTAAATAATATTTAAGGAACTTCTTTTGATTAATAATAATTCGTTCTTGATGCTCAAGTGTTACGTGTATTTTCTTTTAATTTTTCTTCTGCTAAATATTGCCTAATCGAATCCAAGGTCGAGTAGGTCTTTGTACATTACATGTCATAGAATGCCATGTCAATCATATGCTTGATAAATATAAAAGTTAAATGTCTCCTCTGGAAAAATAAATGTGAAAGTATTAAAAATTGTGTCTTTTGAGATGTCAAAAGGAAGTTTCTTTTCAGTATAAATAATCTTTGCTGAAAGAGTATCAGATATGTTCAGCACGTTCAGTTTCCATAAGGAAATTTAAACATTTCCTGTTTTATTTTTATTTATTTATTTATTATTATTATTTTTTTTTTATTCATTCCAAAAGTTCCTTGAGTCTATCGTTCTCATTTCGTAACGAGGCCTTTTTTCTCAATAAAATAAAATAAAAAAAAAGTTATTTTTAAGATTGATTTCTGTGTATAAGATACCGTTTAAAATTCCCTGATTAAATAACTTTAATCACCTATAATACTTATTAATAAATAAGCAAATAACTTATTTTATTTTAATTCCTTTTATACTCTGCTAAAAGATTTTATTCTTGCTTCCTTTTAAAAAAAGAAGTAGAAAAAAAAAACCTTATTTTTTTAAAAATTGATTTCTGTGTATAAGTTACTGCTTAAAAATCCCTGATTAAATAGCTTTAATCAGGATAATAATCAGGTAATTAAATAGCTTTAATAAGTATTATATTAATAAATAAATAAATAACTATTTACTCTATCAAAAGATTTTATTCTTGCTTCCTTTATAAAAAAAAAAGGAAGGAAAGGAAAAAAAAAAAAAAAATCTTAGTTTTTTAAAAATTTTATTACCCTTATTTTTTTATTATATAATAAATAAATAAATAACTTATTCTATTTTAATGCCTTTTATTCTCTGCCAAAAGATTTGATTCTTGTTTCCTTAAAAAAAAATAATAATAATAATAATAATAAATAAATAAACGATAAAAAAAATATGATTAATTTTATTATAAATAGTCACTTTACCTCAATCCATCTCTTGTTAAATACTTTTACGTCATATGTATAAAATTACTTTTGCCTGTGGTATCTTGAGATAAATATATGATATTTTATCATATATTATCAAATAATAGATATATGGTTATCAAATGGTTATCATAAATATATGGATTGAGGTTATCAAATGATAGATATTTTCATCGAAAGATGACTTTTTTTACAGCTATACTATTAGACTCTATTTTAAAGATATTGCAATCCATCATTTCCTGTGCTACTGAAATAGTACAGGATGTCATATTTGAGAGATCTGATAATAATGGAGGGTGTCTTCACACTAGACGTGCCGCATTCATCCACTGGAAGTTGTGATATCTTATTGGCGTGTCAACTCAAGAATGAGAAATAATTTTTTGATATATACATACAACATATCAATACAAAGATCGAAAACCCACATGGAATGAATTAGGAACACGACCATTTTGAATGACAAATGACAATAGTATTCAAAACGCTACATAGAAACGCAATAAAATTGTATAACAGAACCATAATAACCTTCGCTTTACAAAGACCTTGAAGTACATCACATTCAAACCCTTCAACAACAACAACAAAAAAAAAAAAAAAGTGGAGGAAATTGTTTAAGATACTGAAAAACGAAAGTGAAAGTAGGAAGAAAATGAAAATCATTAGAAACACAAATATCAAACGTCTAGAATTGCATTGTCAGATCAAAAATGAATACAAATATTTATACAAAATATACAATAACATTGTGTGAAACAAGTTGTGCAAGTTTGGTTTGTCGCTCTACGGTCATTTTTTGCACACTTTAGATCGGGACTTACAGTTTAATGTGGATTTTGAACCACTATCAGACATCCATGCCACTGCCAGGATTCGAACCTGTGGTACCAATGGCCAAAGCTCTAGCAAGTTGGCTATAAGGCTGCGAAGTTGTGGAGGTTAGGTTTGGTTTGTCGGTCTACAGTCATTTTGTGCACACTTTACGCTAATTAGACTGGGAGCTACAGTTTAACGTGGGTACTGAGCCACTAACAAGCATCCTTGCCATTGCCGGGATTCGAACCTGAAACCTGTGGTACTAACGGCCAGAGCCGTAGCCAATTGGCCATCAGGCCGCCAAATTGTGGGGGAGATCAGTAAATCACAAGATAAATAAGCAAAACGCAAAAGAAACATTTATAAAAACCCAAAACTCAAAAGAAATTAATTATAGCATCCTAAAGATAGTTTTATCAAGGAATACATATTCTCTGTACATTATAAATCACGTTATTTCTGCTCACTAGATGTCGTTCTTAGTTTGTTATTCTATGATCATATTTTGCGCACTTTGGGCTAATTAGACCGGGACCTATAGTTTAAATTGGATTTAGAACCACTCACAAACATCCATGCCACTGCCAGGGTTTGAACCTGGAGCCTTTGATACAAACGGCCAGAGCTATAGCATATTGGCAACCATCAAAGATTGTTTTAGACTGAAAAAATTTTTTTTTAAATAATAATAACCTTGGAGTTCTGTTGCCTTTTAATACGTAACAAAGGCAATATAAATGATGACAACAGACTAAGATGTATACATGGCCGCTTGTCGCGTACGTGATTGGATAAAGGAAAAAAATATTTGTACAATATAAATTTTAAAAAATAAATAAATTAAATTTCTCTTTGTATATTTTATTGTAATATACACTGAAGTGACAAAAGTCACGGGATAGCAATATGCAAATTTTCAGATGGCAGTAGCATCGCGTAGAACAGGTATAAATGCGCAGTGCTTTCATTTCTGTTCAAGTTATTCATGTGAAGAGGTTTTGACGTGACGATGACCGCACGACGGGAATTAACAGACTTTGAACGCGGAATGTTAGTTGGAGCTAGACGCATGGGTCATGCCATTTCGGAAATCGTTAGGGAATTCAACATTCCCAGATCCACTGTGTCAAGAGTGTGCCGAGAGTATGAAATTTCAGGCATAACATCCCACCATGGACAGCGCAGTGGTCGACCGCCTGCACTTAACGACCGAGACCGGCGACGTCTGCAAAGAGTCGTAAATTCTAACAGACAAGCAACACTGCGTCAAATAACCGCAGAAATCAATGTGGGACGTACAAGGGACTTGTCTGTTAGAACTGTGCGGAGAAATTTGGCTTTCTTGGGCTATTCCAGGAGAAGACCGACTCGAGTGCCTTTACTGACAGAACGACATCGCTTGCAGCGACGCTCGTGGGCCCGTGAGCATATCGGTTGGTCCCTAGATGAATGGAAAACCGTGGCCTGGTCCGATGAGTCACGATTTCAGTTGCTAAGAGCTGATGGTAGGGTTCGAGTGTGGCGCAGAGCCCACGAAGCCATGGACCCAAACTGTCAGCAAGGCACTGTTCAAGCTGGTGGGGGCTCCGTAATGGTGTGGGCTGTTTTTTCATGGCATGGACTTGGTCCTCTGGTACGACTGGACCGAACATTGACTGGAAATGCTTATGTTCAGCTACTTGGAGATCACTTGCAGCCATTCATGGACTTCATGTACCCAAACAACGATGGGATTTTTATGGATGACAATGCGCCATGTCACCGGGCCACAACTGTTCGCGATTGGTTTGAAGAACATTCTGGACAATTCCAACGAATGATCTGGCCACCTAGATCGCCCGACATGAATCCCATCGAGCATTTATGGGACATCATCGAGAGGTCTGTTCGTGCCCAAAATCCTGCACCATCAACACTTTTACAATTATGGACGTCTATCGAGACAGCATGGCTCAATATTCCTGCACAAGACTTCCAACGACTTGTTGAGCCCATGCCACGTCGAGCTGCTGCACTTCGCCGGGCGAAAGGAGGGCCGACACGATATTAAGAGGTATCCCATGACTTTTGTCACTTCAGTGTAAATACTTTAAATATAAAAAGATCATTTAAAATTCTGATCATATGATTTGCAGAATATTCAAAATAAATTATTGTACGTGTTGTATTTTTGTTGCATGTGTGTCTTTTTAATTAATACACAACAAAAGCAATGTAAATAATTGCAATGTTTTTTTTTTAAATTACCAAAATTGCCATGTCACATACGTGACATTGAAATAGCTCTTTAGAAATACAATTGAATCTTTTTATTTTTTAAATATTTTTGTTGCATTTCTATAAAAACAAACATCACATATCTTCTTAGATATATTAAATTGCAATTATATATATTCAAAAATTGTCATATTTTACGTATATAAATTAACGCACTTTTCCCACAGTTTAATTGCGTTGCACGTGTTTTCCTTCTGATAGTTAATAGAAACTTTCACAATGGTAATTTTAATGGGTTTTTTTTTTTTAATTTCCAAAATTGCCATGTTCTATAAGTAATCTTGGAACTGCTGTATAGAGATACAATTGGAACTTTTTTTTTTTATTTTTATATTTCTACAAAAACAAATAATACCTGATATCTTCTTAGATGTATTAAATTATAACTATATTTATTTACGAATTAATATATTTTACTTAACTACTCGTATATAAAATTGATGTACTTTTCATTTAGCTTAATTGCCTTGCATGCGTTTTCCTTTTGTTAGCTAATAGAAACTTTTTTATATATTAGAATAGTCTTTACTTTTCTATTCATTTACTTTAAAACATTTACATTAGCGATTGGAAGTAGGAAATTAAAAGTAATATCATATTGGCCAAACAACAGATTATCTTAATCAAATATATTTACAAAATGTTGACATTAATTAAGTTTACGTCAAATGACTAATCTCTTTTATTACATTCAAAAATAATTATATCAGAACTTGATTTGCACAAAAAAAAAATAATAATAATAAAAATAAATAAATAAATAAAAGGCGTTCCTATTTTAATTGTTTTGTTCTTTTGTGTGTATTTTATTGAATTAACTTGTTAAAGCTTTTAACATTTTAAAAAATTATAACTGATCAAAACATGGAAAGATTTATTTTAGCTTTAAGTAAACTTTAGGATTTGATGAAAGTTCAATTTTAAAAATAAAATTATTCATTATTATTATTTGGCTGTTAACATTTCTGAATAAAAAAATTAATTTTAATTCCATTATATTCTATCCTAATTTTATGTATTTATATTCTTAAATAATTCATTTATATTCAATCAAATTCAAAATAAAATATTGTATCTAAATTCTTAATTTTAAATTGTATTTTTTTTTTAAATAATAAAAAAACATTCGCGTAAATTTCTCCTTTATTCTTATTTTCTATTTGGTTTGTTTTTCTATGATTACAGAAAGGTAGAAACGGAATACCTGAAGTTCTTAAGTCTAAGTTAATGTGCCTGACGTTAGTGCTACGTTAATGTTAGTGCCGTTAAGTTTAGTGACGTTAATATTAGTGTACCTGACTCAATTATATCATTAACTATTATTTAATGAATTTTTCTTTCAATTCAAAATAGTGTTCGAGAGATTGTCCAAGAATCTCATTTCTCATGAAAATTTTGCAATCTAATAAATTTGTAGAATTATGGATTTTTATTTATTTATTTTATTTTAAGAATTATGGAGCTGAAGGTGCTGGTCTGTCGACCGTGGTACTCCAATAATCGACGTTTCCTTTTCCTAGGTAATGGGCGTACCGGTAACGGAGTTCCTATGTGGTTTTAAGAACAACTAAATCTCCACATCTTAATATATGAATATATAAAAATGTTAATGTAATAAGTTAAATATTTGCACAAATTGAGAAGTTCTTGAATTAAAGAGCTAAGAACGCAATTAAAATTAAAGAAATTTTAGAAAATCATCTCCTGCTATGAGAATAATTAAAGCAGGAGATTGGAAAAAAGCAAAATCTATCGGTACAATTAGGTGTCCATTACACGATGCCCCCCCCCCTCCCCCTTCTAAAAAAATGGAAAGAAAAGAAAACAAAAGTAAACAGAGTAGCATAAAACAAAATTGCTGTAACAAATAAACAAAGTTATACAGGTGATCACAACAAAACAGTTATACAGGTGATCACAACAAAACAGTTATACAGGTGATCACAACAAAACAGTTATACAGGTGATCACAACAAAACAGTTATACAGGTGATCACAACAAAACAGTTATACAGGTTACAGATCAAAGCAAATGAGCATACGAAAAAAACATAACACTGGATATCCATACATACTGGATAACAATAACATACTGGATATCCATTTTAGTCGCCTTTTACGACATGCATGGACTACACTGGGGCTATTCTAACCCGGACCCACATGGAGATAAGATTAAAGACTTAAAATTTCTGATCAGCTATTAATGCTATTTAACGAATTTTAAAAGTAAACTGTATATTGATTGCTTCATCTGAATTAAGCTGTTATATTTATTTATAATTAATTTAGTTAGTAATAATACATTATGCCTCATTGCCATAGTTCAAAGACTATGATCGGGGTCTAATAGCTGAGTGGCTAACGTTCGGTACCACAGGTTTCGGACTCGAATCCCGGGGGGGCCATGGATGTTTGTAGTGGTTCGGAAACCACTTTAAATCATAGATCCCGGTCTCATAGGATCGCAGAGCGTTGTGGGGGATAGCGTTACTCGCGTCGGTAGCTATCTTCAAGCTACACGTGCCCCCCGGATAGTGCTAAATGAGTAACAGCTGTGCAACCCTTGCTGATGACATAAAGATTAACTGTCTCTGTATTTGCCAGCTGCATTAGAAAAAAAAATTCGAAGACTGTGTCGTTCGTGTTAATAATAATGTTTTAATCTGAAGCAAGACAAAACACTTTTGGCAATGTAACAGGAGGTATGTTGAAATTCGGTTTCTTCACGCTTTCCTGTCTTGCTGATTTGGGCTGTCGTCACACTTTCCGCACCGCTGCCTTGCAATGACTCGTCTCTCTTTTCTCTTGTCTACACGAAAAGAGCGATTTCTTGAATGCTCCGGAGGGTTTTTCTTGAGAAACAAACCGGCGTCCAGAATGGTTAATTGACCATGTAAGACGGCGCAACGGATGCACCAGAAAACTTTCGCTTCAGTAGAGGAATCAAATATGTGTCATTTTTCAACTGTTTCTTAAGATTGATACATTATATATGTTTTTTAACCACAAAGAAATAAAGTTTTATACTTTATATACAATTTATATCAAATCACGTTCTCTTTAGTTCTTTTTGAATTGTCTGACTTTCAAAATATGGAGCTTTGATGGCCGAGCAACTAGCGCTCTGGCGTTCGGTTCCACAGGTTTCGGGTTTGTGTTCCGCGGGAGCCATGAATGCTTGTAGTGGTTCGGAATCCACTTTAAACCGTAGGTCGTTGTCTAATAGGATTTCTACTACTACACCACACCTTATCACTATGCTTAGAGCTGAGTTGCCCCTTTACTGAGTTGCCCCTTGGGAACGATGTTGGTGAGAAGTCTCATTTTACTCTGTAACTTTCTATGGTCATATTAGACCGGGACCTACGGCTTAAAGTGGATTCTGAACCACTACAAACACTCATGACACCGCTCTGTCTCGAAACCGAAGCCTATGGTACCGAACGCCAGAGCGTTAGCCATTCGGCGATCAGGCTCCCTATCTATTATGACTGTGAAGCGTTGGGCGTACGGCTGACAACCCTGCCCTGTAAAAAGCATCTCCTGCCTCGAAATCTGCCAGTAGGCCTCGGCTAACTATGGGCTATGTAGTGTCAGGGAATTAGTTTTGACTTTCAGAATATAAACAGATTACTGTTTCAATAACATCAAACCAGTGTCTAAGGATCAGTTTGTGCTTATACTATAAAAGTTAATTTTATCATCACTTAATAGATTTCTCTGTCAGAGTTCGGTAGTGCTTTTGTAGTATTTGAGCAATTGCTTCTTCATAAAGTTCTGGACTTAATAATTTTTTTATATTCCTGTGGTTATTGAATTTAGCAGTTTTATAGTATTCTGATCGATTGCTTCGTAACTTTTTTGAACATTACTATGAGCATTGATATACTCTCATATGTATTCGTTCAGAAAAGTATGTTCGCACATGATAAATTGAAATGCGCGAGAAGATTTCAGTTTTTTTTTTTTTTTTATATTTTAAAAATTAAATCAGCATACTTCATGCAGTGCTTTCCAAAAAAAATATTTTCGAAATACTTTTTTGCATTAATGACTGGGTTGTTGGAAAGTTTTAAATTTAAATATATAAAAAAAAACCCTCTTTATTAATTGAACTACAATTTAAGAACTAATTAATAAACAGTATGATACAAATCCTACTTATTTGTTATAAGCGTAACTTGGAACATTTAAGATGAATTATAATAAGAGGTATAGCTATGCCATGTTAACTCCCTTGTAATCGGAATATGTAAATTCACTGTCTAGTATGTGCAAGATCACTTATAAAAATCTCATCTTTTAATTGAAACCCTGACCTTCGATTTTCAGATCTGATGATTTGCGTTAAAATCACGCGTGCATGCTTGTCACGCGAACATTTGACATTCAAGCTGTGCAACGTCATACCAAAACTAAAAAAAAGACCCATGTCGTACTGCAATTTTCTGAGTGTGTCAACAATAATTGATAAAAAAAGCCTGCTTGTACAATTTAATTGGAACCGTTTGTTTTTGATGACAATGAAATAATTTCCTTTCCATTGTGAACGATTGTTGGCTCAATCAAGTCGCAATCATGTTGTGATAGGACTAATAGGAAAAAAAATACACATGTACATCGAAACAATGTCCAATCTGTTTTAAAAACAGGCGCAGGAGCAAAAAATTGTAATTATAAAATCTTGTTCTAATATTACATTGTGATTACAAAAATTATTGATCACTAAAAAAATTCAGTTATTATTAACTAATTATGACCATTTTATTTTAAAATAAAGTTACATATCCTGAAAATGCAATATATGTTTAGGATGTCATCGTATCGACAATTTTGGAGTTCGTTAGTGTTGTAACATTTTTTTCTCACGAGAAGAGTTTTGGCATTTCATTCCCTGGCAACTGGTGACCGATTACGGAATACCAAAGGGGATAGACCCCTTAACCTCCTCATCTTAATTCATATATAGGTTTACTATTATACACTCATGCCCATAAATTAAGGATAATTCAGAATCACACAGAAATTGAACTCTAAAATAAAAATTTCATCTGTAAAATTATCACACACATCTTGAAGAAGAATATGCAAATTACAGGAAACCACCAGATGGCGCTGATAGTCCGTCACAATGACGAGAGTGTAAGAGAGGGGTATATAAGGAATGGTGGCAAAAAAGTAAAATTGTTTACAAGAGCTTTAAAAGCCCTTCAGTGCAATAACCGCATATTTATGGCACAAAGGAAGCATTTGGATGATTTTTTACATGGTAGAATTATCGGACGACTGGAATGTGGACGTACCCAGCTAGAAGTATCCGAGGAACTTGGATGGTTAAATGTTACAGCACAGGTCGCCCCCCGAGTTACAACGCCGAATGAGGACCGATATTTAGCAGTTACTGCCAAAAGAAACAAACGGAGCACAGCATCAGACTTGTCTCGTCAGCTACCGGTACGACAGTTTCAAGGCAGACCGTGTACAGACGCTTAGGGCACATTGGTCTATATGCTCGTAGGCCTGTCAGATGTGTTCCACTTACCGCAACTCACTGTCGCCTGCGATTAACCTGGAGTAGAGAGCATGCATTGTGGACACCGCAACAGTGGTCTGGTGTGATGTTTTCCGACGAGTCCAGGTTTAGTTTGCAGTCTGATTCTCGCCGGACTTTCATATGCAGAGTGCCAGGTACCCGTTACCCCTAAGAGAACACCATTGAACGACACCGTTACGGTGGTGCAGGATGGCTCGTTTGTGGAGGAATTATTCTTGGCTCCAGAACTGACCTGCATGTTCAGAGTGTAACGATGACAGGCCACATCTATCGGGATGTCATTCTGGAACAACATGTACATTTGTTTCGGGGAGACATGGGTGCTGAATTTCTGTTTATGGATGACAACGCCCGTCCTCACCGTGCAAACATTGTAGACGAATGCCTTCAATTGGAGGATATCACCCGTATGGATTGGCCAGCATACTCACCGGACTTGAATCCAATAGAGCATGTGTGGGATATGCTTGGCCGACGAATTGCAGCGCGTCAACCCCCTCCCACCTGTCAACCGAAACTTCGGAGGGCATTGCTTGATGAGTGGTGTAATATTCCCCAAGATCAGATTGATAATTTGATACTCAGCATGCCTAGGCGTTGTAAGGCCTGTATTGCATCGTCCGGGAGACATACTCCATATTAACCATCATACTAACCATGTTATACTGTTTTTTGTAAATAGGTTCTTTTTTGAAATTTGCTCCATGGAGTAAAAATCGCAATTTTTATTAATTATGTCAAACATATAGCATCTTTTTTGCTCTTTACCTTTTGTTTAATAAATAGACTTTACAAATAAGTCAAATTTGTTTTGCTTCTGTCTCTTTCTTTGCCTGAACTTCATTATCCTTAATTTATGGACATGAGTGTAATTGGCTACTTAAAGTTAGTAGGTGATAAAAGGGGTACTCTAAATATTATGAAATTCTAAAAAATAAATAAAAGTAAGATAAAAAGTAAAAAAGTTAAAATTAAAATTAAAAGAAGTTAAGTTAAAATTCAGCACAATTAGGGACCAGTTGTCGATCCCATAAAACCATTGAATATGATTTAAAAATTCATATTGCTGCATTTCCTTCCCAAGAGAGAGGAATGTATGTTATTTGACAAATATATAATAAACCCATCACTTAAATTTGACAGCAGACGAGTTTTATTGTGGGTAGTTATATTAGAGTTTTAAACTAATGAGAACAGCCTGTCACTCAAATCTGATCGCAGATTTTCAATATCATGTATAATAAGACTCAGGAAATTAGGTAACGTCTGTGAGACCTTCACAGGTCTAAACAATTACAGAAAGAATATGAACTATCCTATGAGTTGTTCCATCGTGATTGTTGAGAGGCCACGACCTGAGAAATGTCTACTCCAATAAGAAGTGAGGGAAGCTCCTCTTGACGGAGTGTCTTAAAAGGAGTTTTTTTTTTTTGGTGAAGGAGAGAGTTCTGCGACTAGTCGACCAGAAGTGTTGTTGTTCTTTTTTCTCTGAAGTGACTGATTAGGCAGGAGATTCCACTTGTTTCCAGATTCCACTTACTGTGTTGTTCTAATCTAGATGAGAATACAGAGACAGTTATTCTTTATGCCATACGTATAGACTGCAGCACTGTTACTCATTTAGCACTACCCGGGGGCAAGTGTAGCTTGAAGATATGCTACGGACGCGAATAACACTGCCTCCACAACGCTCTACCATACTATTAGACTGGGCCTACTGTTTAAAGTAGATTCCGAACTACTACAAACATCCATGGCACCACCGGGACTCAAATATGAAACCTGTGGTATCGAGCTCCGCAGCTCAGTATAATAATGATAATAGCATAATAGTCACTCGGCCATTAGGCCCCAGTGAACCCCTTGTGTTTTCGTGTATCACGTCGTATGATAATTAAGGTCTGCCACAGACCACTGCATTAGATTCGAGAACTCTGAAATTCTCCGTCCTTGGAGTGAACTGCACTTGTGAATCAAATTATCTTTATTTTTCATTTTTTGTAAATATAGTTCGGTATATATATCTATCTACATATATAAATAAAAAAATATATATAAAATATAAAAATATATATAAATTTAATTGGATTTAAGGTATGAAGAAATATATATATGTAATACTTGTAAATAAAAATTAAAGTGTTGCCTTGAACCTGAAAGTGGCCCTCTTCTTGAACCCGTTATAAGTCTAGTACAGGCTGAGACGTTACAGTGATTTCACAAATGATTACTGCCAGGTTTTGTAGAATATGCACTTTCTTTATTAACAGTTTTATATACAATCAATGACGTATGATCCACATTCATAATCCTCACAATATTTAACTAAGCCAATAATAAAATCTCTACATAAATTTATTATTAAAATCAACCGACCTATGTGGTAACGGGCATTTTCTTTGCAACTTAACTGTTACTAAAACTCCATATCTTAAAAATAATAAAAATTAAGGAATCAAATATGTAATGCACCCTTAGAAGTTTAAAATTAAATTAAAGTTTAAATAAAAAATTTTTGAATTAAACTAATTAAAAACATGATAGAATTACTGGAGTAAAACTCTGGAAAAAAGAAATAAAAATAGAAAAATTAAATGATTAAATTAAATTTAAATTTAATTGGATTTAAGGTATGAAGAAGTAATTAGGGATCCATTGCACATGCCATCATAAAAGTACTAGAGAATGTAAAAAATTTAAATTAAAACATCCACCTGATAAAAGACCTAAAATTTTACTGTACAAACTGTCATAAGACTCTCATATCTCTATATTGACATATGCGTCTAAAACATGGTCACTAACAGTGGGAGAGGAGAAAATGTTGGCAATCTTTGAAAGAAAAGTACTGCGAACTATTTTTGGTGGTATCAATGACAATGGAAATGGGCGAAGAAGATACTATTTTGAACTTCTCAATCTTTTTAGAGATATTGACATTCTAAAATTTGTCAAACTGAACAGAATGAGATGGGCCGGTCATCTCATGAGAATGGAAAGCGATAGACCTGCTTTGAGGGTTTTCATTGTAACCCCTTTTGGACAACGACCGAGTGGAGGACCGAAAAATAGATGGGTCGACTGTTTAGATTCTAGATTTTGATGTTATTAAGATCAAAGATCCTGGAGGTCCACGGCCAAGAGGAGAACAGCCTGGCTGGATCTTTTAAAGAAGGCCAAGCCCACAACGGGCTATAGAGCCAGTTATGAGGTTGAAATTCAAACTTTAAGGTATAATTAAAGGTGTTAAAATATAAATAATAACTTAATACGTTAAGATTTTAAATAAGTAGAAAATAAAATACATTAGCCAGCTAAGAGTAAAAACGAGAAAGAACGGCCATTCTGGAGTCAACAGGTTTACGATCAGTAGGAATTTGCACAACTTAGCAGGGGTTGGGGGAGAAAAGCTCTCGTAGAACACTACCCGGGAGGGGGGCTGTTTGATGTTCTCGTCTCTTTCAGATGCTTAGGAATGACCTTTCTCTCCCTCTTTTTCAGAAATGACCCTTTCTGCATGGACACTTCTAGAAATGTTGCATTCCTTACAGTAGCGTTACGTATTTTATTTATTCCATCACAATTTTTGAAGTAATTTTAAATTCTTGGTTTTTGTTTTCAAAAATTCTTAACTTAGCCAACTTTTACATAAATTTACATTATTACACACATTACAATTTATTACATTTTAAAGATCCTCAGATTTTTTTTAACAGCTTCGTTCAAAAGCTTGTGCGGCCTGATGGCCAATGGACTAGCGCTCTGGCCATTGTTACAGCAGTCTTCAAGTTCGAATCCTGGTGGTGGCATGGATAGCGGTTCGCAATTCACGTTAAAAAACTGTCTTTATTCAATTCCTTCTATTAGTTAACACTCTCTCTATATTATATATCTTGTTCAAATTTTCAATCATTAATAAAATACTTTTTATTCATCCACTCAAGTTCAAATACATTTTTTTTTAACTTGTAGTGGATGACACTCGATGTTAATACAGTTTTTTCAAATATTAATTCAGTAATTAAATTAAATTAATTAATTTTAGTTTTTTTTTAGATTTAAGTTGCCTATATCTACCAATAGATGGTGCCAGGTAAACTTAAAAAAATGAATGAAAATTAGTTATAAAAGACTTTCTGCAATATAATGAAAAAGAAGTAGGAATTGACTTACATTTTTTTTTTTTTTATATTACTCGTTTTTAAATTTTCTTTTAACGTGTTGAATGTATATCAAGATATCGATTTTTATTTTTCATTATCAGCCTATTTTTTTAATAGTTTTAAATTCTTTCGGTAGAATCATTTAGTAAAATAATTTTACTCCTTTGTTAGATTTCTAACTGGTATTCTTGCTTCCTGTTTTTTATCTTGAAAGAAATATGTTTTAAGATCTTTAAGCATGAACTATACTTGTATTTTATTTTAGTTTAGTTTTAAAGAAAAAAAAATCGGAAGGTTCGATTCTATACATGAAGAATTATTGTTGCACATAGTTCCTGATAATTAGTTTTATAATAAACATTTTTGGAATAGCAACAGTATGTTTATGGAATAGTACAAGAAAAGTTGGCAATGCAATTTGAATTGAAATGAAATAGAGATTCGTAATTCTGGGGGTAAAAAACGGTCAATTTTATGTTTAATTTTAGTGATTTCAAGATATTGTCAAGGATAACGGTATTATCATAGTTTTTGTTTTTATTTCAACAATTATACTGCAACACGCGTATTTATGTACTTCAACCGAATGACTGTTTATTTCCTGCTAAAAAATAATTCGTACAGGGAAACATTTCTTCCCCCTTTCAAAACTGCTTCGTCTTTAGATGAAAAATTGCTTTTTATTTGCACAATTCGAATAAGGAAGATCAAAATTTTATATTTCTAAGAATATCTTACAAAAAAAAAAAAAAAAAAAAAAAAAAAAAAAAAAATTGCCAAAATCATTTTGTAAGAAATAGTGTATGTGAATACGAATAAAATAGTTTCCGCCAGTTTCGCCTATTTAGAAAAAAGTATTTTAAGCAAATCATAATATTGGGTCCTGATAGCCGAGTGACTAGCGCTCTGGCGTTTGGTGCCGCAAGTTTCGGGTTCGTTTCCTGCCGGGGCCATGGATGGTTGTACTATTTCGGAATCCACTTTAAACCCATAGATCACGGTCTAATATGACTACTATATCACACCACATTACTGTGCCTAGAGCTCAGTTGTCCCCCCTTTAGAAATCAGGCCCCTGGTCTAATATGACTGTTGGGCGTTGGGCTGACAACTCTACCCCGTAAAAAAGTAAACATCACCTGTCTCAAAATCTGCCAGTAGGCAGATGGCTTTGGCCCATCATGGGGCTGTTGGAAGAAATCAGAAAGAAATCAATTGCAGAAAAAAATCACAAAATTAATTAAAAGGCAGAAAAATCTTTATACTCTCTAATCAGTAGAAAATGCAATTATAAAAATTATTTTACATCAAAAATCAACATGATACTATAATAAAACAGAAAAATATGCTAATAATAATTAATCACGTGCTCTGCCGTTGTGCAGCATTAACAAAAATTATTAATTGCATTTTTTAAAAGTTAAATGACAAAAATAACTGATTGCTGAAAATTATTGCTCTATTGAATTTTAAGTAAGCTCGGGAAATTCTATTATTGTGGATTTATGTTGTTATACTCTGCTTTTGTTTAATTGCTATCCTACAGCTATTCAGACATTTCAAGCGTTTAACTTCTCAAACATTCCCCAATTTATACTTAAAATTTCTGAAAATTTCTACAATACTATAATCTTCTTAACACTTGCAATTCGGTTTTAAATGCTCTTCCTAGGCATGATAGTTCTTTGTTTAAAAATAGAAAATATTGTTCTGACATATATTAAATTGTTACATTGTTAAATATTGACTTCGTATTGTTCATAACATTTAATCAGTAATTTTTTTCCCTTCATTCCTTCATCTGAAATGCCATTACTGCAAGACCCACCAGATGTTGGGCCTCCTTCTAATGTTATAGTTTCTTCTCATTTCATATTTGTATATTTTATTTTTAAAATCTTCAAAAAAAATTTTTGTTTCTTTCCTAATTTATACTATTACCTTTCTCTTTTATTTTTTATTAATTATATATTTCTAGACATAAAATGTGTGGCTTAAAATTTCAATGGGCATTGACCTAAAGCAACGCTTCTCCAACATCAAGATAAAAGTGTGTGGTACTTTGTTTAAACCACCCAGAACTCCTTCCATGTGTTTCTGATGAGATCAGACATTTTTATCTAATCGATACATTTTTATTTGTTACGAAATTCTTTAAAAAAGAAATAGCAGTAGGAATCAAAGCGATTTCATATGATATGAGGAGGAAATTTAATTCAATAATATTTTGTTTCTGAATAGAGTTTAAAGTTAGAGGAAACTTCTATCCTTCTTCAAATTTGTAGAAGGAAAGAAAGAATAAAAGGTTTTAAGATTTCTTGATTCCAAATCAGGTTTATGTACAGGTTTCAGTATTGTCTCAGGTTTCAGTTTAAATGCGCGATTCAATTGCCTACCTACAATTCGGCCTTAGAATTTGCAGTTCAAAAGCCAAAACAAGTAAAACTGAACCGAAAGCTCCAATGATTCAGTATCTTGGTGGCGGCATGGATTGGATAATGCTAGGTGTTACAAGTTTCTGGTTCGAGTCCCGGCGTTGCCATGGATGTTTGTAGCGGTTTGAAATCCTCTTTAAACAGTTGGCAACGATCTAATATGACTGTAGACGATATATCCTGTCTCGAACAGTGGCCTGATGGCCAATTGGCTATTTCTCTGGCCGTTGGTACCACAGGTTTCAGGTTCAAATCCTGGAGGTGGCATGGATGTTCGTAGTTGTTCGGAATCCCTTTAAACCATAGGTTCCGGTCTAATATGACTGTTGTGAGGTAGGTGTAGGACTGACAATCCTACCCCGTATAAAGACAACATCTCCTGTCTCGAAAAGTGGCCTGATGGACAATTGGCTAACGCTCTGGCCGATGGTGCTTCAGGTTCGAATTCTGGCTGTGGCATGGATGTTTGTGAGTGGTTCGTAATCCATGTTAAACTGTAGATCCCGGTCTATTTAGGGTTAAGTGTGTAATTAAAAAATGACAGTAGAGCGACAAACCAAACCAATGATTCAGTTTTTAGTAGATATCATTTTAGTTTTGCAAAATACTTTGGCAAAAGAAAAAAAAAAAAGTGTAAATAAGTAGTGTTCTTTTTAAAAATTCTTTTACAAAATGTTAATGACACCTAAATCATTTGTGGGTAAAGAAGCGTGCACGTAAGTTAAGTGCGAAACTAAAACTGTTTAAGAAATTGTTAATTTCTTATGAATGGGAGGACACTGACCTGAAACGTTTAACCTTCACAGAAAACTCTAATGCATTGCAGAAATGTTCTGGGTTCAATCAATTGTTAATTAGTATAATAGGCGTACGGAGCCGCTTTTTTTTTTTTTTTTTTTCTTCTTCAATTGTGTTTGATTCGAGTCTGGAACGCATTCTGAGCATCCAGCGAGTAAAGTGAGGGCGGTTCCCTCTTAAAATGTCATCTAATCAGTCAGTGTTTTGTCAACTTAGCGTAACTTTTCTTCGCTTCCTGTATTATTAGAATAATACAGCAAGGTAAACAAGTTAATGGGATTTTTTTATTTTTGAAATGGCTTGAATTAACTTAACTTTGAGATTTATGCTCGCGTCAGCTACTTTATTTTTCAAATGAAATTTTTCAGACGCATTTTATTCGTATTTCCGGCCATTCCATTGCTATTTTTATTTATTTAATAATTTTTTTGCTCATTTTTTGTTTCAAATAAAATTACTGATTCGTGTAACAATCTTTTACAAACACTTACAGTATTCTAATGTGGCAATTTTTCAATTAGCCGATAGACATTTCATATTACCCCGTGTGGGCCTGCGTTAGAATAGCCCCACTGTAGTCCATACATGTCGTAAAAAGCGACTAAAATGGGTAGTCAGTGCCAGAGTGGGGTAAAGTCAGACTTCTCTCTTTGGGCCCCATGTCTGTTTGCTATGACAAATCCTTAGTGTCCTACAGTGCGGAACGGACATCCCATGAATGATCTACTCATGGATGGAGGGAAAAGAGCAGCTTCTGTTGTGATGGAGCGCCGTAGGTGATGCTTTTACAGTCATATAAGACCGGGACCTACAGCTTAAAGTGGATTTCGAACCACTACAAACATTCCTGGCACCACCGGGACTCGAACCTGAAATCTGTGGCTCTGAGCGCTAGACATTCGGGCATTCAGGCCCGCCCCTATTCTTTGTACCGCAAGGTCAAGGACAAAAAGAATCTGCATTTTTTATCCTTTATCATGACACGTCGGTTTCAGAAGGCTCATGAACGACGTGATACACGAAATCACTGGGGTCTAATGGCCGAGTGGCTATTATACTATGATACCAAGCTGCGGCGCTCGGTACCACAGGTTTCGGGTTTCAGTCCCCGTGGTGCCACGGATGTTTGTAGTGGTTCGGAATCCACTTTAAACCGTAGGTCCCGGTCTAACATGATCGTAGAGCGTTACTGGGGTATTGTTAATCCGCATCTTGGGTATTGTTAATCGTAACTTGTCTTTAAGCTACACGCACATCGGTGCAGCGCTTGCCTTAAGGCAGCGAAGACAATTGTAAAAGTGTTTGCCAGCTGCATTAGAAAAAAAAAATATATACAATGCTTATCTGAGAAGTCCTTTGCAGAGATAAGTACTTTAGCATGGCATTAAAATGAACGTTGAATAAATATTAATGCGCGTGATTGGCGAATAAAGTCGATGTCAAATAAAAAGAATAAGGGCAGCTGAAATTTAAGTTAATTTCCATACTTTTTATGTGTGTAAAATAAATGTGCTACTCATTTCAATAATAAATCCGATAAATTTAACTTCAGATTTTGCCAGCGATTAAAATATAACGTAATTGAAATCAATCGGCAATATTTCGCATTCCTGCTTTTATGTATTTGTTTTTGTAGTGTTTTAAAGATGCAAATTTTCGGATTCGATTTTTATGGCAACATTCCAGTGTAATTAATTCCATCCATTTGTTTTGGATTATTCTTTAAAATTTGTGATTTTCCAAATTTTTTTTCCAAAGAAATGTGAATTTCGAGTGGTGAACTTGAATGGTAATTAATATTTGTAGGTGGTATGACAATCGTATGGTGGTATGAATGGTAATTAACATCTGTAGGTGGCATGGTAATCGTATGGAGGGAAAAAGGGTAATTAGCATCTGTAGGTGATATGTCAATCGTATGGCGATATGAATGGTAATTAGCATCTGTAGATGGTATTGGGCACAGCGGTACGAATGGTAATTAACATCTGTAGGTGGTATGATAAGGGTATGGCGGTATGAAGAGTAATTAACATCTGTAGGTGGTATGGTAATGATTGGCGGTTCGAACGGTAATTAGCATCTGCAGGTGGTATGATAAGGTTATGGCGATACGAATGGTAATTAATATCTGTAGGTGGTACGATAAGGGTACGGCTGTACGAACGGTAATTAGCATCAGGTGGTATGAGATGAGAGTACGAGAGTATGGTCATGCAGGTGGTATGAGAGTACGAATATTAATTAACGTATGAAGGTGATATGGCGATAAGCGTACGGCGGTACAAATGATAATTAACGTCTACAAGTGGTGTGATAAGATAAGGATAACATATAATAAGGTAAGGCCTGTAGGTTGTATGAAAATGGTATGGAATAATAGCATAAAGTAATTAAAATCTATCGGTGGTATGGCGGTGGGAATGGTAATTAATATCTGCAGGTGGTATGGTAATGATATGGCGGCACGAATGGTAATTAACACCTGTAGGTGATATGGTAATGGCTGATGGTTCGAATGTGTAATTAATATCTGTGTATTATAACTGTTGAAAAATGTGATAAGGCAGAGAAAATAGTTTTATGGAAAATTCAAAGAGAAGTAAATACTTAAAATGTAATCGAACAATTTTAGAAACTATAATTGTTCTCCTGCGCCTAAAAACTTATTCTTTTAGCTTACTGGTAGGAGTTGCCCCATGCAAATGTGGGTTTTTGTATCTGTCTTTCTAAGTATTGGTCGTCATTTGTTATTTATTAAAATAACGATTTAGAAAAGCACTGCCAACTCTTTTCGAAAAGAACTGGAGATGTTTGACCGAACTTTCCGTTCCTTAACGAATAGAGGGAGGCTCTCTATTTTATTACTACTCTATGTTAAGTTTAAGTTTGTAGTTTTATTTCAAACGGAAAAACGGACAGCATTTTCATTCAATCTAGAGAACTTACCTTTTAAAGTGTTTAACGGTCATACACAATACAAAATAAGAAAAAAAAAATCATCGAGTCATCATCATCAGTATGCCAGCGTTGTCACCATAAAGATGGTTTGCCACCGGATACTGAAATCTCGCTCGTAGAACGCCAGCCAATCGAAAGGCAATAGATAATTCCTTTCATATTTTATATATAATTTCCACAAATAACAAAAAATATCCAGCCCTATGAAAAAATTACCCCACACGTTCAGCAATTCACAATGTTAATCTTATTCAATATTTTTATGGCATCGGCAACTGGTCCCAAATTGTACCGAATTTTTAATTTAAATTCTTTTTATTTTTTATCGTACTTTTATTTATTTTTAGTATTTTTTAATTTTTAGAAACTTTTTTTTTACCATTTACTAACCTTAAGCAGCCAATTAAAAATTGTAAAATTTATATATGAATTAAGACGAGGAGGTTAAGCGGTCTATCCCCATTGGCACTCCGTAATCGGTACATCAGTTGCCGGTAGCTTTTTGCTGATGAATTAAGCTTAAAATAAAAGACCATTACTCATAGGGAATTAACATTTTATGATTGATATGTTAAAATATTTAACGACTTCGCTATGAAACAATTGCAGCAGCTGTATGGAAAATATTTATTGCATAGGATTTGAGCTATTACAGGATTGTATTTAAATTTAAAAGTGTGAATAAACTTCATCGGATGTAATTTTGAAACATGCCATTCAAACGCAATCAGTGAAAATTTCTCTGTGGAGGAAAACATGGACAAATGACATGTCATTGCAACAGAGGAAAAATTCCAGCCCTCGTGATAGCAGCATGCGAGATAATGAAACCCAAAACACGTTGAGCCGCGGTCGGTTCTGCAGCATCTACCTTTCTTTTTTTCATTGACGAGGCAATCCAAAAACAATCGTTTCCCTTTCAACGACCTTGGTTAGCTTTTGTCCTGTATGTTGTCCATGCATATAAATAAATTAAAAAAAGAAAGCAAAATGATTCCCAATAAAGATAAAGATTCAACACGTTTCATTTCTTCGTTAGAAAAAGAACGACGAAAATAGACAAGGTGAAACTTGTAACTAAGATATGAATGAATAAATATTTTTCGGATTACACTTTTATCTTATACATACAATGTATTTAGTAAAATGCTTTCTTCTAATGGCAAGGACACTTGCTTATCGAAGTTTGATTTATGAATCTGTTGGCAGTTTTATTATATGAATACTATTTCAGTATGTCAGCCTTGTCATCATAAAGATGTATTGCCACCGGATACTAAAATCTCACGTCGTAGAACGCCAGCCAATCAAAGGCAATAGATCAGGCTTCCAATTATCTTGCGTTCTACGCCACGAAATTTTAGCATCCGGTGAGAAACAACCTTAAGGAAGAAGAGCAATATCTTCTGTAGAGATGCACCTCTAGCAGAATAGGGCCGCATTCATATTTTATGCGAGAGAAATTTCAAACTTTTCTATTCTTTATTCCATACCTCACTCCCGTACCTACGACTATGTAGCCCCCTGATAGTTAGAAAGATGAAGATGGAACATTTAGTGGGCGTCGTGTATATCACGAACAGCCCACCGACTGATGATGAGATAGGACTGTGCCTTCCGGGTGGGTTTTTAAGGGAAACTGCCCCGCATTTGCGTGTCGTATGGGAGAAACCCCGGAAATCTCCCGACAAGCAGTCTGACTATCAATGCGAGACGGTTTTATACACATTGTCACAATCACCATCGAGTGCCCTCGTTTTTGATAAGCAGTCCTACAATACGGCGGATTTTTACTGAAGTCCTCTTATAAGTTCTAGCTGTGCACATTAGCCGTGCACCAGAAAATTCCAGTTGTGTACTGCGGCTGTTAGTCTCTATTAGAACATTCAGTGGGCATAGTGTATACCACGAACAGCCCATCGACAGATGATGGGGTAGGATTGTGCCTTCCGGGAGGGCTTTTAGGGGTAACTGCTCTGCATTTGCATGTCGTATGAGAGAAAACCCGGATATCTCCTATTCTACTGAAAAATTGAAACGGCAAACGATAACGTTTAAATATTTCAATGTATAAGCATAAAAACTTAATAAACTTCAATAAAGTAACTCGGATGTCTTTTTTTCTTTCGTGATGCTAGTTTATTTATTTTATAATTCGTAAAAGCAAAAATAAACATTTTAAAAATAATAAAAAAAATTTATTTTACTGCTATAAAAAAACCCAACTAAAGTACTAATCCCAAGTAGCCATTGGCAAATAGCCACTCGCTTCAAAGATGTTTTCGAAACGATGACCTGTTTTTTCGCCACTTGGGTACGTGCTTGCGAAATGAAATAATCTAATAAGGAAGTTTTTCTTCTTATATTACTTTCCCTTACACTTGCACACAGGTGGTTCGCTTCCTGATTACAATTTAGAAAAATAGATCTATCCCATGATGCAAATATGATACGGACAAATTTGGGGGGGACCTTCGCATTCTGTTTAATGAACCTGAGAAAAAGACACAACTATTCCGTAACTGATGTGCTTTTGTTACGTAACAGGCATGATTCATTAACAGAATTGATAACAAACTTTCTATGTTGAATGAGCCGTGAAGAATTTTAAATTGTTCTTGATGCAATCGCATGCAATTTCCGATTTAAAAATAAATTAAATTTAAGTGATTATTTTTTATATATATATATATATATATATATAACGTTTTCTTAATTTTAAAATAAATCAATGTAAATTTATTAAATTGATATTTGCGAATATAAAAAATTAATGATTTGAATTAGTTGTCGACCTGATTTATTTATTTATTTTTGGAAAATGTTGCATTAACCATTTTAACACAAAATAATAATTAATAGCAAATTAATAATAGTTAATTCACAAACAGAAACATAAAAAATCAACAAAACGTTTACTTTATAAGGATAATAAAAATTAAAAAAATATATATATGTACTTTAATTCAATCGTTATTTAATGACTACCATATAAGAGAATTTCTCTCGACGATTTTTTTTTTTATGATAACGAATCATATAAATAACGAACTAAATATTTCTATAAATAATTTTTAAAAAATCAAATAAATATAAAATAATACAACAGAAGCATTATATAAAATAAAATACTAATATGCTCATTTATAATTGGTTTTTATGCAAAAAAATTCAAGAATGTAAGCATGTTTAGAGTGCCATATTTTCCCTCCATCGATATTTTAAGAAGGGAGAGAAATAATAAAGGATAGAAATTCTAAAAGGAAATTACAAAGGTATTTCTCTGAAAATTTAAATTTATTATTGAATTATATTATTATTTCACTTAAGTATGACAATATGTATTAATAACATATATTTTTTTTCCCCATATCAATTCGAATCAGAATTATCAATTTCGATGCAGCTGCCATCTATTATCGAGAAACAGAAATAATTTTTAAAACGTCTTCCTCAATGAAATCTAGTATTAAATAATATCTTTTTGTGTTAAGAAATTCTGTAAGGCAACATGAACAAATTAATTATAATATATTTTCACTTCTTTACTAAATATAATACAATCATGGGAACACTGAATTTTTCCATTTTTCGGTAAAGTAATTCCATTTGTGGTAAAAAACATTTGCAGGAATTTAAAATACAGTGGTACCTCGGTGTGAGTCCTCTACCAAATAAATTGTTCTCATAAAAAATAAGGGGACGATGGTTAATTCTATTGTTATTGACATATTGTACATTGATGCGATTGTATAAAATAATAAATAACTTAAATGTATTAATTTGATAGTTTTCTTTCTAATGCAGCTGGCACTTAGACAGCTTGGTCATGAATGCCTTAAGGCAAGCGCTGCACATACGTTACTCACTTTGCATTACCCAGGGGGCGCGTGTAACTTGAAGATAAGCCACGGACGCGGAGTAACAATGCCCCCGCAACGCTCTACGATCCTATTAGACCGGGACCTACGGTTTAAAGTGGATTCCGAACCACTATAAACATCCATGGCATCGCCGGGACTCGAACCCGAAACCTGTGGTACCGGGTGCCAGAGCGCTAGCCACTCGGCCATTCAGGCCCTAATTAAATAGTTAATATTATAAAATAAAAAAAAATAATTTAAATACTGTTTGATATGATAATACATAAATACAAAAGCAGTTAAAGAAAATACATACATAAATTAAAATCTACCAAATTTAATTTTCTTGGATTTGGCCGAGAAGCTCTAGATTTGATGTTTATTAAATATGTGTTCCAAGCAGCTTTGCTTCTTCCTTTCTCTGTAGGATGTTTTGGAAATAATGTTTGGTCATTCCGGATAATGCTTCTTACTGGTACTTCTTTGCAAAGCTTTAGACATTCATTCTTTTGGTAAAGAGTTTGAACACAACAAAAATTAATTACATCAAGCAAAAACGTTCGCTTTCAAAAATGATGTATATCGGTTGAGGCTTATTCCAAAAGAGGAATTGCACCGAAGTACCACTGTAATTCAAAAAGAAAATAAACCTGCGACTACACTAACGAATTCATTTCATAAAACATATCATTAATGTAACATTCCTAGAATTATTTAGTAATATTAAAAACATTACTATTTTTGAATTTCTCACTGGAGGAACTAAAAAGTTGTCAGACAAACCAATATTAACAAAGTTCCACGTGATTTGTGACCAAATAGCCAATTGGCTAGCTCCCTAGCCTTTGGTACCACAGACTTTTCAGGTTCGAATCCTCTCCGGTGGCATGGATGTTTGTGAGTGGTTCGGAATCCATGTTCAACTGTAGGTCCCGGTCTAATTAGCCTAAAGTGGGCACAAAATGACCGCAGAGCGACAAATCAAACCAAATCTACGTGGATTTGCAAGCACACCTAGAGGTGGATGGTTTCACAAAGCAGACTATTAGCTGGCAAAACATTTTACCTGGGTAGCCATTAACATATGCTGAGATTTTGAACTGCAGATGTATCGGGAATTGGAACAACAGATGTATCAGATTTCGGTTGTAAGACGTAGCCAATCCCATTATACTTGGATCTTTTCTGGACCATTGTACCCCATTTTCCTGCAGAGACCACGATTACATAGTTCATTTACTGCGGCAGGCTATCTGTCTTCAGTTGGAAGAATAGATGCCCAACTTTATTTTGCTCCACCACATTAACCGACGTACATAGCTCCCTCAGCAAATTATATACTATATCACTGGATTGAATGATTTGCCATGAATGGTGTCGCACTTCATATTATCCAATCTAACAATTATCTATTCTCCCGCACACCCCCCATGTAAAGAAAAATCTCTATCTGTGTGTATCCCTCACGATTTAAAACAGTTAAGAATATGAATAGGATGCCTTCAAACTCGGTAATTTAAGCTATGAAGGTACCGATGTGGCAAGAACTAGAGAATTATCGTGTAAACTTTAACTTTGTCCCAAAAGGGAATCACATTAAACTTGGTATTTTTGTGGCATCTGTATTTGTGTAATAAATTCATTACAGCAGTGCAAATATGTTTTCTTTTTTTTTTTATGACAATTATTTTGATTTACACTGTATTGCTAAGCAATATTAAAATTGTTAAATACAAATATATTTTTTACTAAATGCATAAAGCTGATAATATAATTTCTGCTTTAATTTTATTTATTTCTTTTTTACTATTATGTGGTTATTATTATTTTTTGAATAAAAGGGAAAGGTATAATGAATTATTTGGCTAATGTCTTAATTGTCATTAAAAAAATGTCTCAATTTTTAGATATTCAGTTTGTTTTCCTTTATTTTAATTTCTCTAATCATTGTTTCAAATCAAATAACCATGCAGCTAACTTTGCTACCATTTATATATATATACTCATGTTTGTGAAAATTGCAAAACCATGAAGGACTTACGCGAGTGAGCTGAAATTTTCAGGAAATGCAAATTAGCGCATGATATGCAAATGATTAGAATTTCAAATCCGTAGCGCATGCGTATGCTGAGCAGCGCCCTCTGAACGGCGGATGGATCCGAATAAATAGACGGCTGTAGCGAGGCGTTTATGGTTATCTGCTCGTGGTAAACGTTAGCTCAATCGTTACTTATGCCTCTTCGACGAAAGAGAGCGAGATTTGAACAACTTACAGAGTTTGAACGGGTGAGAATCATCGGCCTTCGTGAAGCTGGATTGTCTTATCGTGCAGTAGCCGCTCGTGTGCAGCGTAACAGCAGCACAGTGATGCGTCTTTGGAAGCAGTGGACGGACGAGTGTCGGACAACTCGGAAATCCGGGAGTGGACCACGAAATGTGACGTCAGCTCGCGATGATAGACACCTGGTCCGCATGGCGCTGACGGACCGTACAGCTTCATCTAGACAATTGGCAGCACAGTGGTCAATAGCTGCAGGTGTTTCATTGTGTGCTTCATCAATTCGTAGACGTCTGCTGCAGCGTGGGCTGCGCACAAGGACTCCTTTATACAGGATCCCTCTCATGCTAAACCATCGCCGCCTGCGGCTACAATGGGCCGCTCAGCATAGAGACTGGCGTGCTGATTGGCAACATGTCGTGTTTTCTGACGAATCCCGCTTTAATTTGTGGTACCATGATGGCCGCATTCGTGTCAGACGCTGTGCCGGTGAACGCCACCTTCCGGAGTGCATTATCGAACGCCACAGTGGATGAACACCCGGAGTTATGGTCTGGGGTGCCATAGCATATCATGAACGATCTCAATTGCTAAGAATTGTGGGCAATCTGAACATCAGTGAAGTTCTACAGCCCCAAGCTGTTCCCTTCCTTCAAAGTTTTCCAGGCGCTGTATTTCAACAGGACAATGCCCGCCCTCATATCGCTAGGACTGTTCAATCCTTCTTTGCAACGCGGCAGGTACAGTTTCTTCCTTGGCCTGCGTATTCCCAGGATATGTCGCCGATTGAACATGTGTGGGATTTCGTTGGTCGGCGTCTCGCTCGTGATCCTCGTCCTGTTGCTTCTGCAGACGAACTTTGGGTGCGCATACAAACAATATGGAATGCTCTTCCTCAGGCAGACATTCGAAATTTGTTTGACTCCATGCCACGTCGTGTAGCAGCACTTATTGCGGCGCGTGGTGGCTACACAAAATACTGATTCCGATCTCTTGTTATTGTTTCTTTGCTTTGAACATTTAATCATTTATTTGTACCACTACCACTCAACTGTGTATTAAATTTCATTCAATTATGACGATTCCTGCATGGTGTTGCAATTTTCACAAACATGAGTTTATATATATATATATATATATGAAATATAAGCCGAAAGCGCATTTGTTTTTCAAATTTTACCCAAAGTTCAAAACCCATATATATGTCGTGATGTATAGAAGCATCATTCATTATTTATATATTATTTCTGGTGTACGTTAATATCTTTGGGGGGTTTTTTCCGTGAGATTAGAGGATCCATATTTAAGCCGATCCACTTAACTTATCTTTAGAAAAAGTTCTAAAAAATTATCGGCTTATACACGAAAATACGCAATACATATATATATTTTTAAAAATCCTTTGTAAGAAGAGTATACAATTTAATTATAAAGTAAATGCATCATTTTTCTTTAAAAAGTTCTGAAAAAATATTTGTATTTATTGAAGTAAATGATTTCTTTCTATCAAATAATAGTTAACGAGATCTTGTTAATCTTCAATAATCATAAATTAGGCTTAAATGTTACATGAAAACAGTAGCCAATATCTAATTTTTAATACGCTTTTATTACTTTCACATGTATGTTTGTTTGTATGTATGTAACTGACTCTTTGGGCCTGATTTTGCCCTACTTTAAGTGATCCGATTTAATTTAAACGTTGTAGACTTACCAAGGACCGACGACACTAAAATATTTTGATAAGTTTATTATCTCATCATGATTAGGATAGCCAGGATTAGTGATTAAAACACACAGCCTTTGAAAAGTCATCTTGATCGGCGCTTAATTTTTCCCCTGGAGATCTGCTTCTTCTCATACACACTATATAAGCTGCAAAGAAACATTTACAGACATCTTTTCAGATATTCAAACCTACTTGGGACAGCGGCACAACGATTAACGCGCCTGATAAGGAGATTCCCTGTTCGAATCCTGGCTGGCTCGACATATTCGCATTTAGCCTTTGTTTTACTCACAATTAAATTATTGTAAGAACCAGTCCTCCGTACCTCATTTAAATTTTATAGTTTAAAGACACTAAAAAACACGCTTTTAGAGTTAATCAAACTAAAAAATAGTTAACATAAGAATGAAATTATTAACGAGGAAAAGAATGTCACTGTTCTAAAAGCGTGGGGTGCTTTGTATGACATTTTAAAACTACCTCTGCATTTCGGAATGAAACTAGTGAAAAATTATAACGATTGATATCGAGCACCCCACGCTTTTAGAACAGTGACATTCATTTTCTCGTCAGTAATTTTAATCTTATGTTAACAATTATTTTTTACTTTTTAGTTTGATTAACTCTAAAAGCATGGTTTTTAGATTTTTTAACTATTAATTTATTTTTTACTTTGATTAACTCTAAAAGCGTGTTTTTTTAAACTATTAATTTATTAATGAAATCATCAGAACCCCTGTTCCTATGATGCTAGTCTCGTAATTATAAACCCAAAAGATTGTGAATGTTGAATATCTTTTCCCAAATAATGGAAAAGAATTAGTTTTGAAGGAAAAAAAAAAAATGTAGCAATTTTAATTTTATAACTTAACATAAACATATGTGCCACTGAAAATTCTGAATTTAAGATCTTGGAATGCAAGAACGAATATACTCTATGAGAATCAGTTGTATTCTACTTTCTAACAATTTTTTTACTTCCAGACTAATTTAAAGAAGAGATGTATTTTCAAAGTTCTTGAGCTTCCTTACTACTATACATCCTACTATCGAAGAATTGGAAGAAGGAATAAAGTGTTTTTTGGACTGACTAGATCAGGACAATCAAAGTCGGGACATAGGAAAAAAAGGAGATCCCAATTTATTTGGTCCAAAATCAGAGATTAAAACTCTTAGAAAATAAAATACTTTGTAATTATGCTCTTCTAATTATTCATGCTGTGTGAAAAAAAAAAAGAATGTTGTCAGTTGAAATAACTATACCTGAAAAGCTTATTTTCTCTTTTAGTCATATACTCTTTATAAATGAAGTAAGAATGAATTTGAGCAGATTATTTAGAAATTCATTGTTTTTATCTCATACCTTCAATGTATTAATTGAAAAATGGCTAACAATTATTTGTTATAAAAAATGTTTTAAGATGTCACTTAATGATTTGATATGTAAAACAATGAAAAAAAAAATGAATTTTTGTGTTTTTTATAAGCAGTTTTTATATACTAAAAAATTATATTTTTGTAAAAAATTCTTTTAAATAAAAAATTGTTTATAACAATATTGCAAGATTTATTGAGCATATTTCTTGAATTTTTTTTTTATTCATTTTGAATAAACAACTACATGAACTCTTACAATAACAAATCTTAAATAGGAATACAGGTTCACGGCACAATGAATACACTTGAAAAAAAAAAATATTCAATGAAAATGTCCAAATGAAAAACCCTGCTGCCCAACACAAAACCATATATTTTATGGGTAAATAATTAAAAACATTCAAATTAAATGCAACCTATGAAGTCTTCTAATCAAAAAAACATAAACAAAACTGAATTTAACTCCTTGTAAGTGATTTTATTACTAGGAGTAATCATTTTAGATAAATTTAAAGAAATCTTCTTACCAAACTTTCAAAAATTATTTTAATGTCTTATTTATGAAGTATTATAACATTCCAAGACAAAATTACTATAATAACTAGTTTTAATCTATATATTATTAAATCTTCAAGAAGCTTAAAAATACATCCAGTTTGGCTTCACTCTACTTAAAATAATACATGAATTATTCGCTTTCCTAAACAAGATGCATGCAAGATGTTATAAAATATGCTTTTTACGGATTTATGTATAAATATAAAATTTCCTGAATTCAGTATTGACAATATTAGTTACGATTATTTTTAATAAAAACCTTCCAGTAACAGATTTGAGTTTTTTTTTTTCCTTAACTGGTCAAAAATTCTGAATTTTGATAACTTAAAAAAAAAAAAAAATTCATTTGAAAGGAACAACTTTTTAATATTCATTAAACAATTTGAAATAAATTCATTAATTCCTTATAACTAACTAAACAGCAAAGTAATTTTGCAGTACCAGATCAAATTTTAAAGCCAAATACTTACAAGGGTGGGGGAAAAAAAAAAAAAATTATATGAAGCTTATAGATTCAAAAAATTAAGTTTTCATATAATCAAAAATTTTATTTCATGTTTTAAGTCACTTATTTTATTTGAATTATAGTTAACATGATTAGAAGATACCAACACAATAGCATTTTCAACCTCAATATAAATAAGATTTTCTTGCTGTCTTCTTTTTTTTTTTTTTTTTTTTTTTTTTTTTTTGCATATATAACAGGCTAGCCAAAACACAATTTTTAAAAGTGAAGTAATTATTCAGGAAGTAATATTTGAAAAAAATCATTGCTTTAACTGAACTTGTGTGAGCTTCCCTAACAAATCATCTAACTTACGACGGCTAAATGTTGTGATGGACAACATTTGTAAAACATGCACATGGAAATCTAATTTTTAAAGATTTATGTTTCAAAATTATTTGATGAAATCAAAATATATGTATTTATTTATATCATGTTTAATATGTTTTGAATAACTTTTTAACAAGAAATTAAATATTTACTTTTGGACATCGGTCGGTTTCAGTTTACCATATTTCACACATACAATTACTAACATCACTCATCTGCAAAGAGTAACAATATGGTCACCCCGATATATAAATTGGATTTAAAAATAGTTTAAATAGAATTATTTAACAGTTACTTGCTCATGAAAAGCACATTTTTTCCCTTCAAGGTAAATATAGAATTACAGTTTCTTTAAATAAGTTATTCATTAGCATAAAACAAATAAACATTTAATAATGAAAAAAATAATTAAATCCTGTAATTTATTATTTCCAATGAATGTCCTTCTAGTCAGTTCTACTTCTCGTGAAAGATTACACAAGAATTCTTGAAAAGATAAATCCAGTTTTCAAAATATAAAACAAGCACCAAATAATAATTAGACTAAACAAATGATATTTACATGTATTATAAACAAACTATTAGTTAAATTGCATGGAAGGTAACAAAAACAGATTTTCAAAACAAACAGTAACAATTTCAGATTTTTTTAAAGTTCACTATAAATTATTAAATTTTATAATAATAAGAAGAATAAACTGACACAGCATAGACATATATAAGTCAATTTTTTTTTTTTATGGCTGCAGTAATTTTTTAAATATAGTTTGTTGTACACAAATTTATAGTAAACCTTAGCATAATTTTTCTTTGATTTTTCCCCCTCCATTTTCACAGCAGGATTTTAATGGTTTTTACATATATAGCACAAGACACAGACACACATGCATAAAATATTGGCATTTTGAAGGTGACAAGATATGATTAATCCCATTTTTTGTATTCCATACCTTCAGGAGGGTTTACTTCAACTTTTTTCGTAGCAATATCATTCCAATTTGTGCTTAAAACTGTACCACCTGACTCCATCTAAAATAAAAGAAAATGATATAGCATACATCATATTATAGATACCATTTTATAAACAACTTTTAATTATATCCTACAGTAAATTACAGCAATTTAGAAATGGGTACATCAGAATTATTTAAATATTAGTAATTTGTTAAGAAAACAAATACAAATTATAAAAATTTATATCACTTAATTTACTGAATTGTAAAATATTTATAGGCACCTAGAATTATTCAAATTATGCATGAATATAATATTATCAAATTATGCATGAACTAATATTCTTAGATTAAATTTTACTTACTAATAAAATTTTCTTTTTAAATTTTAAAATTCTGCTTACATATCAACGTCATTGTGTTAAGTTATACAATTCATAACTAATTGTAATTCCTATATTAAAACACAATTTCTCAGTATATAATTGGAATATTTAAAGCGGATATGCCAAACATGTTATAGCTACATATTAAATTAGTTTTTATTTATTACTGTAAACCAACCTAGATTAGGATAATTAAAAAAAACTAGAAAAAAAATTTGAAAATGGATATTAATGGCAAATTGTTTCAATTTTTTTACACCACAATGCTGTTACAAGTAATATCATGCTTGAAGTTTTTGGCCTAATTATGTTTATCTATAAAAACTATTTATTATGTGCAAGATCCAGATGAATTTTAAAACACACATTTATGTTATTCTAAACATAAAATGTGACAATGTCCAAAGTTTATTTTTGTTTCTTCAAATAATTCCTCTTCAATTTAATTCATATTTACTTTTGACAGCACAACTTTTAGATCACCTTGTATAAAGTATAATTTTATTTCACAACTATAAATAAGAGCAGATACAACTGGACCAAGCTCATAGGTACAGTAAAAAAATTATAAATTGTACATATTAAGTTTATATCCCAATATCAAAATGAGGAAAATAGAGATTACAATAAAAACACTGTTACCTTGAGATGTTCAAGATTGTACAATGAAACATACCAAATTAAACTCTTCCATTTTGACATTTCAAATTCTCCCAAGTTCATGGTGTTATTAGCAACATCCCAATATTTATCTAATTGTCAGAATTATATGTTGATCATGTTACAAAATTTACTTACAAATGATTTATTCATGGCTTTTCTTGTTTCATCTGATCCTTCCGCATAGATTTTTTGGAAAAGTTGGTTTAGAGCAGCTTCACCTTCAGGTTTTTCGTCCTCTTCTTTCTCTACTTCGGCAACAATTTGATCCCAGTCTTTCTTTGTCTTAGATGAAGGATAGGTCTTAATGACCTCATCTAAAAGAGAAGAAAAAACTAAAAGTAATGAATTTTCTGGAAAAAAATTAATATTTAGATGAACAATTAATTTTTTTAAGCATAAAATATTTTAATTTTTGTTATCATCTTAGGTTTTATTTTACATAACCAATACACAAATTTTCTTTATGAAGAAATTAAAAATAATAATGCGATATCACAAAATTATTTTAATTCTTAATCTTTTTTCATAAGAAAATATACAATCAGCGAGGTACAAATAGGCATAACACTTATTTTGTTCAACTTTATATATTATGTTAACATTTTTTAAAATTTAAAATTAATTAATTTTTAAATTCAATCCAAATTCCTTAAAAGCTTACTTGTGTAACATGGAAAATTTTCTTACATTTTTTTTTTTTTTTTTTTACTTTATGCCTAATATTTATAATTTACTACTAAAAACATGCTAATAGCCTTTTAAGTTTTGTAATTTTTATGAATTATATACACCAATACATCATTACATAGTGACTACAAGTTTAATATGCCATATATGTGCAATATATTAATTATCACATAAATATACATACCACTTTTGTCTGCGTAATCATGGATGCATAGCCAGCCATACATTCAAAATAAAATAAAAAAAGGGGGAGCGGGCTGAAAAATGCTGTTAGGAAATCTGAGGATCTAATACCAGACACCCACCAGCTGGTTTTCCAGTTATTAATACATTACTGTGCAGCAGCATGAACCCTTTTATCTAAGTAAATCTCAAATACTCAATTAGGTTGATGTTGGGGTGAATTTGGAGGTCAACACCTGATTTGAAAGTCACTTTAATGTTACTAAATGATAATCATCATATCCTAAGGTCAGATTCAAATGTTAGTCCATCATTCCATGATGAATCAGACCTTATGATATGATGGATTATCTTGTTGATACAGGCCATAAAGTTCCATAAACATTGTTGACATAAATGGGTGAGCATAATTTTCAATATTCACAAACTGAACGGCTATCATAGATTGTTCCATGGGAATGTTGACTTCTAATGTAACCCGAGAAAACATCACCACTTCACAAAACCATTACCATTGCATTATATCATGAAATTGTACAACCAGTAGCCACAATTAAAAATCTACATTCGATTGTCAATGCAATGATTAATAAATTGTGGCTATTTTTAATCAGACAATTTTTGAATTGCTATGCTCATTAATTTATTACAGATATGATTGACAATGAAATGCAATAAGTGAGAAGACTTGACTAGGATGGCAGTTGTAGTCCCATATGCAGAAGGCTATGTGTCACTTTAAGCTGATATTATTGTTGTAGCTGATGATGAATTGGGCCTTTGTTTACAGTAAACAATAGTCAGTACTCTCTGGAATTGATGCACTTTTCATGGTATACAGCAAGACAACATTTCTTCATCGATACATCACTTTTGATAAAATTGCAGTTTAATAATCTAAATCAACTGAGTGAAGTAAGTAGGAGATAGTCATAATATAATGGTTTTTGTATATATTTGGCACTGAATTTTTTTTTTTTTTTTTTTTTTAAAGCTATACAATAGTAAATTAAATTATCTATAATCCATGAATTATGTTTCTATATAATTCATGGATTTATATATATTACAAATTTTAGAATTTATAAATGCATATAATTTGTAAACATTTTTTTCTAAAAAAGTTTCATAAAAGTAAACAAAATAAAACCACTATCTGAAAATCATTTATAGAAAAAAATAGAAGAAACTTTTGTGTGAAAGGAAAATAAACTATCTTTTGGGCAAAACTTATAAGAGTTATGGATGATCAAAGAAAACTGTACTTTTACAAGAGGCAAAATGAGATGAGCATCATACATTGATGGTGTTAAAGGGAATGGAAAAGATATGGATTTTAGTAAGGTGTGACTTTTAATTTATCTAAAATATTTTACAGAAGGTAACTAATTACTAAAATAACTAATTAACTGTAATACTAATCAAGAGTTTAAGAGACACATGCCATCACTTTTTAAATCATAATTCTCATATAAGTAAACATATATGAAAAATAAAATAAAACATATAACATCCATTATCTTATATAAAACATTTTTTATAATATATCCAAACAACTGAAAACATTGCGAGTTTTACGCCATGCATGGAAAAACAAAACTTGATTGGTACATTTTATGTCAAAAAACACAAATGAACAGGTTCACATTATTTATGGATAATATTACATTATTATTTAAAATACCTGTTCATTTACACCTGTTCATTGTTCGAATTATGGCTTATTCAATTTTTTCCCCCCAGATCAAAAATTAATCTTGAAATTTAAGCCCCACTGCGGATTAAAGGTATAAAATTACAAGGTAATTCATAGCTTATAAAATTATTCAAATGATACACACATAAATTACACAATATTATACCTGTTTTTGGTTGTATTTCACTTTGAACTTTTTCCAATTGTTTCCACATCATATATTCAACTTTTTTCAGTTTAATTTCAATCTAAGAAAAGGGAAAAAAATCTATTAGATACAATGAAATTTTATGCTAGATTCATTAAAGTGAAATTAAAATATGCACCAAAGAAGAATTTCTTACTTTGGATGGTAAAATCTTCCAATGAATGTTGTTTCCCTCAACCTCATGAGCTAAATTTAGTATGAAAGAAAAATCTGTATCATCAGCAACTTTTGCAATACAGCTTAGCTGTTAAAGATGAAAAAGTACATTAACATACTCCTATAAATGTGGTACATTTTAATGATTATATATTATATTAGTGTCTGATAAATTTTTTTATGATTTCAAGAAAAATAATTAAAAATTTCAAAAGATTTCGATTTGAAATTCAATACAGTATGGTTTATTAGATATATTTTTCATATTTTGAATAAATAAAAAGATATTTTTAAACCTAAATAAATCTCGCAAAATTTTTCATATTCAATTTAAACTCTATCATGTTTGTAACTTTACATTATTTATTGATCATAATTAAATACTTTCTCAAGCACAGCTTACGATATTAAATAACAATAACCATCTAGAATACTTGCTTTTATCAAGTGTTTATTTATAAAATTAGAATATTACCATCAGTACTTCAGATAGAATAGAATTCAGACAATGTTAATACATTGTTAAAAATTTGCAAATAAATTATTAATTTGCAGTACTAGTTAAAAACATTAGTCTATCAAAAAAAAAAAAAAAAAAAAAAAAAATCATTCAAACATTTTAATCTATCAAGAAACACTGATATGGTTAAACCATTGAAAGCTGTTAAAACTTGTAGATATGAATTCAAGTACTAAAAATTGTTTAACAGCTAATTAAAAGATTTTTATTGAACTTAATGATTTTTATCCATAAACTTTGGTGAGTAACATTCATTAATTCCTCATGCATCAATCCATTTAAAACAATTTAATTTAATATAATTAAAAGCAAAATATAAATAAAATAAGAAATATATTCAAGTTAAAGTTAATATTTCAAAGTTATAAATTTTTGAAATTTTTTTAAATAATTTTTTTTTATTGAATAAATTATGTATACAAAAACTTTAGTGAAGTTCAGTATATAATGAAAAAAATACAACATTAAATAGTTTAAGCATTAGCTTTCAACATAAATTTTATTTACTTTAGAAAAATCTATTTAAATGACACAGCAGCACAATAAAATAAAAATAATTCTACAATAACACAAAATATTTTTTAAATTAATAATAAAAAGCTCTGGAAATGTTATTCATAAAAATTAATTTAAAAAAGAAAATGTTTAATTACTAACATCAAAATAAAAGAATAGATTTAATTATTAATAAGTTTTATACAATTATTATATTGCTGCATTTTAATACTGAACAAGCAATACATTAAGAATGACTAACTACATAAAAAAAGTATTATAGTTGGAAAAGCCTTTTTTAATTACTTTTTATTTGTAGAAAAGTTACAGAATTTATATCAGATCTGTAAATATGAAACTGGAATTTAACCATAGATGGTCCTAGCTGTTAATGTAGTTACTGTCAAGTCTCGTCATTGTCAAATGTCAACAAAGCAGATGGCACCAAAGAGTTTTAATTCACAACAACACAAGTTTCATACACCGACATCATTTATTATAATGTTGAACATGTCAAATTTTGCCACCTGGAAATTACGATTTGTGGAAAGCATTGAATTCGTGATACCATTTGAAGAAAAATTGCTGGAGAATCGCATCAAATGCTTATCAAACCTTATAGAGAGCATGCTCTTGGTAAATCACAGAGTTTTGTGTGTGTTTAAAAAATTCAAAAGTGACAATTTTTAAGTGAGAACATGGGAGGTCATCAAAAAAGTTTGAAGACCACAAATTGCATTGTTGGACGAGGGTGACATTCAAAAATAAAAAAATTGCAGATCTATTAAATAAGCCATCTCTATATGTTTGAAAACCATGGAAATGATACAGAAGATGGGAAAGTGGGTTCCACAAAAATCGAATGAAAGACAACAGGAGAAACAAAACACCACTTGAAAAATGCTGCTTGCCAAGTACAAAAGAAAGTTACTTCTTCATGGAATTGTGACTGGCAATGAAAAGTGGATATATTTTGAGAATCCTAAGTGTAAAGGATCATGGGTAACTCCAGGCAAACAAATGACATTGATTGCAAGGCCAAATTGGTATGGATTGATGACAAAGCTTTCTTGTGTTTGAAGGGATTAGAAAGGTGTAATCTATTACATGCTGCTAAAACCTGGTGAAACTTTTGAAATAATTTAAATACATCAATCGACAATAGACAGGAATTAAAGATATCTCCACATCAGTTGCTTATTAGTACAATAATTTATTCTTGTATGTGCAAAATTTTTGAATAATTTACAAACTAAACATTTCTATTCAGAAAACAAACATACGATGAACTATGATGATGATTATGGAATTTCCAAGCGGCCTGTACTTAAATAATAAAACAAATTGTACTATAAATTTCAGTTAATTATAATTAGAGGCTGTTAAAAATGATTATAAGACTACTTAATATAATGATTATCATTACCTTTGTTGAATCTTCAATATCAATTCTGGCATTTTCAGGTTTAACTTTCTTAATTAAAATATTGATGACAACATGAGATTCTGTTTGATACCAATCATATCTAGAATAAAAGAAACGATATATAAAGTAGAACGATTTTAATATAACAAAAAATAATATTTTGAATATTCCTGCAATTATGCAGTTTTCAAGTTATGACACTCATCATAAATTTCATCAATAAACATTTGAATACTATTTAGAAAATCTTTAGCTTATAGCAGATTGTTGGATTTTTTGTTTTTAATTTTCCAATTCAAATGTCAGCACAAACTGATATCTCATTTCTTTTAAATTTAAGCAACTTAAAATTAAACAATGCTTTTTTCTACTGAAAATTAAAATTTTTTTTTTAGATATGGTAAAACTGAATCGTCAGAATTAGTACAATATAACTTTTAAATAATAAATTCCGACCGAAGTAGTATTACTAGTAGCACATATATAAAAATTTGATATAATTTATAATTAGAAATAAAAAAATTATTTGGAGAAATAAGATCACGAATCAATTTTATTAAATATAATGTGAATTTTGATGTATATATCTCATTAAAATAAATCGTTTTCTCCTATTCATATTATACAATAATGACTTGTTTCTAAATAACAAATAATTTAATTATTACTAATCAAATCATAGATCTCGAAATTTAAAATTATCGGTTTGGCGAAAATATTATGAATATGCCGCATGTTTAAGAATATTCCAAACAAGACATAATGTTTACTTAAGTAAAAAAAATCATAACAAAGAATTTTAATACAAAATCATACTTTGTATTAGGTGGAGATATTTTGGCCATCTCTTTCTAATTTAAACAATTTAAAAGTAAAAGACAAAGATATAACAGTATGTATCGAAAATTATACAATTAAGTCAACTTGACGAAGACTTTGTGGTGCAGTATTTAGCAAGAAATAAAAAAACAAAAGTAGTTTTGAGTGAGAGCGCTTAAGCAGAATAGCGATGAACGTTACGATTCATCTTATTGGTTTGAAAATTTATGACATCATAGTTAGTTAACTGGCTGCAACTAAATTACGGAAAATTACTATATCGCTACAGGTTTGGCAAGTCAAATTCAATCTTCTCAAAATTAAGATTTTATTTATAGGTTAATACTTGTATATGTGTATATTTATAAAGACGTATATGCATATGTACAAATATAAATAATCTGTATTTCTAATCTAAGTCTGTATTTCTCTATGAGTAGTGATGTACTGATATGGGTAAAAATATATACTTAAATATACATGTATCCGCAACTACAACTGCATATTTAATTACGTATGCTTGCATATACATTTATAAGCGTGTATGTATTTATGGGTTTACCTGTGTTTCAGTATACGTATGCGACTTAGTGTTTCTGCATGTATGCTATCATATATGTACGCGCAGGTGTACGTGTATGTTGTATATTTATAAATGCGTAATGTCTGTTTGTGTACTTGAGTGTATATACGTGCGTATATATGTTGTAAGTTTTTATGCATGCATATGGATTAGTGCTTGTATGTACAATTATGTATGTTTGGGTGATTGTACGTCGATATGTAAATTTGTGCGCGACTGCGTATTTTCATGAGCGTCTATGTACTATATGTGCACATATGCAAATATATATATGTGTACGTATGTGAGTGAATATATGTATATGTGTGTATGTGCTCGCACATGTGTGTTGCGTAATATTAATATATATTTGTATGGGAGTGTATATATAAATATTAGGTACTTACGTACTAACGGTACCTTGGCGACAATTAGTGAAAACGCGCCAACCGCCGCTACAGACTTGGCGGTTTTTAAGTGGCGCCAATCCACTTTTATTGGTTTGGTAACCTTTCCAACTGCCAGAATAAATTGTGCTGCCATCTGCAATGTTTTCAATAATTTCTTCAAAAAGGGTAGAGCCATTTCTATTAGGAACGGTGACAACAAACGAATCTCTGGTTTCTCTACATATACCACCAAACACCCACTGTTGGGGTAATACTCGACCACAACGACTTTTACGTTTAGTAAACAGACTTTCATCAATTTCCACAATGCAATCTGGTCCACCAACCTTTTTTTTTTTGGTTTATTCACCATATCCAAGACACATAATTCACGCATGTAATTGTTCCAATCGATAACAATTTTATCCGATATATCAAGTTGCTTTTCACAGAATTTAATCGACGTCAACTCCTCGCACTAGCAGTATATGAATCTCAAAGCTGTACGAAATGGAAGTCTGCTGCCTTCAAACCAGTTGTCTTTTCGGAATCCCACACGATGAGCGCACTGACTGGAATTGCATTTCCAAAACTTACGTTCACCAAAATAAAGTTTCATTTCATGGTAAAATATTCCGCTCCTGGAAAAATAAAATTGCATCGTTCTCCGTTTCTGGCAAATCCCAAACACGCATTTTCGTATCACAACAATATGGCGTCGAAACTCAGCAAATCTGCAGCCGTTAAGATTGCCGCCACTTAAAAAGCGCCAAATCTGCAGGGGTTACTGTATTGGCGACACTAAAAAACCGCCAAATTGCAGGGGTGCCATTGGCGACACGTTTTTAACGCCAAGTTTGTCTCCAAGGTACCGTTAGTACGTAAGTACCAAATATTATTTATTTACAAATTATTTTATGTATATAAGTGCTTATAAATAAATGTATATAATTATATATATGTGTATTGTATGATTATAACAAAACATGTATGAATTTAGTGTATTTTATTATATATATTATGTTTATACATATATGCGTAATGTACATATGAACACCCACACACTAACACATATACATAAGCACGGACACACATATATGATGCATATATATACACATCATACACACATAAATGTATGTAAGCGTAGTAAAAAA